>JAPEIP010000003.1:63931367-63998189 GCA_026120095.1 Capsicum chinense
CGAGAACTTGAGCTTCTGAACTTATGATATATCACATCATAGCATAAGAAAAAGTATACTTTAGAATGTAGAATGTACTAGTATGCTAGATGAGGTAAGGTTGAATGCAAGGGTTTATATGCATGAACAATAACTGACGAAACATTAGAATAACTAAACGTGAGAATACATGGAGAATCTAAGACTACAGTAAATACTGAGTAACTGATAATCTATGGTTACTGATTTTAATTAACTGTATCTGACAGTCCTGATTCTACAGAATTAAACTGAGTTATATTCTGAAGACTGAGACTGAAACTATGTGAGGTAGTCATCCAACCGACAGGCCCCAAATAAGATAAGATAACTGAGTTGGGGTCCAATCTGTAATCCCAATTAGAAGGGTGTCAGTACCGTGCCATGGGTATAGACGATCTATTGAGTCACCCTCTACTAGAAGAAGCCCTAAGCAAGAACGTTGGAAACCTCAACTAACAGGTTAAAATACCTCATCAACCCTCAATTGGTAGGTTTGATGTCTCAACCTACATTCGCTATGCAGTTCTAGAATACAAGGATTGCTTCTAAGGATCATACCCTCTACTGAAAGGTGATCCCCCATCCTTGGGTTTACTTGGTGCTGAATCCTACTCCCAACTGAAAGACACTGAACTAATTAATTGGACTAAACTAGACTGATACTGAGATTATTGAGTTTTCCTGAGTTCTGTAACTGACTGAGGGTAGTACGGATCGTGATATAACTGAGACTATTCTGTAAAATGACACTAGCTCTAGGTAAACAACTAATTTTTTGGGTATTAAGTACCACCAGGACTCGATAGCATGAAAATAAATCATAACATGACCTCACAAAGCATAACAAAGCACACTTGTTCATAATTCAACTATAGAGGCATTTAGTCCAACACTTGTAGAGCATAAGTTTGTACATATACTAACATGTCATGATTTCATCAATTTATTCACATAATAGTTCTATCAAACACTTGGGGGGAAACCACTTAATGTACATAATCATGGTTTACATATAATTGTGGGAACTACAATGTCCAAACTTGCAATTTCATGGGTCTAATATGCAATTCATAGAATTTTCCCTAAAACCTATTCTATTTCTATGAATCTTATCATAATCATGGATTAAAAACCAAATTAACATCATAAATACATTAATAACTTTGTACATTTAAGGATTTATCAAGACAGTGACATATTCATCACACATGCTATTCAATTTCATAAAACTTGCACTTAAATCATGGATTGAATCCCAACTAATATCATAAACATGAGTTCAATCTAATTCAAACATGGAAATCATGAATCAAAACTCTTGAAGTTTTAAAAATGGGTTCTTGGACTTTAAGGTTGAAAGGGACCCATAGATGAACACCTAACATACCTTAATTTGATGAGTTCTTGGAGAAATTCTTGGTATTGACCATGATTCTTGAGAGTTAGGGTTTGTTTTCTTGAGAGAGAAATACCTTTTCATTTTGGAAAAAAGTGAATAATGAAGGGTTTAAACATTTTTAGGGATTAAATTCCACATCTGGGCAGAATAAAATAATGAGAAAAGACTATTTTAACCTTAGGTGCAACTTTATTTTTTCATGAAATTTTCCTGATATGAACCCCTAGCACGATGCACTACTATTGCGCCAGACCATTGGAAAATGACAACTAGGAAATTAAATGGTGGCGTAATGCAGTACAATCACGTTGCCACCTTAGATGCGACCTGAAATCTCACCGCGACGTGGTGGTATCGCGTAGGGTCACTGGGAATTGATAATTCTGAAATAAGCCTCTGGCGTGATGTGCCGACATCGTGGAGGCCCACTAGTTTTTGACAATAGTCGTTTAGACTTGCTCCGCGATGCAAAGAAGGTTAAATTTATGGGGTTTTACGACTAAAACTTAAAATTGCCATAACTTTTTACCGGTTATTAGATTTGGGCAAATTTTATATCATTGGAAAGATAATTCAATTTCCTATGTAATGGAAAGCTTTAAACTTAAAAATAATAAGTGTCTCAAAATCATTTTATATGATTACTCATACATTGGGACTTAAATTATGCTAGGGAAATATGGGGTGTTACACAATTCTCTCATAATCCTATAGTTAACCTCATAACCCCATCCCAAAAATCTAATGGCGTCATCGAGCAATCATTATAGTACTCCTACTATAGTCTATATCGATAACTAGCTCTCGTAGTCACAACATAGCTGACTCTATCCCAATGGCTCAATTAACTTTAGTTGATCTACTCTTTAAAAAAAAGATTTCAATCAAAATGATACCTACAAAAACTTCATGGTGTGTCCATTGACATTATTTCAGATTGAGAGACTCATTTTATGATGCATTTTTTAAGTTCTATAAAACAACAATTGGGCACTCAATTAAAAATAAGTGCAACTTTTCATCCCCAGATAGATGGTTAGTTAAAGTGGACTATTAAGGTATTAGAGGACTTGCTTCGAGCTTCTGTAACTGACTTTGGTGGTCACTGGGATTAGTTTGTACGTTTGGTAGAGTTTGCATACAATTAATATCATCATTCTAACATTCAATATATACTATTTGAGGCATTGTATGGGAGAAGGTATATATCATTAGTTGGTTGGTTTGACTCTTTTAAAGTTAGACCATGGGGTATAGTCTTGTTGACAGATACCATGGATGGAGTAAAAATGATATATGTCACGACCCAACTAATAAGATTTTTTTGAGCACCTATCTAACACCTACCACAAATAGGAGAACCCTTAACGCCATACTGCTCAATTAATGTGGAAGTTAAATAATTTAAGTTAACTATTTAACTCAATTATTTGAATAGCCATCTCTAATTAATTACAACTATCTAGTTGACCCATTCTATAATTTATTCTAATACACTTGATATGTAAAAGTAGTGTGAAAAATAATTAAAGTGAATTTCGTGAAACTAGCCAAAACCAATATAAGAGCACTAGTCAAGGAGTAGTAAAGTCTATGACACAATATCCATGTAGAATTGAGAGGACAGGAGCTATTGTGGAGTGATTATTGTTGCTGTTATAAACAACCCTACTGACCTACCCCATGGATATATCCCCGATTGAAGATGTAGTAAGTGTAGCATTAGTACAACTACATACATCGGCAGGCATCATTGATCGACGAGGACTAGAAATAAATAACATTAACAAAAAAGGGAGAAATCATAACATCAAGTAAAGTTCCAATTTTAAATCCCCAATTATGAATTTATTAACACCACACTCTTAGAAACCTCTTTGACCTGTCTTTCATTTAACATTTTCGTATATACTTGAACTTTGACCACTCTTTATAACCTATACCTTTTCCCCTTACTGTCTTATTATCTTAGGTTCTACAACTCTTAATCCACCATAGAATGAATCTTTGTGGCACTCAACTCACATAATTCACCACAAAATTTACAACTTCCATAGGCTCAGGAATGCTAACAACCTTGTGGAGAGAACTATACGCTTAGAATAGTTAGTGAATTAAACATGAATTAGAGAATACCTTGGATTCATGATCGGTTACTATATTCCATCAACACTACCTACAAACTATTCTGCTAAAGAAATCAAAGATAATCATAACTATCAAGTCCATATATGAAACTAGTTATACTTATGTGGTCTCTTCAATATATCTCACCATAAAAAAAGTGTACATATATATAAAGTCAAATGTACATTCAAATGTATATGAATGGATGTATGTATGCAATATGTGTGCATCATCTCATCTCATTTCAGTTTCATCAGCCTCATCAACATCATGAATATTATGATATTAATTACATCATCAACATTCTCATCATCCACCATTACCATCATCACCTCAACAACTTCTTAATATCAAAGTAAATAAATCATGCAATGCAACCAATAAACATAAACAATGCTCAAAAGACATCACAAATATTGAATTCACATATAAGCACAATAGTAAGTAACTGTAAAAACTACAATAAACAACTATCTTATTTGGTGCAAAGACCTTGGTTTTCCAAACCACATCATTTCATACCTTGCACCTCTATGGGATCACAGTAGCCTGAGTTTCCATCAACATAGACTTTCTCTCTATGCACACCCTAACCAAGTATTTGACATTATCCTCTATCTTTTTCTGGGAAATCCTTAATTGGCCTTATTACATTACCCCATTTGATTCCACTTACTAGTTGCATAACTCAATGATAATAATTACGAACTTCCAATTCCATGCCTTACATTATATTAACCTTTCTTAATACAAGATCAACCATCCATATTATTAGGATTAATTAAATCAACTCTAGTTTTTCTCCTCGTTATCCTTTTCTGCCTCATGTAATCTCCTACTACACTTACGAGCCCTAGAACATATTAAATAAGTTGTTTTGCTACAATATTTTAACCATATTCTATCACAATAACACACTAATATAATAAATAGAAATACAACATTAGTTAAGCGTAATAATATTGTAACATGTCCATCCATCAAACATCCTGCCCGAAAGCCTAATGTGTAAGACTCCTGGCATTACTATCAACATTAGATTAATCTAGGCCAAGAATTATAGAAATATAAAATATCATAACCTACCTTATAAACGAACCATGATTGCATTGAGTAGAGTGAGCTATCTCACAAATGCCAAATATCTTCCCACATCGGGTGTCCTTCGAGTGTGCCTCAAAATTTCTCTCATGGTTGGAGAAGTTGGGCTTTTCAGAATATTTTTGGGGAAAAGGGTGATCTAGAAAAATAATAAAAAATAGGGTTCTTAAAAATTCTTTAGGTTGGCTACTTCCCGGTACCAGTGCAATGGTTATTTAACTAATGTAGTGCTATTATGATTACCCAACTATTGAATGGTAGGTAGTAGATTAGCCTAATTTCTTTTGGGCCTTATACCCCAGTCACTTTGGGCCTTATTGTATCTTCCTAATTTAATCTTTCCAAGGTCCAATTTGATCCTATAATGATAGGGGGTCGTTACATTAGATACTAATTTACCCATTGTTAATTCCCGAATAGTCTTAGGGTGAGGTCTGGACACTCTCACAATCACTCTAGGAATTTTTTATTACAATAACATTAAAAGAAATATTTCAATATACACTAGCTTTTTTACCTATATCTCTTCTCTAAAATTAGTGATTACTAATGCATTGCCTAGTATAGGCACAATAGTTATTCCTATGTTCCCTAGAGAAAGGGAACATAGTTAATCCTCGTGATCCCTATCTACTTGTATTAGCAAAACATGTTACAATTTCACAATTAATAAAACTTTAGGATTAAACTAACCTCATAAGGATTTTATCACTGCAGTAGTAACCAACCATAATAGTAGTCCACGATAGTTCAAATAGGGGGACATGTCTAATTTCCCTCATTTTCACTCTAACTCTCAAAAACTCTCTCAACATTGTCTATGGAATTCCTCTCTTATGATAAATTCAAGGTAATTTCTTAACCTGTACTACTTATTTTATGTATTTCTCATTTCAGAATTGTAGGACTATGTTAGAATTGAGAAATTTTGGGTAGTTTTTGGTGCAATTCTTTAAGTTAAAAACTTGGGGTGTTTTTGAATGAATGGACAAACATGTTAGATTCTCTTACATTTTTAATTCTTTTGTAATACTCGGTACATAAGATTAATGTGGTTCATGAAGGATTTTAGCATAGGAAGGGGAGTAAAGTGAAGTGTTATCCTCTCCCATGATTTTCTTTTAATTAGGGGTGAATTTTTCGTGTTTTAGACCCCCATTTTAGTGTAAAAAGGTTCCTATACACTTTACCAATCCCGATTAATACTTAAAATTTAAAAATATACAAAAAATTCAAAAAATTTCCATGGTAAGGTAGGTTGATAAATTGAGATAATGAACCACCACAACTGTAACTTTTTTTCCTATAGCGATTAATTAACTGTTTCTGCAGTATTTTGCAATGGCTTCTAAATTTTTTATTTTATGCAATTTTTGAATTTCCTTTCCTCCCTTAGTACCCCATCTTGCTTCAAACTTATCTTTTTACTATTTACTAAGAATATCATGGACCAACAATAACTATGCTACTAAATGTTTTCCCATAATGCTAGTTACACTTAGTTTGGAGAAGGACTACACAATAGGATTTTCTTCATGAGAGGGGTTTTATGGTGGAAGATATGGAAGATGAGTATCTTGAGTTTAGAAACAAGCTAAAAGTATTTGGTAGGACATGTTGACTAAGTTGTTCTATACTACAACTTGGCCTTGGATTGAGAATTATGTTATATACCCCACAGTTTAGTGGTTGTCTCCCTACTATTTGGATTCAGGGGAATAATGTGCCTGTGGATGCTACCACTAAAAATGATTTCCTTGGGGTTCCCAGCCCCTTAAACACAACCTTTGAGACAATGATATGAGAGTCTCATTTGAATTGGGTGGCTCAATACTTAGAGTTAGAGGATAAATCTAACAAAGTGAAGGTGTGTAATCAGAGATGGACCATGATGTGTACTTCTCAACTGAGGCATTGATTTGGTTATAGTATGTGTCCCAAAATATTCGTCATTCAAAAAATATTACATACGTGGTGTTTCATCAACCTATAGTTGTGATGTGTGCTATGGCGAAGATCCAGGTGAATGTTGGGGCATAGATCATGGATGAGTGGAAGTAAATCCTAGGGAGATATCAACAAAGGATGTATTCTTCCCTTCTTTGATTATAAAGCTGTACAAACAAGTAGATGCTCCTAATGAGGACCATTATAGCTTGATGAGTATGATATGGCGTATAACCTTTTAAGAGGTAGGAGTACATTGGATAAGCCAAGTAAAAGAGGAAGATGAGAGAGAAGGGTAAGAGTGGAAATTCGGGAGAAAGCATGAGTACTCCTCTTACTCAGGAAACCACTCCTCCCAGTTGTTGGGAAGATAATCTTGTTGTGGTGTAAGGTTACTTAAAGAGGATTTAAATTCCCCAGCTGGAGTTGACTCCTATGAGCTTGACTGCCCTAGCTTGTTATTACCCTCAAATCTAAATGGAGCTATATGAAAAGAAGATGAAATATCGCTCTTGATACCACATATATATGAGGATATAAAAGGATATGAAAGTTATGTTTGTTTATTAAAAAGCTTCCAAAGGTTACATGGAAGGATGAAAAGAAGTTCTCATTCCTCAATGGTATGGAGGAGAAGGGTCAATACGCTTTGAGTGTCGATGTTTATGCCACTAACTAGATGTTCTATCATGCTTATTTTAAGTTTTAAAGAAATTGGATTTAGGTTGGCCCAATTTGAGGCTTGTAACAAACAATTACTCTTTTTATATTCCATGTTTTTAATGATGTTTGACTACTACCACACTTGAATAATAATTATTATATCTTATACCGATGTTAATTTTTTTTTTTGTAATTTTATTAACTCAATGATAAGGTTGTTTTGCAGAAATTGTAAAAGAAAAAAAATGTGGAAAATCTGGAAGCTTACTAGCTTTAGTTGATGCATCAGTTCATTTTACCGCTATAACAGTAACCTCTAGTAGTTTTTATTTTCACTTTCTAACTAATCCCAACCTCCCTCTTCTTATACAATACTATCTTACACATGCTTATGTTGTTTATTACTTTTTTGTTATGCGAACTCTCAACTCAATACTTGTTTTTGACGCATGTTTTTTTGTTATTCGAACTCTCAACTTAATATTTGTTTTATCTCCCTTAAGCACCTACAAATCACCATTTTTTATCCTCTATCATAGGAGAACAATCTCATTATTTGTTTCCTCTTTACTCAATTATCTATTTCATGATGTCTTCTTTACTAATTAGCTAGGCACTTGGGTAGTTTGTTAGGAGTAGAATAGAAGTCAAATAATACTTCAAATCCAAGGGAGATGAGACGTGTCTCTTGTCATGAAATAAAGACACCGTTGATATCACAGCCGGTCCCGGTGATACTCGAGTTACTTTGTCATATATAATTCAGGCAACATTCTTATACATAGGAGTTTAACCATCACAATACAAGTTACACTTTAGTCTGATTTATAATAACATACATACTGACTATTAACATGGCATTATCTCATAGCAAGTGTTTTAACCATTATTAAGCAACCATATCAATCAACATCCTATACTTCTTTACTGGCCTCTAATTGTTGGATCATTATTTCCAGCCTGTTAACATTACAATATATTATGTCGAGCTAACCCGTACCAATAGTAGTGGACGATATACTAATTCAAATTTTTTAGATACCAACTAGACTCCTCCTAGAGAGAAAAACCTAAAATAGCATAATTAGAAAGAAGAAACTGAAATATATTGCTAGATGCCTCATAGATTTCTACAAAATTAATGTGCATTTCAACACACCAATCTGCAGGACTATACTCAATATTTGCTCTTGTACTAGAAACTAGTATCCTGGGCTCTGATAGCCTCTCTTCATGACCTAACTAACTTGATCTTGTGGGTACCTAGGTAATAGCCACCCCAGATAGGAAAACTTTTAACACCCAAACATTCAATTAGTGAAAAAGTTAAAACAATCTTAAGATAACAATTAACTCAATTATCTAAATAACAATATTGAATCAATTACAACAATCTAGTTGACTCATTCTACAATTCACTTTAATACATTTTATACATAAAAACAATACAAAAATTATAAACATTGAATTCCCAAAAGTAGATTGAAGTAGTACAAGAGCACAAGATAAGGAAAATGAAAATCACACAACATTCATGCAGAATTAAAAGGACAAAAGCTACTGCGTAGTGATTTTCTTTGGTTCTATAGATACCCCAACTAACCTACATCATGGCTATATACCTATTTGGAGATATAGTAAGGGTAGCATCAGTAAAACTACATGTACTGGTAGGCATCATCGACTTACTATGGTTATAAACAAATAACTTAACGACAAATATGAAGAAATCATAATATAAAGTAAAGTTTTGATTCTAAATCCCCAGTTATGAATTTATTAACACCACACTTTAGCATCTCTGTGACCTACCTATCATTTAATATTTATGAATATCTTTGTCCTTTGACTACTCACTCTAGCCTACACCTTCTTACCCATTACTAACTCATTATATCGATTCCTACAACTCTTAATCCATCTCAAACCAAATAATTGCAATACTCAACTAACATAATGCACCATGATATTTACCACTACTAAGGGCTCAGTATGCTGACAATCTTGTAGGGAGCGGAATGACCATATATACACTCCTACAACTATACACTTTGAATAGTTACTATTAAACATGAATTAGGGCCTATGAGGGATTCACAATTGGCAACTATATTCCATCAGCATTACCTACAGACCAATCTACTCAAGAAACTACACTTTCTTATCAACCAGCTAGTCCACATAAGGAACTTGTTATACTTATATATACTCTTCAACACATCTCATGATAACACAAATTTATATGTATATATGTACATATATGTAAATTAGAAAGTACATTAAGATTCATATGAATAAATTCATATATGCAAGATATGTATATCATCTCTCCTTATCTCAATCTCATTAACCTTATCAACATCCTCATAAATATTATGATATCAATCACATCATCAATATTATCATTACCTCATCATTACCATTATCACCTCAACAACATTATCAATATCAAATATATGAATCATGCAACACAGTTAATAAACATAAGAAGTGAATGAAATCCATCACCAATACTGTATTCACTTATAAGCACAACATTAAGCAAGTCAAACTGCTATAAAAAATATCTATCTTATTTGGTACATGACTTTGTTTTATGTATTCACATCATCATATGCTTGTACCTATATGGGGCCACAGTAGCCCAAGTTCCCACCATTATAATCTTTCTCTCTATTCACACCTCAAACATATATTTTTTTATCCTCTATCCCTTTCTAATTACTTCTAGTAGTAAATCCCTACTTGGCCTCATTATAGTACCCTTTTTTAATTCCTCATTGCATAACTCAATTATGATAATTACAAATAATAAATTCCATTCCTTAGATTACATTATTATTTCTTAATAAAATCTTAACCATCCATGCTATTAGGACTATTTAAATTAACTCTAGTTTTCCTCTATTGTATCCCTTTCTGCCTCTTCTAGTTTCCCATTACACTTAGAGCCCTAGAGTGAATTTAACTAAGTAGGTTTTCTACAAGATTTCACCGATATCTTACCACGAATAACAAATTAATATTATATAAAATAAAAAAACATTATTCAAACTTATTAGATTATAAAATGTCCATCCATCCAACATCGTGCCCGAAGGCCTACTGGATAAGACTCTTGACACTACTATCAATGCTACATGAATTTAGCCAAAGTCTTATTGAAATATTAGAGACTATAACCTACCTAGTAGATGAACCATAATACTATTTAGTGGAGATAGATGTCCCATAAGTGTCAAATGTCTTCTTACATCAGGTTTCCGTAGGGTGTTCCTCAAACCCACTCTTATGAACCCTTTTCTTTGACATCTCATAGTTGGAGGGGTGGAGTTTGTAGAGTGTTTATAGAGTGTTTTTAGGGGAATGGTGCAGCCTAGGGAAATAATAAATCAGGTAGTTCTTAAAAATTCCTTAGGTTAGCTATTATCGTCTATCACTGTAATAGTTATTCAACTATTGTAGTGGTAGGCAGCTGACCGACATAATTTTTTTTGGCCCAATCACGTTGGGCCTCATTTTATCTTTCCTATTTAATTTTTCTTGGGTTCAACTTGAGCCTAATATTTATCATAAATTATTTTTGAGTATTTTCACACGTAACAACACCTGGAGTCAATACAATATATGACTGGCTTTTGCGAACCTAATGTAGGCAGAAGAGTTATATGGATCAAAAATTATGACTTGAATTTTATGAGTGGTTAGTGGGTTCTATTGAAAGTATTACCTAAGAACTATGTAGAGAGGTTTGAAAGAAGGAAAAACTTAACTTGAGGTTTATTAGTCTTTTGGAGATTCTTGGGTGCATTACAGAGGTGACCTATGAGTTATTCTTACCTCCAGGTATTCCATTCAACCTATTCTTACCTCCAGGTACTTCACTCCTACATCTAGTTTTTAATCCCTCGATTTTAAAGATGTATCATTCTACTAGTTCTTTTTTGATTCAATGGGATTTCTAGAATTAATTATTTTAGTAGGAGACCATATTTTAGATAGACAAATTTAGAAGTTATGATCAAAGGAAATAGATTTTGTCAAGATTCAATGGAGGCATCGCCGATTTGATAGGCCACTTAAGAGACAAAGTTGTACATACAAAATAAATATCCCAAATATTACAGGTACCTTCTTTATCCATACGTTAGAGAGGAACATGTGTTTTAGTAGTGGATAATGTAACAACCCTCAGATGAATTTTTTTTCATGTATTTTGACTATTTTAACCCTTCTAATAGCTGCTTTATGGTATGTGATATACCTTTTTTGAATGAAATTTTTTTATGATGTTCGATAGAGATTTATGCAAGTTGAATTTTGGAAGATTTAGAAGTTAGTATGATTGACCAAAGTCAACATTCAGGGATATTGGTGTAAAAATAGAAGTCCGATAGTTTCATTAGCTTTGAAATTTAGTTTATGGGTTAGTAGGACATTTGGTTAGGGCCGGAGGTGTTTGGATAGATCTTTGGTTAGGCAAAAGGTATTTGGATAAATTTTTAGTAGTTTTTTGGAAATTTTAAAGTTTAAGACCGTGTTTGACTTTGGTCAATATTTGGTCAAGACAATCTCTATTTGGTGTTTTGATGATTTTATTGATTCTTTAATGTTTCTTTCCAGTCTAGTAGCATATTTATTTGGGTTCATAGAGTTGTTAAAGAATTTTGATGGTCTATTTTGAGAATTATAAGTATTTTACGATTGTGGGTGCATAATTCGCGTTTGAGATCCCCCTGCTCAATTAACGAAAAATAGTCATCTGCCTCATTTTGATATCTTGAGGAGAGGGAAAATGAGGTTGATTAGGATTGCAAAAGGTTAAGGGTGTAGGTATGGGTCAAGGTAATTTATTCATCACATTTGTAATGTATGAGTCATGACGGGATGTGATTGGCTAGGTCGACCTCATGATTACAAAGGAGCTACTGCAATGCAACAAAAAAATTGACCTGGAAATAATTAATATTCTATGTTTGAATTAAAACTCCGTAACTCAATTCTGAAGCTTGAAAACTCAATTTTGGGAGATTCAAAAGTTGATTCTTAAGAATTCTTCTTTAGGTATGATTCTTACACCAAATTAACACATTCCCCATGATTTACTTGTGATTTCATCTTCTAATATTTATATGTAATTTGGAAAATTTGAAAATTTTAGGGTTAACGTTGATAAAGTGTCTTTTAAGATTGAGAGTAATTTTTCCGCCTCAATTTAAAAAAAAATACTATTTTTTAGTTCTTTAAGTTACGGGAAATGTGATTTTCAAATAAAATTTTAGTTATTCCATTGCGGGGTTAGGATTGACTTTCTAGAACCATAAATTTATTATAGCAATATGGGTATTTAATGAGGTACTCTTCACATTATTCAATCTGGTAACTGATATACGTGACTCAGAGAAGAATTAAACTAACCCTATAGACCTTACAACACCTTATAACTATAATATAAAATAATAAAAACATACGTTAATAAGACAAAGGGTCTTTCTAGAGATATGACATCAAAAAACACCACTATGTGGCTCAAAAATTTATATAACGAATATTAGAACATGGAGTTATGAAAAAGGAATGTCGAAGGAAGAATACCTGGACAAAAAAACATTAAAATCCCAAGACAAGAAATCTATTAGAAGAACCTACCATTGTCGCTATGTCAGAACTTCACTAAAACACAACTACGAGTTCTCAAAGTTTCAAAACTTAGAATTACCTAAAAGTCAATAAATATTAGGTGAAATCATATCTTAAAATTTCCAAACCATAGTTTACACCCCTAAATACTCTCAAGAAGGTCAAATTTTTGTTTTATAATAAAAACCAAGTCAAAACGCACAGTTATAGCAATTTTAACTTGACCCGATTTTACCAATATAGTCCATCATAAAATGGTCATAAAGTTTTACCACAATGGAGGATTGACAAATGGTTTTCATCATTGGAAACTTGACTTATACATCTTTGAATTGGTAGGTTATGATACCTCTAACACTTTAGATATAGAGAGAAATTTCCATCCTAAGCCATCCTATGAATAAGATTTCAAAATAACTTTTCTATGAAAAACCCGTCAACTAGGTTTTTCAGTTCAAAGATCCATTTAGCTCTAACTTTAGTCTAAGAAATTGAAGTGACTTTACAGACATAATTCTTGGTATAACCATTCATTTAAAATTTATTCTCTCGACAACTTTTTGATGGTTTACTTAAAATACGATAACTCAACTATAAACTCTTTATTTTAAATATTACAAAATTATGAGGTGTTACATCATTCACCCTTAGGGACATATGATGTGATATAGAAATATAACACTTTTGATGTTTAAAAAATAAAAATATGCAAGCTTCTTAGGTTGTTTTGTTAGATATGATGTGTTTTAGGCATGTTTTTTAGGAAACTAGGTTTTGGATGCTCAATTCAAGAAAAAGATGAAAAATGGAGTTTTTGGCTACTTACTTGATCAATTTTTTGTTATTTGTAGAACTTACCAAATGTACGTGATCAAAACATGTGCAGAAACATGAAGTTTGGAAGCTTAGTTGCAAGAAATGCAAGGCCTAGCACTTTCATATGTCTACGTGCAGACCACATGTAGAATTTGTGTTCTATATGTGACTTAGGTAAGTATAAGAATTAAAGACCTAGAGAGTGAAAGAGCTGAAGAAGGACTTTTGGCACTTCCCTATGTCTACATATAGACCAAATGTGGCACATACATACTGTATATGGGTAAGGTAAGTACCAAAAGTCTAAAATCCAAAGAATGAACAGTGTAGGAAATTTTTCTAGCACTTACCTGGGTCTACATGTCGATCATATATGGTACATATAACCACTGGCCGACTGTATGAGGACATAGATAAGATGCCACTAACCCGTTTTGTCCTTTGTTTAGTCTTTGATTTTTCGGGATTCCTCATGTTACCCTTTATGTGTTTTTAGTAGTAGTTATGCACTCTTTATACTTACAAATATATTTTGATTCTTAGATCCAATTTTAGTCTTGGAATTCTCTTGTATTGATTTTGGTTGATTTATTTAGATGATGTTTTAGGTTTTCAGTTGTGATTATTGTGATTACAACTTATTCTTTCAATTATGAATATTGTTGATTACTTCACAAGGATAAGAGGCTAAAATCTGTTAGCTAGGGTTGCCAAAACCCTGGTAGATTAACCAAGTAGGGGAAGTGCTATATTGTTCTAAATTGATACCCATGTATGTATTATGCTATATTAACATTAATAGCTATCTTAGTGGTTGAAAATGTTAGGAATCCACCTAAATTGTTGATACTAACTCTAAAAGCGGAGTATTGACTAGGAAAAGTTAATTAGAATAGTAATTTGAAATTTAACTGTCGATCCACACTACTAGGTATCATCTAAGTAAGATGGTTATCTGTCATCTAATAACTATAAACTCAAAAGGTAATAATAAACTGGGATCTAGGATAACTGTTAGTAAGGCAAAATCCTGAGACTCAAAAGGTAAAGGGTAAAATCAGTCAGCTAGTCGCAAAGATAGTTGGTGGTACATAACTTATCATAGTCTACATGCAAGGTATCGCATTGGTTCTATAAAACATGATAAAACCACGGAATTGAAAATCTAGGGAAACATAATACTAGTGTTCACCGATTACTAATTACAACCAAAGTTGATATTAGCTACTTATTCGATATAAACAATACAATCCCCTATTTACTTTTTTAGTTTTGCTAGTTGATAATAGTAGCTGAGATTTGCAATTCTACGTATTCACTTTGGATTCTACTCCAACCTTTGTTGGGTTACTATATTTGACAGCGGCCGCTTAATTTTCAGATTCAAGGTGTAGTTTGGGCATTATAAAAAATTTAGTGTTGTTGCTGGGAATATAGTGTTTATTTATGAATTAAAGTTGTTAAAGTTTATGGGTCTTTTTGTTTTTGGTCTTAGTGGGTATTTATCGGTGTATACTTCGCACATTGAGTAGAGGTAATCTCTTGCTCCCATTATATCCAAATCTAGAGAGGATACTAGCAGCTCCTAGTAAGATAATAGAGATGAAAAGAGATAATATTCTTAAAGGGTTTGTGATAATGCACACCAGGTGACTCCCCCTCCTCTAGAAGGAGTTTAGGATATAATTGGCCAGTAGATGGATATTCTATTAGCATAAGATTCTAATTAGAAAAGGGAAGAAGATGGAGGTTCTATTAACACAAGATTCTAATCAAAAGAGGGAAGAAAATTCTCAGCACATAACTCGAGAGGTAGAGTTAGCTATGCATAAGCAGGAAGCAGATCGTCGAGCAGCACTCCATGGTAATTAGAACATAGTTAGAGGTGGACATGATTAAGTGATCTCTTATAAAAATATTTGTAGCCATATGATGATGATGAAGAGAATCTAGGGTATATTGAGTCGACAGAGTCTAGAGCTATTATTCCTTTTGTCTCTCCCCCCCTCCCCCCCCCTCCCCCGATTTCAAGTTTAATGTCTCTAGTGTTTGCGGTGTTCCCTATAGAAGATGCAAACATGCATCTGACAAAATTTACTCCAATTTATACTTTTTATACAAATCTAGCAGTGAATTAGGAAGGGTTTAGGTTGATGTAGTTCCCCTTTTCACTTATAGGAGAAGCATATTTATGGCTAGGGGAACTACCAAGAGGATTTATCACTACATGGATAGAGTTGCGTAGGAAATTCATGAACCGATTCTTTCCTCTATCTAGAATATTGCAGCTTAAAGATGAGATTTATAATTTCAGGTAGTTGTAGTCCGAGTCCATGTTTGATGCTTGGTTTAGGTTCAACGAATTGTTAAGTATGGTGCCCAACCATTAAATTTTAAGGATGAACTTATTGGAATTATTCTATATATCCCAAACCATTATTTGCACATAAATGGTAGACACTATATATCGAGAAACTCTTATAAGATTACGCTGTAAGGTAGCTTCTGTCATCTTAGACCAGATCGCTCTCAGTAACCAAGGGTGGAAATTTTAGGAGGCAGAGAGGGGTTCTGGCACTTAAGCTATTAGAGTTCTGGTGACTAGAGTCTAAATGTTTATTATGTAGTGTAAGTGAGTGATACTGAGAACTAATCTTAGGTTGCTGGCAAGGCAGTTTACGACCTTGAATTCTAAGAAATTTCACACCATGGGAATACAAGGGGCACCTTCCAGAGCTTATGAGTCTGAATTAGAGGAGGAGTATAGGTATTTGGATCATTAATTGGTGGGTTTCTAAGACCAAAGGTAAGGAAACTAAGGTCGAAACTACGATAATGACATATATAAAGACTGCAGTAAGGACTAAAATGGTGACTAGAGATAGAGAGATAATTATAAGGAGAAGGAAAAGTTATACATTCTGCTTAGTAGATGAGATATGGAATCAAGAATAAAAGATATATTAACCAAACTAGTAAGGGGGAAGAAAGTCAGAAGGCTAGCCTTAAGGAGATGAAGGCTGATATTTTAGGTTTGACCCAGAAGGTTAAGTCTCATACAATGGCTATCAAGCAGTTAGAGCTTTAGTTTGGGAAGATATCTGCCACTTTGTATCAAAGGTAGCCGGTTACCCTCAGGAGTAACATGGTGTAGAATCCTTCAAACATCAGCCATTGTATTGCTATCACCACAAAGTTTAGTGCAACTGCTGATGATTTATTGTACCCACTATTGAGGAGTTTAAGATTGATAGCACTGAGAGTGATGGATACCTGATTCAGAGTCTGAGAAGTCGACAAGAAGTAATGATGATTTTGAGTATGATAGTGGTAAGGATTGGGTCATCAAGCCCAATGATCATGTACACCCTTATAGTGTGGCCCCTTCTTTACCATAAGTAGAAAAGAAGGAGGACCCAGAGCAATCACCATTTTGTATTCTATTAGGCCTTTGAATTTTAAGCAGGCTTTATGGGCCTTGGGATCAAGAGTAAATGTGATACCACTAGTTGTGTACAAGCTGTTGAGGATAGGGGAACTCAAACCTACATACATAAAGTTATTGATGGCTGATGCATCTATGAAGAAATTGGTGGGTGTTTTGTGTGATGTAGAAGTAAGGACGGCATCCTATATGTTCCCCACTGATTTTATGGTTATTAATTATGAGGTAAATTTTTAAGCCCCATTATATTGGGTAAACCCTTCCTATCCACTGGTAGGTTGATGATTAATATGGACTTAGGGGAGATCACCATCAAACTGAATGATAATCAAGTAGTTTTTGATGTCTGTATGATAGTGTAGTAACCAAATGATATGTGAGTAGTGTTAGTGATATACAATATAAAGGAAAATATTGTTATACAGGCTAGTATGCCAGATATAATAGGTGTTGAAGAGGAACTAGAGGTGACAGTTTCTCGGCTACCAAACGTTGAGACCGAGGTGATGACATTATATGAGCAGATTCACCCATGGGTTTGGACTACACTAGTGATGACTTAGGATAGACTGGATTCTCCGCACTAGGCCTTAATGCCAGAGCTACGAGCTGAGTTGTGCTCATGAATAGATGTTTTTGTAGGCTGAGTATTATCTTGTTTCAGTAGGATTGAGATACCAGATATAGAAGACATTAGGAAGGAGGTAGGCATACTTAAAGCAGAGGTACGCTCTCTCGCTGAGAGCCATATATTAGTCATTCCTCCAGTTGTATTGCACTCTCTCACTGAGAGCCACATATTATCCATCCCTCCAGTTGTATCCCTAATTGTTTAGCCATTACCTTCGCGTGGTCCCAGATATTTTTATTTATTCACAAAGGATGCTGTGATGATCCATATAGTTTGAACCAAGAAAGACCAAGAGAGGGACCTACAAAATCCAGATAGTCCATATGAGCAAGACCTAAAAAGGGCCACCCACGATTTGACAGATATTGCATTTGTTGATAGGTAGAGACGTGCAAAGCTAATTGCAAATTCCTCTTCTCATAGTGCACCGCCACCACCATGGCCTCTGCTAGTAGATATACCCCCATCTAGGAAAGATCAATACATGGATGCCTAGTGCGTCTCAGGTATGTCCTTATTTCTTTTATTTTATATTATTTTAGTAAATTAGGGATAGTTTGTAGTTTTTTAGTTAGGGGTAGGGTATACTATAGACGTTGTGGGCCTTTGTTATCGTACTTCTTTTCCTACCAGTCATGGTATGGTTGTAGAATCGCCATGTCTAGGGTAAACTTTGTGTTGTATTGTGTTTTGTTTCATAATGTGTAGTGTTTTTGTGTAATTAGGAGATTTTTAAGTATTTAGGGAAGTTGTCATATTTTTGATTTATTTTTTAGAAAAATGATACCCATATAAAATTTTATTTCAGAGTTATGTGAATGTGTATATTTGTGTGCATTATGGATCTTGTTATGGCACTAGGATTAGAGACATTATAGCTAACTTGTACATGAACCGAATAGGTAGTAGCTTGTGACATGACTCTATAACAATGTATTTGAGATACTACTTAGTTCCCTCTGTGAGTTAAACCCAAAACATGACTAGTTAGTCTTGCCTAAGTTATAGGATCGTTGGTTAGGAAAGGATCATAGGCTATTTTTTTTATTCTAGTCCACTTTTAGCCTAAATAATCATTCATGTGGAAATCAGTATCCCTTGATCCCTATTTTGAGTCTTATATCCTATTTTTCCTATTTCACCTTTAACCTTTCCTTTTGTGTTGCAATAACCTATTTTGACCCATTTCTCTTTGGATATTATGCACCTCGACTCAAGAAAATTGCCTAAGTTGAGTGTGGCTATCATAGGGGTTTGTGATGTAAAGAGAGTACATAAAAGGTAAAAAGAGTGAAAAATTTAGTAGGATTGGATGTGGTAGCAAAAGAAAAGAAAAATAAAATGAAAAGTTATGAAAAAGTGAAAAATAAAGAATAAAAAACACCTAACCTGAATGTGTAATAAAGTATAAAAATGGAGAAATAAGGGTGGAATAAAAATAAAAATTTGTTAAATGAGTGGACCCAAAGATAGTGTAGTTCCAAGAAGGCTTAGTTAGTTGATATCTATATGTACCATACCAGTAACCCCCCCAAGCCTACATTACAAGACGAATAAAGTACTATAGTGATCCTAATTGACTGTCTGAAAACTAAGGTAAAGAAAATAAGGCCAAACCTATGGTTTTTGATGAACATTAATTGGAACTTCTCTTTTGAGTATGGAGTTTCTCTTGACTATCCCTACAAGATATACATTATTTTATATGAGTTAGTGGGACTTCTTTATTGTGAGGCCATATGAGTCATACTGCTAGCTGCTTATTTATCTTGGATAGTGTGACTTGACTATATATGCGTGATTTTTTATTGATAATGTAATGCCATAACTTGAACCCATTGTGTCACATTATTGTGCTTCATGTTTATATATATTTGGTTTTGAAATGTTGACATAAGAGAGGGTATTGTGATTTGAACTTAAAAGTGTTGATTGACTACCTTGGATAGATTAGATTCTCCTAGTTAAGCATCGGGTTTTGTTTTATTGTGTTGTCTTTCGTAAGGACATGCAAACATTCTATGTTGAGGGTATTGATGTGCTATACAAATATAGCACTTTTGACACGTAAAATAGTGAAAATATGCAAGTTTCTTAGGTTTGGTTAGATATGATGTGTTTTGGGTATGTTTTGTAAGAAACTAGGTTTTGTATGCTCAGCTCATGAAAAAAAATGAAAAATTGAGTTTTTGGCTACTTGCTTTATCATTTTTAGGCATTTGTGGCACTTATCGGGTGTACGTGACCAAAGAATGTGTTGATACTTGAAGTTTGGAAGCTTGGTTGCAAGAAATGGAAGGCCTGGCAATTACCTATGTCTACATATGGACTGCATGTAGCACTTATGGTCCGTATATGATTGAGGTAAGTACCATAACTAAAGTTCCAGAGAGTGAAAGAGTGGAAGAAGAACTTCTGGCACTTACCAATGTCTATATGTGGACTGTATATGGCACATGCATACCGCATGCGGGTAAGGTAAGTACTAGAAGTCCAAAATCCTGAGAATGAACAGTACGGGAAATTTTTCTGGCATTTACCTAGGTCTACATGCGGACTGCATATGGTACATGCGCCCACTAGTAGACCACATGTTGACATAGGTAAGTGTCCAACGATCCTTTTTATCCCTTTTCATTCGGGCTTTGATTTTTAGGGATTCCTCATGTACTATAAATACCCTTTATGTGTTTTTAGTAGTAGTTACGCACTCTTGATACTTACAAAGATATTTTGATTTTGAGTTCCGATTTTGGTCTTGGAATTCTCTTGTAATTATTTTGGTTGATTTATTCAATTTAAGTTTTAGGTTTTCAGTTGTATTTATTGTGATTACGTCTTATTCTTTCAATTATGAATATTTTTTATTAATTCACAAGCATGAGCTACTAAAAATCTTTAGTTAGAATGGTGGAAACCCCAGTGGATTAATGAAGTAAGTGAAGTGCTATGATTGTTCTGAACCAGTACCTATGTATGTATTGTATTATGTTCACTTTAATAGCTATATTAGCAGTTGCAAACTTTAGGACCATGCCTAGATTATATCAACTTACTCCAATAGAGGAGTAGTGACTAGGAAATGATAATTACAATAGTAATTTAAAGTTTAACTGTCGATCCACGCTACTAGGTATTATCTAATTAAGATAGTTAACTTTCATATAATAGCTATAGAATAAAAAGGTAATAGTTAATTAGGATCTAGGATAAGGGTTAGTAAGGCAAAATCCTGAGACTCAAAAGGTAAAAGGTGAAATCTTTCAGCTAGTCCAAAAGGCGGTTCGTAGTACATAATTTATTAGATTCGACATGCAAGGTATCGGGTTGATTCCATAAAGCACAATAAGCATACGAAGTTGAGCAGCCAGGGGGGACACAAACCTAGTGTTCACCAATGACTAATTACCACCAAAGCTTATACTATCTACTTGTTCGATATTGGCAATAAAATCCCCCTATTTACTTTTGTAGTTTTGACCATTGATTACAGCAGTCGAGAGCCATATTTCCATGTATTCCCTTGGGATTCAACCCTAACCTTTGTTGGGTTGCTATATTTGATAGACACTTCTTAATCTTCAGACTAAAGGTGCAGTTTGGGTGCTATCAACATACATCATCAAATGATGATAATGTATGTAACATCATAGGAAATAATGTGAGAACTTATATTATACATACGTAATATTCCTCAAGTACTCAAATGGGTGTTTACTATCTATCTATTATGAACATTATTTGAAGAGTGAATAGGTGGGGATATCTGGACTTCATGTCCACATAATATTCCCATTCCATCTTCATGATTTTATAGTTCCACCACAACACTCTCACTAAAGTTTTATCTTTATTTTGCATTCTCATAATCTAGCAGATTACTATAGCAACAGGGACTTCTTCATAAGAAATTTCCTTTGAAATCAAAACATTTATTTTAGCTAATATATGTATTGGATATCCAATACACTTTTGTATCCTAGAAACATAAAAGACTAAGTACATTACCTCTAACTTTAGAGACAACTCTAACAGATAAGCTAGCTACATTGTCTATTTGTCACATAATATAATAAGTCCTAAAGTCTTGAGGGCTTAGCTCGACCGTCTTACCAAACAACATAATGGCTTTAATCTGTGAAACTTCCTAAAAGACCTAATTATCAACATAAACTCTAATTATTATTTCTTAATATCTGAATATGATTGCTTATGTCTTTGAGCTATCAACAGTTTCTATCTGATTAGGTTATCCTTTTCTTAGCCTATTGCACCAAGTGAGGTCCAAACCCTAACTTTTAACCTTAAACCAACCATGAAAGGATCCATATTTCCCCCATTAAAGTCTCATATGGTTCTATTTCAATGTTGGAATGATAGATGTTATTATAGGCAAACTTTAAGTGATAAGTGATATATCCCAGTTCCCCTTGAATCTAGAACATAAGCTCGTAATATATTCTCATGCATCTGGATTGTACATTTGGCTTTGACAACTATCTGAGGATAAAAGGTTGTACAAAGGGAAAACAGTTTTATTTCCTATCTCATGGAGTACCTATTTTACTCCACATAGTCGTATCCTCCTCTAGGGGTGTTTTATTAATAGGTTCTCTTAGAACTAGACGATTTTATTTTTTGAATTACATAGTGACAAAATCTTGTAATTCTTTCATTACGGTGCCTCTAAAAAAGTTCTTGGATAATAATCCTAAAGGTTTTCTTCTTGATAAGTTTGATATTACTGATAATGACAATCTTGATTCTAGTGGTGATATTGATAGTGACCTTGATATGGAGATAGAACTTCTAGCTAGGTATGAATGGGCCTACTACAGATATGATGCTAGAAATTGACCAATTTCATATCACCCTTCAATTTGAATCTGTAAAAACAATGTCTCATTGCACAATATGGATTCCAAAAATTCATAATCTGATAAGAGTTAGTAAAATGAGTTATACCTCGATCTATTAGTGACAATATCTCCAGTGATTATAAAAGATGGTCTACTAGAAATATTCTTGTTATTACTTTGAATCATATTCTCTTAAAATGGATCCTACTTTAATATCCCAGAATAAATTAAGTACACACATTTAGATACAAAGACTTCTTAATAATAATAACAAAATAACTTTTTCACTTTTTCATATACTAGGGCATTTCACTTGGAAAAGAATATGTTCCACATAATAGATTTAGGTCCATAACCATGATTTCCAAAGTTCGAGATCTTATAGTGTACCAATGAGTTCCTATTAGTTTGTATTACACAAAATAACTTAACTACTAATTGTAATACAATTAGATCTAATCTTTATATACAAACATAGGATTTATGAATGGTTAGATTGATTCAGGATCATGGGATCCTTTTCAATTAGATAAGAAGGGTGGTAGCATAAAATGTACTTCTAAGTAGTTGCTCATAGATCCTATATCTATATATATGAAAAATAACATTTAATGAAGGGGATTATAATTTGTGTAAATTTTACTTTGAGCTTACAATGAGCATTAAGAGGTTAACAATAAATTTTTTATCTTTTAAGTTGTTCTGCTAGATTTCTAATTCAAGATCTTTGTCTTTTTCTAGACCTAGAGAAAAAAATGTGATCACTTCTTATAGACTCGTTCAGAATGATTTTGATTTATTTCATTTCTTGTTAGAAGTATAAGGTGTAGAAATTGGATCTTCACAAATAAAAAAAAATTGTAGATAGTTTGATGATGATCGAGTGAGATTGCTTCTTCAAGACAAGTTGAGGAATAACTTTGTAATGCCCCGCATTTTGGGCTACAATATAGACCATAATTTTGATGCATTGATAATCCCAAAGCCATAAATCCTATGCCAATATGGCATGTTAATTATTTGTGTAGTATGTGAATCCATTCAAGCTTGAATTTAAACCATAGAGGTCTTTCAACTCAAGGACGAGTTGAAACTATTTCGATCGATTAAGTTTTAGTGGACGTTGTAATTTGTGTCAGCTTTCATCGACTATAAATATCTGTATATGTTGAATTAGAGAGCTTACTATGTGTCAAATGATAGGTCTTCAAATTATCTTTCCAACGATACCAATTTTGCTAAAATCCGACACCCGAGAAAGAAGTTAAGGCCTTTCAAAGTAGTAGACAACGCCTATGTAAACATAGGCAATATCATAAGTGGTGCCTATGTAAACATAGGCGATAGCATAGGAGGAACCTATGTAAACATAGGCGATAGCATAGGCAGTGCCTATGAAAACATAGACGATATCATAGGCACTGCCTATGTAGAGGTTTTAGGTGACATAAACACTCCATTTTTGGGCCAAAATGGTCCTTTTCCACCCTTATTTAGCCATAAATATGAAATTCAGTTCCCTAAGACCCTAAAATACACCTTTATTCATCCAAATTGTTCAATAACTCTCTCTAGGGTTTCAAAATAAAAACCCAAGTAGTTCAAGATTCAATCATAGGTTTTCAAAACAAATTGAAGATTTGAAATCCCCGCAGCGTAGGCTTCAAGAAGCACCTATCATATTCGAATATAGAGGTACGTGGGGTTATCTCAAAAAATCTCATGGGTTTTAAAAAGTCATGTTTGCAAATGGGGGTTTTGAAATTATAAATATGATTATGTTTTAAACATTTTATGATATTGATTTGGCCCTTAGGCCTACTGCCAAAGTGATTTTCTATATGATATATGCATATGCATGTTCCGAAAAGATGTTAACTTGAGAGCATGAATGATATGAAATTTTCTCTTTTGATGTGAATTTGTTTTAAATGTTCATATGATGTAAATTATTTGAAACATCTTGAAGAGCATGACATGAAATGTTTTGAGAATTAATATGATTTTGACTTGAAAATGAGAAGGTTATTCATGTTGAATACAATGGTTGAATGAGAATAATGATGTGATATTGATTGCTTGCAAGTCGGATATGACGATACCCTACAAAATATGATATGTGATTGAATCAGATGAAATTTAAATGCATTGATTTTACATGAGATAGGTGGATGCCCAAAGAAGGCATTTGAGTGTAAGGGCTCATCGCTGAAAACCGTGTTTGCCAATATGAGAATTTGGTACCAGGCTACTTGATCTTGAGTACTTGACTTTATGTCATTCCCAAATTAGGATTATAGGTAGAAGCCTGGGCTAAGTGATCTTGGGCATTACCATTGGGTCGAGACACCATGCTATTTGATCTTATGTGTCTTTCCCTCACTTATACTCTAATCTCGGCAGCAACCCAGGATTGACAGTTGGTGTAAATTATGTAGGGTATTCTACCTAGCTTAGTTGTATTTCATTATTATTGAAAACAATTACATTATGACCATGTGTTTTCAAATGATTTGATATGAAACTACGTTATAATGGCTGTCACCTATATTGTGTAAAAATATTATACTTCTGTTTTGATTTCTCTGTGTACCAGTACTTTTGTATTGACCCCCTTCCCTCCCAGGTTCTAAGGCACATCTAGGGGTCCAGATAACCAGTAAATTTATTTTGACAGATCGCACAATCAAGTGGTGAGCCTTCTATATTTCAGAAGGCCTGGCGTCTGCTATTTCATTTATAATTTATTAGTTTTGGGTCTGCTGGGGACCTTGTCCCAGTTTTTAGATAGACATTATTTCAGTCATGTAGAAGAGATTTCGTAGACTGTTTTAGAGATGTTGATTTAGATTGTGGGACACTATTTCCCATTTTCATTTTCATATGATTCTTGACCATATTTCTGTTATATTGTGTTTCTTCCGTATTACTTTGATCATATGAATTAGGTGCATGATTACCAGACAAATAGGGGTGTTTTGGGCCTCCATGGTTTTAAATTCTCATCATGGCCAGGCCCTGTTTTGGGTCAGACAAACTTGGTATCAAAGCACGGTTCATGGTCCCAGGGTGTCTGCAAAATTGCATCGAGTAGAGTTTTTTTTATGGTTGTGTAGCGCGCCACACTTATAAGAATGAGGCTACTAGGTATTTAGGAATATCTCTCTTTCTTCATGTTCTAGTTCGTGCAATAGAGTCAGAATGTTGCTCTTTCATACTTAAATTCATGCTATGGTGTTGCCTATACAAAAGTTACAGTCATCCCAATTCTTTCCTTACTCAGACATTCTCAGACATGTCTCATCATTGGGCCGATTCAAGTATAGGAGTTTAGAGTCTAAATGGTATGGTTCATTCTGATCGAATCATATAAGATTTTTGTAAGGACTTAAGAAGAGTCTGTTAGTGCTTTAGAGTGTGTTGGTTATAGTGTGAACCTTGATTTTGATGAAATCGTGTTTTTCAGCCTGTAGTATTAAGTATATTCAATTCTTTTCAGAACTTATGTTACCAGTGTCATGCTTCAGAGGTAATAAGGTGTAGTAGAATGTTGGAACTGTATTTTCACCCGAATAGTAATATGTGTTAAAGTGTTGTTGTCATGAACTATTGGTAATGAAATTAGACCAAGAAGTTGGTGATGTGAAGTCACAAAGTTTGAAGTCAGAGTAAGGATGATTTACCCCTTTATAGTGATAAACTAATTTGCTAGCTAGCAGCATGTGTGGACGGTATGGTAGTCCATGGAGGAAGTGTTTGACTCATATTTTTATCTATAAAAAGTAAGATGTGTATTCTCAGAAAATAGAATATTGTATGACAAGTTTCTATCTCTTAAAAATATTTTATCATTGTGTTAATGAAACTAAAAGGTCTAGTGAAGCCATGTGGGGCTCTTTCGATTCACCAGCATAGTTGCCTTGTCATCCATCTCATTTTCTTGTTCAAAATACAAAATCAAAGTATAGTGAAGCCGTGTGAGGCCTATTTCGATTCACTAGAAACTTGTTGTTCAACTTGTTATTCTTACGTTGGTTTAATATATGTATAGCAGAATCTATTTGCATGAGATTGAGTTGGTAAAGAGGTAATTCGTCCTTATGAGTTAGTTTAGTATAAGGTAGAGAAGGAGTTGTTAGTCAGGGTGATTTGTCGGTTGCTTGAATGTAAAAATGGCTATATTAGCGAGTAAGTTATGATTATAGACTTATGGTTGTTTGAGGAATTTGAAGGCAGTCTAAATGTATGACTGAGTGAGTAAGTATGAGGTGAGAAATCCATATAAGTAGAAAAGATTGTGTGGGGTTATATTATAATATTAAGGTTGATCATGTCTATTATGTGACCTTACCCCTTGACCTTCTTTTGTTGGTAGTTGTAAACTAGTACTACTTATGAGAAGGTATGTAGCAGATTTTGAAGTATTTGGGATGGAATGTCCCAATTTGATGGATTAATATATTTATATTATGTTGTATTCTTCATTGGTGGTAGATGATTGATAATAAACTATAGGCTTGAATTTAAATGGTGTGGTGGTAAATAGTGGTAAGAGTTTGATGATGCATGTTTTGTGGGATTAAATTAGTAGGCTTGAGGTGCTGAAATAGTATATACTAATGGATTATGACAAGGAAAACCGTTAGGTCATGATCGATTATTGTCATTATGAAGTTCTAGTGCACTAGTGTTTTGTGATGTTTATTTATAGTTTTCAAGAGAAAATTTTGTGGAAGTTTGGGTTGTAAATCATGCATGGCACTAGATATTAAGTTTGAATAGTTGATCTCCATGAAGGTGGATTTGAAGATTTCTTGATTAATGATACTAGTTATATGGTAATGGAAGTGATCAAATAGGCTTGAACGGTGTATGAAATGGCTTAAGTTTAAGTTGATTCATAATAAAGTATAATATTGTAGGTATGGTGGATAAATATGCGCAAGGAGATATGGAGTTGTGGCATTTCTCTAAGACTATTACATGTTGCGTGTGACTAGTGGTACCGTTAAGTTGCTAGTTGGAAAAAAGACTAGTTAGATGGTATATAGTGTTCTAGATAGCCAAGTTAAGGAGCCTTGATGGATAGTGTTGAGCCTTTTGATGTTATCTTGATTCTCATAGTAGAGGGATATAAATTTGGAGTCACAATAGTGGTAGGTTGTGTCAAAAGTTATATGGTTCATCAAAGGCTTAGTGATATCCGTGTTAAGAGTTAGAATCTAAGTTTGAGTTTTGAAGGTTGAACCGATAGAAATAAGTGTGCAAGAATTATACTATGACTATTGGTGGCTATGGAAAGATAGAGTGTATCCCAGAAGGTAGTATTCGGGTTAAGTTCTATGATATGCATGCATTGTCATTTTTTTTTCAAACCCTAGAGTGCAGTAATTGTAGTTCAGTTAGAATCTAGTAAAGGATCTCCCAAACTCTAGATTATGACGTAAAGATGAGGGGGAGATGATAGAACGAATGACCAAGTAAGACTCTCAGATTTTAGTAGTGATGCAGTATGATATAGAACATCAGAAAGCGAGGGTGAATTTCAACCCATTCCTACCTCAGTATTTTTCTTTTCAGTTATTCGGATGCTTACTCATTCTTTATGATCTAGTTCTGTTAAAGTAGTTCATGATTCCTGTATATGATAGAGAGTCATGTACTCTTCCAGTTCTGAGATAATGAGTTCTAGTTCATTCAAGTAGTCAGAATCACATTCCTTATGTTATGAACTGTAGTTGAGGTCATGCAACTCTTGACGCATGTACTCACTCTTTATAGTGTGCTCAATCCCGTATAAAGATCTTTCCATGCTTAAGGGTCTTATGTTTTAACCTTTTAGTGACCCTTCCTATGCAATGATAGTGGTGATGATGTAAATATTCTTGTTGATGGAAGATCGTAGTATGCTGGTCTAGATAAGGCCATAATTATGAAGTAAGATTTGGGGCTAAGTTTGATACATGTGATGGTTAGTGAAAAAGTTGGTGTGTGTATGTTTTTAGGATACCGCGTGGGAGTTATATTGATAATAGTTTAGAAACTATGTGAAGTATGTATTTATGGGTGATTGCCTTGGAGTTAACATGTGGTTACAAATTAGGCTTGAATAACATTTTAGGATTGTAGTGAAAGGTCGCAATATGCATTAGCGACTTCATATTAAGAGTTTAAAGTAGTCATTGAAGTGGTAAGGCATGTTATACTTAGGATGTGATCTTTAAAGGAGATATAGAAGATCGCATCATATGGTTTAGAATAATAGCGTGGTCTGGCATGTTGTATTTTTTTTGTGAGTTAGAGTTAGGCTTGATCACGGTAAAGGGATTAAGTTATTTCCGACATTAGTAGAAAGATTTGTCAATGCTCATATGCGAATTTTAAACTGAGTTGAATGAATATGATATTTATAGGGAATAGTATAGTTAAAGGATATTTAGGAAGTGCTCTAAGCCTGAAATTAAGAAGTTGTATTACCAAAGGTTTGAAAATTCTATCCTAATTTAGGAGTTATATGTCTATATTCCAGACTGCAGAGTAGTGTCAATGTTGTGATTTCCTCAGTTGGATGTCTTGTGTAATCCTTACCCAAGATTCATGGCTCCCTATTACTGCTAAAATTTCTTTAGAGAATTATGCTGAAGAGATACTCCAATTTAGTATGAGGGTGTAGTATAATTCAGTCTGTATGGCCAATAAGTCTTTTTAGCAGTCAGATTCGCATGACTTATTTTCTCGTCTTTGCACTTATTCATGCTACTCGAAATCTCAGACATGCTACTATTCCAAGATAGAATATACCAGTAGTTACGAGTATAGCCCAATTTATGCATCATGCATTAAATTCAGATTTCGGATGTTCAGTTATGATTCAATTCATAGGTGCCCTGCGCATCGCCTTAGTTTTCTGAGTATCTTAGTGAATTGAGCATTTATAGAGGGGCATAGGGTCCCAAGGGGGAGATACCCCATTCAGCTGCATGCATAGATTCTTATTACAAGAACCGCACCAGTTATCATTGTGTATTCAGTCATACGTTCATACGTCAGTTCAGTTAGATATGCATGTATTAGAAATGTATGTCCAATAGAAAAAGTTCAGCTTAGCAATGTATTCAGTTCTGCGTTCATGAAAACAACTCAGTAACAAATCCATGCATCAGTTATGCATGTTCATTATGAGAATTCAGCTTATGAGTAGCTTCATTCGTGTATTCCATGCATCACATATGCATGTCCGGTATAAGAATTCAGAACATCAGTAGTTCAATCCATATGATCATGTTTCAGATCAGTGTATTCTTTATTAGAGGACATGTCATGTCCGTGTTATTCCATACCTCTAAGCTTCAATATGTTCCTATCCATCATTCGAGGACGAATGATCCTAAGGGGAAGATAATGTAATGCCCCACATTTTGGGCTACAATATAGACCATGATTTCGATGCGTTGATAATCCTGAAGCCATAAATCCTATGCCAATATGGCATGTTAATTATTTGTGTAGTATGTGAGTCCATTCAAGCTTGAATTTAGACTATACAGGTCCTTCAACTCAAGGATGAGTTGAAACTATTTTGATCGATTATGTTTTAGTGGATATTGTAATATGTGTCATCTTCCATCAATCATAAATCTTTGTATATGTAGAATTAAAGATACTACTATGTGTCAAATGATAGGTCTTCGAATTAGCTTTACAACGATACCAATTTTGCTAAAATCCGGAACCCGAGTAAGAAGTTATGGCCTTTCAAAGTAGTAGGCGGCGCCTATGTAAACATAGGCGATAGCATAGGCGGCACCTATGTAAACATAGGAGATAGCATAGGCACCAGCTATGTAAAGGTTTTAGGTGACTTCAACACTCTGTTTTGGGGGAAAAATGGTCCTTTTCCACCCTTATTTAGCCATAAACACGAAATTCAGTTCCCAAAGACCCCAAAATACACCTTCATTCATCCAAATTGTTCAAGAACTCTCTCAGGGTTTCAAAATAAAAACCCAAGTATTTCAATATTCAACCATGGGTTTTCAAAACAAATAGAAGATTTGGAATCCCCGCGACTTAGGCTTCAAGAAGCACCTATCATATTCACATATAGAGGTACATGGGGTTATCTTAAAAAAATCTCATGGGCTTTAAAAATTCATGTTTTCAAATGAGGGTTTTGAAATTATGAATATGATTATGTTTTAAACGTTTTATGATATTGATTTGGCCCTTAGGACTATACCCAAAGTGATTTGCTATATGATATATGTATATGCATGTATTCTGAAAAGATGTTGACTTGAGAGCATGAATGATATGAAATTTCCTCTCTTGATGTAAATTTATTTTAAATGTTCATATTATGTAAATTGTTTGAAACATCTTGAAGAGCATGAAATGAAATGTTTTGAGAATTGATATGATTTTGACTTGAAAATAAGAAGCTTATTCATGTTGAATACAATGGTTGAATGAGAAGAATGACATGATATTGATGGCTTGCAAGTCGGGTATGACGATACCTTACAAAATATGATATGTGATCTAATCAGATGAAATTTGAATGCATTAATTTTACATGAGATAGGTGGATGCCCAAAGAAGGCGTTTGAGTGTAAGGGATTATCACTAAAAACCGTGTTTGTCAACACGGGAATTTGGTACCAAGCTAAGTGATCTTGAGTACTTTACTTTATGTCATTCCCAAATTGGGATTATAGGTAGAAGCCTGGTCTAAGTGATCTTGGGCACTACCATTGGGTCGAGACACCATGCTATGTGATCTTGTGTGTCTTTCCCTTACTCATACTCTGATCTCGGCAGCAATCAAGGATTGACAGTTGGTGTAGATTATGTAGGGTATTCTATCTAGCTCAGTTGCATTTCATTGTTGTTGAAAATAATTACATTATGCCCATGTGTTTTCAAATGATTTGATATGAAACTGCGTTATAATGGCTCTCACCTATATTGTGTAAAAATATTATACTTCTATTTTGATTTCTCTGCATACCGGTACTTTTGTATTGACCCCCTTCCCTCCCAGGTTTGGAGGCACAGTCTAGGGGTCCAGATAACCAGTAAATTTATTCCGATAGATCGCAGAATCAAGTGGTGAGCCTTCTATATTTTGGAAGGCCTGACGTCTGCTATTTTATTTATGATTTATTAGTTTTGGGTCTGCTGGGGGCCTTGTCCCAGTTTTTAGATAGACATTGTTTCAATCATGGAGTAGAGATTTTGCAGACGGTTTTAGAGATGTTGATTTAGATTGTGGGACACTATTCCCCATTATCGTTTTCATATGATTCCTTACCATGTTTCCGTTATATTGTGTTTCTTCTGCTTTACTTTGATCATATGAATTAGGTGCATAATTACCAGACAGATCAGGTGTTTTGGGCCTCCATGGTTCGAAATGCTCATCACGGCCAGGCCCAAGTTCGGGTAGTGACAAACTTAGATATAATGCAAATGGGTTCTTATTTTGTCCTTGATTAGTGGTTTCTCTATGAAAAATATGAAAAGGAGTTGGAAAAAGGTAGGAGTAAGGATCCGATGACCTTGAGGAGGATTTATTTAATCAAATTATTTGGGCTTCTACAATGAGGATCCCTTGGGGCTCTCTATTTGATCATATCAAAAGGCTCAATAAATAGGGATTTGCCTATAGGTACAGGTCATTCTTGTCTAGCAGATCCTTTATTATGAAGGGGATGAACCTCCAGAGAATGATTCAGGTTTCTTGTAGAGTGGAACTATGTAGTAGTAGATAGGTGATACATATTCTAAAAACAAGGCCTTTTTCTAGTAAGCCAATTGTTTTGGGACCCTATGATATACTATTTTCTTATTCAAAAATTAGCCCCCTAACACCGTGATTTCACATATATAATTATGTTTAGATAAAGAGATGTTTAAGGGACTTTTTATTTCCTAGATAAATCCTCCTAGATCTATAAATAAATCCTGGTTTGTCAAGAATACACAAGAAAAGTACTTCAAATTGTTAATTATTCTTTAAAGATGGCCTAGAAATAGTAAATCTAAAACTAATGAATATTTCCGTTCTAATACTTTATCTAAGAGTTATGGTATTTATTAAATATATTAATGTACAAACCCCAATAATATTTAGTTGAGAATATGGACCCGATTGGCAAAAAATGAGATGATTTAATCACCCTTCTGATAATTACAAAAATAAAATCTAAATCCCATTATAAATGAGGAAAACCTATGAGAAAATCCAATTTATTTCCTCCCACTTCCATAAGAGAATAACTACCTCCTAAGTTATTAAGAACACCCAAACTACCCCTCCTTAGAAGGATAAAGAAATTCCTATCAAAATATAGTAACCCAACTAGTTTGGGGTATATCTCACAGGAAAGACATCAGATTTCCTTCTTGAAATTAATAAAACACCAAGCAGTATGAAAAAGTAAAAAGAGGGGATTTGCTAAAATAGTGAAAGGGAATAGAATTGGTTCTTCTTGGTTATAAACAATCTAAGATAAACACTAGGCTTGTGTTCCCCCTTTATTCTCACTTACTTGGATTTATCATGCATTGTGAAATTATTTTGATACCTTGCACGAAGAATCTGATAAGTTAGGTACTTAACCGTGTTGTGGACTTATTGACAGATTTCACCCTTTAATTTTTGAGTATTAGGGTGTCACCTTACTAAGACTTATCCTAGATACCAGTTAACTATCATCTTTTGAGTCTCACGTTAAAAGATGAAAGATAATCATCTTACGTGGATGATGCTGATTAACTTTGATAGAAAATTAATCTCCAAATTACTGTTGTGATCTTCTTTTCTTACTCTTTACATCTCTTATGGAGAAAGTAGTGAATATAGGTGTGATCTTAACTTTGGCCACCGCTAAGATGTCAATAAGAATGAACAAAAGCCAATCCATGCACTTCCTCTACTTTGTTAATTCGCCAAGGTTCCTACAACCCTATCTAAGGAAATTAGTTATTCGTAGTTATGAGATCAATCATGGAACCCACAGAGAAGATTACAAAATAAATCTCACAATAATGAAAGAAGAAATCTCAAAGTCTTAAATTGAGTAACAAAACAAAGAACAAACTATGAATGATAAGATCCCAAGTCAATCTTGGAATCAAAAGATATTTGTAACCTTAGCCCCAAATGGCCTATGCTAGAATACTTACAACTAAACAAAGTCTAAAGGGTATTTATAGATTACAAAAACCTAATTAATCAAATCCTATATAAAATAGGAAAACATGATTAAACATACATAATAAGAACTAAAAATATCATAGGAGTGTATGTAGGTTACATAAAAATCGTATGAAACAAAGTCAAAAATATCATAGGAGTGTATGTAGGTTACATAAAAATTGTATGAAACAAAGTCAAAATGATTCAGGTTACATCATAACCAAGTGTAGGTGATCAAAGTATACAAACCATATGTGGGCTTAGGTAAGTCCTAAAACATTACGTAGATCCTACAGATCTTTGGACTTTTGATCTCTACACATACCTTGGTCATATACAGACCGTACATGCTATATACAGACGATATGTGCTACATATGAACCATATGTTCCCTTAGTAAGTGATGGAGTCTTCTTTTTTTCCTTCTTATAAGATGCTAGACTTTAAGTTATTATATATACTTTGATCACCTACACTTGGTAAGTGGCACCTACACCTGGTAAGTGGCACATACGTCCAAAATTACCTCGGTAAGTAGCCAAAAACTTCTATTTTCTTCCCTTTCCTCCATGTACCATCCAAAACCTAGTTTCCTGCAAAATCACTCAAAAAACCCATCAAATACAACAAAATAGCCTTAAGTACATACATATTCTCAAATTTTAAGCATCATATGTGTTATAAATTCATAGCACATCAAGATCCTTAACTTAGAACGATGCATTTCCTCAGGTAACAAAAACACAACACAATACGACAATGCTTAAACAAGAGAAACCTAAGATACCTATGACAGTCAATCATCAAATTTAAGCTCAAGTTCATTACATCCTCCTATTTTAAAACTTTTAAAATAAAATGTGTATACCAATGAAGAACAATAGTGTGACAAAAAGGAATCAAGCTATGTCATTATATTATCAACCGACAACCATGCATATATACAAGTTACACGTACCCAAATAAGCACACAGATAGCATTACAACCCATGTCCCCTCACATGAAAGAAGTCCCAATCACTCATATGAAATCATACATGTTAACGTAGGGATGATCAAGAGACACTTATAGTTAGAAAGAAGTCCCAATCAATGCACATCAATTACCATAGGTCTGCCATTATTTTTTTGACCTAAACTTTTCAATAGTAACGTTAGGATAACTATAGAACTTTATTCGGCTTGTAGTGTAAGATTGGGGGCTTGTATGGTACATATGGATATATCAAGTGACTAAGCCTCCTTGGTACTACTCTAACTTAGGGGCCTACAATTTAACTAATTTCTTCTTATTCCATCTTTATTTCTCCCTTTTATTCTTTATTACATATTCAGGTTAAGTGTGGTTTCTTTTATTATTTGTTTTTCTACTTTTCTTTTCTTTTTCATTTCATTTTCTACCACACACAGCCTAAGTTTCTTTTTCTCTTATTTTACCCATCTTCATACCCACTTTACATTACGCATCCTTATGATAGCCACCCTCAACTTAGGAGAATTGCCTTAGTTTAGGTTCATAATGTCCAAGGAGGACCAAGGCCAAATAAGTTAATTGTAACAGAAATTGGAAGGTGAAATGTGAAAACAAAGAAATAGGCTATAAGTCTCACACATCGGGATCAAGGCATACTTTTTCACATTAGGAAGGTTATTTTCGCTAAATGTACACTAACATTAAAAACAACCTATGATTCTTTCCTAGCCAACTATCCTACAACCTAGGCTAGACTAACTAGGCAAGTTCTGGATTCAACATACAAAGGGAACTAAGTAGTATCTCATTCACACATAGAACATGGTCACATCACAAGCTACTATCTATCTGGTTCATGCAATTGTTAGCTATAATTATCATGTCCCTAATTCTACTTCCATAACGAGATTCACAATAGTCACACATATATACATTCTCATAACCTATTAAAGGGGTATCATTTACTCAAGAGTCACCAAAAATATGTCAATTGCTCTAGATACTTATTTTACTTCTAGTTAAATAAAAAACATCATGAAACAAAACATAATATGCCTAAACATGTTAGATCTACTAGGAACAAGATCTCGGGAAAAAGAGGCAAGACAACAAAACCCCAAGAGGACATCAAGACCCACAAACAGCCCCACCCTTTACTTAAAATCTTGTATAGTCCCTAATACATTAGGATGCTACAAAATAAAAGAGTCAGAAAAATACCTATGGAACCATAGGGGAGTTGATTTGAAATCAATTACGAGCGCAAATACAAATAATAAAATACCTTGGGTTGCCTTCCATGTAATGCCTTTTTTAACATCGCGGCATGATTGGGCTATGTTGGTTACTCAGACTTCACCAACAAACCCATGGGTACTTGATTACTCAGACTTCATCAAGGTAGCCTAAGAATTGTCTTCTAGTTTTCTCTTTCCATTTTGAACTTATGAATTTCACCCCCCCCAATTGTTTTCATGATTTCTCATTATGCACATAGGGCAGGGGTATAAAAATAAAGGTCCCAAGAAATAGATGTGGCATGTTGTACTTCTTGACCGTTATATGAGAAATGTATTTCTTTTATTCTGACTCAACAAATTTAAGAATGTTTACATATGTTTGCTCCTTCTTGTGCTGTTCTTCAAGTTTGGATGGCTAGATCAAGATCAGACTATCCAAACACAATGTGGAAAAATTCTTCGAATAAGGTCCAATATGCCCCAACTCAGGAATTCTAGTCTTATTTACATCCCCATACAACTCTACTATTCTCTCCTTAAGAGTGACACTACCTATTGGAGTATGATCAATAATAGACTGTGCCAATTTTAGCTCCTCAAGTTGGATTCTCAGAATTTTTTCAATCTTGCACCACCCATAGCTAAGTTGTTGGGCATTACACGTAGTAGATTTTTCATCCCACCCTACTTATAAGTGGTAAATATCCAAGCTAAATATATAAACCTTTTGAATAAGCTCATGATTATTGTGGACATGGTGTGTCAATGTTTTCAATAGGGTATTCTTATGATTCACACGCTATATCTGCCACACTCCTGTACTATTACACCATATCAAAAAAATAAGGATCAATAATAAAGAAGCCGTCATCACTCCATAATTTCTCTAACTAAGTTTCCATATCAATAAGAGTAGGCACAAACTAGCATATGACTAGAGAAGAATAGAAAGAAAAACCTAACAACTTCAACAACTCTAATTAGTTTATCAACAATCATATTCTCCGACAACAGTGCAAAAATTGATAACACCCAAACTGCCCCTCCTTAGAAGGATAAAGCAGTCGCTGTCAAAATATAGTAACTCAACTAGGTTTGGATTAATTCCGTAGGAAATACGTCAGAAATCCTTCTCAAACTTATTGAAATCACCAGGCAATGCAGAAAAGTAATAGGGGGATTTTTTGAGATAGTGAAAGAGAATAGAATTGGGTGCTTTAGGTTGTAAGAAATCTAAGACAAATACTAGGATTGTATTCCCTATAGATTCATAACACTACAGATTTATCATGAAATTTCATAATATTTGGATACGTTACACGCAGAATCTGATAACTTATGAACCCTCAACTATCCCGTGGACTCATTGGTGGATTTTACCCTTTACTTTTTGAGTTTTAGGGTATCGCCATACTATCCCTTTTCCTAGATCCTAATTAACTATCACCTTTAGAGTCTCAAATTATTAGATAAAAAATAATCATCTTACATGGATGATGCTTATTAGCCTTGATCGATAATAAATCTCCAAATTACTTTTATGATTTTTTTTCCTACTCTCTACCTTTCTTATGGAGCAAGTAGTAAATATCGGTGGTATCTTAATATTGGCCACCACTAAGATATCAATAAGAATGAAGAAAACCCAATACATGCAAGAATCTTTATCTAAAATGACTTGGCACTTCCTCTACTTCGTTAATCCACTAGGGTTTCCACAATCCAAGCTAAGAAAATTGGTCGCGTATAATTATGAGATCAATCATGAAATCCATAGATAAAATTAAAAAATCAATCATAATAATGAAAGAAGAAATCCCAAATTTGTAAATTGGATAACAAAACTAAGAAAAAACTGTCAACAATAGATCCTAAGATCACAAGTCAATCTTGGAATCAAAAGATGTTTGTAATCTTAGCCCCAAAGGACCTATGCTAGAATACTTTCAACTAAACAAATTCTAAATGGTATTTATAGATTACAAAAACCATAAAAATAAAATACTCAACAAAATAGCAAAACATGACTAAACATACATAAAAAGAACTAAAAATATCATAGGAGTGTATGCAGGTTACATGAAACCCTAGGAAATAAAGCTAAAATGATTCGAGAATATTTTTCATTAGTGACCATTTATTTACACCATATACCAGTCATATGTACCACATACAAACCATATGTGGACCAAGGTAAGTGCTACTCTCTAGACTTCGATCTCTACACATACCTTGGTCATATACGGACTATATGTGCCCTTCGTAAGTGATAAAGTCTTCTTTTTTCCTACTCCTGAGCCTTTGGAATTCAAGTTTTTATACATATCTTGATCACCTATGCCCGATAACTGGAACGTACACCAAAAATGTTCTTGGTAAGTAGCAAAAAGCATCAAATTTCTTTCTTTTCATACATTTAGCATCTAAAACCTAGTTTCTTGCAAAATCACTCAAAAACACATTAAATACCACAAAGTATCCTTAAGTAGAAGCATATTCTACAAGTTTAAGCATTGTAAGTTCTATAAATTCATAGCACATCAGTCATCCAACTAGAATTCAAGTGTTGTAGCTTTACCTTATGACAATTTGGGCACTGCACCATGAACTCAACTATGTCTCTTTCATTCACTACCACTAATAAATTGATTTTATATAAAGAAACATCTTAGTAGATACTGGGTAAATTGAGTAGAGATAATTTTATCCCTCTATCATAATCATCTGGCAAATCCTTAAAATATTTGAAACATATAAACGACCATACCTGAGGACTATATATCCTACAATATCAAATGTTAAGGTCTCCCAATATTGATCCTTGCCTCTAATATTTTCTAATTTGGTATCCTCCAATTTTTGTACCTTTACATCCATAACTAAAGATGATATAATTGTATCTTGAATTATGACATCATTATTATCAAAATCTAATAATCTAACCATCAAACTCGCTAGTTGATGGAGCTCTCAAGCTATCACCCATTTCTCAACTCACAAATATGATAGATTACCCATAGAATTATGATTAACAACTTCCACTACTATATTAGCCTTTCCTAGGTGATATAAGATATCCACATCATAGTCTTTTAGAAATTCAAGCGATCGATGCTATTGTCGGTTCAACGCTTTTTGTCTAAGACAATACTAAATGATCTTATGATCTATATAAAATTAATATGAATACCATGGAATTAATGCCTCTAAATATTTAGGATATGAAAAACTTCAACCAACTCTTAATTTTTCTGGTTTGGTAGTTGTTCTCATGCTTCTTTAACAACCTAGAAGTATATGAAATTACCTTACCATTTTGTGTTAAAACATAAAACAATTTGATGACTAAAGCATCACAATACACCATGTAGCCCTCTAGACTTTTAAGTAAGATCAAAACTGGTAGTGAAGTCAATCTTTATTTTGGATTATAAAAATTTTCTTATAGGGTGCAGACTACTAAAATTTAACTAGTTTTTGAGCCAGCCTCATCCAGGATACTGAAAGTGAAGGGAACCATTCCATAAACCTTCTGTAATACCCTACTAACCCTAGAAAACTATGAAATTCTACCAAGTTTTTAGGTATAGTCCAAGTATTAAAACCCTTAAACATTTTATATCAATTAAAATACTAATATCTCATACAACATGGCTGAAGAAGGCCATAAAACATGATGTGCCATGATTTCATTGCACTTTCAATGCTTAAAACTAGAAATTATATAAGTATTTAGGTCCTTTTTGTTAGATGTGATGTGTTGATGTTTTTATTTTGCAGGAAAATAGGGTTTGGAGCAAAAGAGGAGAAAAAGAGATGAAGTATAGAAAGTAATGCCATATAAGAAACCATTTACGGGTCGTAAGTGGCACTTACGATAGGCGTAGGTCAATTCATAAGAGGCAGTCTGAGGTTCTGAAAGTATGATTTTTTTCTATGATATTTATGAAGGTCACCTACGGGCCATAAGTGGCATCTATGACCCCCGTAGGTTGGTGATATACATCCTATTGATTTCTCTGAGACCTTTAAACCTACCTATGATCTGTAGGTAGTACCTACAATAGGTGCAGACATGGTTTTCCTATTTTATTTTGGTTAGGATTCTCAGGTTTCTATTATATCTTATAAATACCCCATTTATGTTTCGTTATTAGTTTACACAGTTTTTGTACTTACAACATTATACTGATTATGAGATAGACTTTTGATCTTGGAATTCTCTTTATTGGATTTTATGATTTGAGATTAATTTGAGATTTTGGTTTTTATTCTTAATTTATTGTAAATTATTCATATGTTTGCAATCATGAATTCAAAGGGTGTATTGCAAACATGATTGGCTAAACCTCTTAACTAGGATTATGTGAAACCTAATTAAATAACAAAGTAGAGGAAGTGCAAAGTGTTTCTTGGATGGTGTTTATGCATATATTATGGTTATGTTTGTATTGATTGCTTTCTTAGGGACTAAAGATGCCAAAAATTTGTCCGTATTTGATATTAACTCAAGTAAGAGTTTGAGATTAGGAAATGAAGACCACAACTATAATTGAAGTTACCAACCTTTATCTAATTCACTTGAGTCCATAAGAAGATAGTTAATCTGGGATCCAGGATAAAAGTTAGTAATATGACACTCTGAGACTGAAAAGAGATAAGTGAATTCACCATAGGGTGTCGAGAGATGGTTTGTGATACATAACTTATTAGATTCTGGATGCAAGACACTGAGATAGTTTAACAAGCATAATATGTATACAGAGTTATTGTGCATTGTATAATGTCCATATTTTTTCTTATATGGTGGAGGATACTATAGAGGTCTTTACGTATAATTTCTCAATTATGGTTCACACTTTTGCTAATTGTTTGGCCCACTTAGATATGACACTCTATAGATGTGAGGAGTGAAACTTGGTGTTTAATTAGGAGAAGTGTCACTTCATGGTTAAAGAGGGACTAATTTTGGGGCATAAGATTTTGTAGAAGGGAATAGAGGTTGATAGGGCTTAAATTGATGTGATTGAAAAAATGCCCCCACCTATTTATGCCAAATGTATTTAGAGTTTCTTGGGTTATGCTGGGTTTTATAGGCGGTTATCAAAGACTGCTCTAAATTTTCAAATCCTTTTTGTAAGTTACTAGAGAAGGAGGTGAAGTTTCTATTTGATTATGCTTGTCTGAAAGCCTTTGAGTGTATAAAAGAGAGGTTAATTTCTACTCCTATCATTGTTTCTCCAAATTGGTCTCTTCTATTTGAGGTGATGTGTGATTCTAGTAGTCTGGCCCTAGGAGCTATCCTAGGCTAACGACATGATATATTACTTTATTGCATCTATTATACTAGCAAAGTACACAACCCCACATAGAGAAATCATACAATGATAGAGCAAGAGTTACTTGTGACGGTGTTTGCTTATGAGATATTTTGGTCCTATTTGATTAGGATCAAAGTCATTGCACATACTGATCATGTAGCCTTAGGGTACCTTATGTTAAAGAAAGATAAGAAGCCTAGGTTGATTCCATGAATACTATTGTCGTAAGAATTTGACTTTGCAGTTAAGGACGGGAATGGTATAAGAAATCAGGTTGCGGACCATCTATCCCGCCTAGAAGAGGAGGTGATACTTAAATTAGGGGATGAGCTTGATATTAATGATACTTTTCCAAAAAATGGGTCTTGGTAGCTTCACAAGACTTAGTCCTCTATTTTTTTTATTTTTTTAGTTATTTAGAAAGTGATTTTGTTCCACAAGAATTGTCATTCCAGTGCTAAAAGTGGTTTATGCATAAGGTACAAAAGTTTTTCTAGGATTTGCCATTTTTATTTTAGGTGTATGCAGATAATGTGATTTAGAGGTGTTTTTGCAGTAGAGATAATCCATATTCTTAAGTCCTATCATTCATATCCAGTTGAGGGGTCACCAGGGAGGTACTCACATGGCCCATAAAATCTTTTAGTGTGGTTACTACTGGCCGACTATTTATAAAGATGCATATGATTATGCTTGGGCCTGTGACCAATGCCAGTGCCATGGAAAAATCTCACAGAAGCATGAGCTCCACATGACACCTATTCTTAATCTTGAGTTATTTGATGTATGGAGAATTAATTTCATGGGTACATTTGTGAGTTTATATTTTATGAAGTACATATTGGTGGTAGTTGACTATCTTTCTAAGTGGGTAAAAGTGGTTGAGCTTCTGAATAAGGAAGGTTGCAATATCATAGCATTTTTAAAGAAGAACATATTCTCTCAGTTTGGTACTCCACGTGCTATCATTAGTGATTATGTGTCCTATTTTTACAATCATCTATTTAAAAAAATATTGGAAGGTTGATGAAAAACCCTAGTTTCTGGACCTTAGTAAATTTCCTCAGTTTTTATTATTTGGACAGAATATGACTGTGGGAAATAATTCATACAGTTGGATATGATTCATATGGGTAAGTCATATGCTCACCAATATTGGTTGGTGGGATGGACTTTGGTTATTAGAATGAATACGACTTAGGGGTACGAGTCATATTGATGGGTACAGATCTTTTGGTTACTTAACTTAATCTAAAACTAGGTTACTTGGGTTGGATCTGAGTATGAGTGGCTAACCTAGAGCTGTAAGTTAGGGTACGATTCATTCTATGGACACATAGGAAACAATGTTTAAACCTTATATGATTCTATCTTGATAGGGATACGGGTGGAGAAATAGATCGTATGCTGTCAATATAACTTGGGAAGGATGAGTCATATAATGGATAGTATTAGGTCCAAGGGTTTAGGTTTGGGATATGCGTAGTGGGTACCACTCGTATTAGAGAACACAACTCGTGAGGGTCAATCGTATCCCTGTGATGGGAATTTTAAGGGTTTTTAGTGAGGGCAATTTGGATATTTTCCCACTTATACTAATCAGGTCTAACAATATAAAAGGAACTTGGAAGGTTATTTTACCCTAATATTCCATTCATTTACACTTGAAACTCTTCCTAAACACTCTATAATTCTCTTAAGAGCTTTTGGTCAAGAAAGTTAGGTTTCATCCTAAGGGCTTAATTCGTTGCTTGTGTTGGTGGTTTTTTTCCATCTACTTCTCAATTAAGGTAGATATCTCTTCTCTCATTAGTAATTCTAACAAAATGAAGTCATGGTTTTACATAGTGTTTTCATGGTTTAATGATTGTATGATTTTGGTTTTCAATTATGATTTTGAGGTTTTGGTTCTAAATGATTGGTTATGATTTTCCATGGTTTAATTATTCTTTTATATGTATCAATGGTGGTTATGGATAATTGGATTGCATGTAATGGTTTAATGATAATTGGAATTGGTTGTGGTTATATTATACCCCCAATGTATTTGACAAAATGCTTGTAAAGATATGTTCATTGCATTATTTACTTTTAATGGTACTCCTGCTTTTTTTCAAACTTGGTAAAAGAATTATGCGTGTTTTAAATAATTTGGAATGGTAAATGGATAAATGGTTATGCTTGCGGAATACATGGAATCCCTTAAGAGGTTTAATATGATAATGGGAAGTGCACTGAAAGTCCCTTTAAACCTATAATTAGTTGGCTAACGATGATACTTGCAAGTAATAGATGGTATGATGATACCTATATCAATGGCCTTGTTAATAATTGGATAATAGTTTGGCTATTTGGGAAACTATTTTAATTGGGCGTTAAAGAGGGAGGTGTAGCTAAGCTATGAAAGATGGAGGTCCCAGGGGGACTAAAACTAGAAACTCAAATTTGTCGATATGAGGTTTGGTATTTATGATCGTGTGTGTGTGTCAAACTTTATTTTGGGGGATGTATTAGTTATCCCAATGGAATACATCTCTAGTCATGCGGCTACCCGCACTAGGCCCTTTCAATAGGGGCAGCTGAACATATATAGCATATGGGTGGTTTAGGACGACAAAGCTATAGAACCTAGGTAATGGTTTTAATTGCATACTAAACACGGTTCTGATTCCGGGCATGTTTATATATATATGTAGGGTTATGTGCATTATGGATGAGATGCTTGGATTTATAAATGACATTATTTTATCCTTATCCTGAGATCATGTTAGCGTCCACTAGCTAACCCATTTACTGGTGGCTATATACCCACGCTATGCAAGAATTAGTTGTTCTTCTCCTCTTACATAGTGATTGACTTCGGACAACTATTTGGATTAATATGGTGAGCTTCCATCTATTTGAAAGGCTCCATTTTATGTCATGGATATTTTTAGACACTTAAATTTTATTTTTGGATATTGGTTTTGGCTATGGTTGTGGGTATTTCCCAACTAAATTTTGTTACTCTTTTTGTTAGAGGCTTTATGGTACTTTTATGGGTTTGAATGAACAGGATCATTATTGGTGTTTTCCTTGGAATTGGTGTTGGTGTTAGGGCTTATACCCTTGAACAATATGTTGGTTGTTTCATCCTATTTTATTTTGGGATTAAGTTACATTATGTTTTAATATCATTTGGTTATGGCCTGGTTTATGGCTCTTATTTTTGTAATTAGTTTGGTTTATTTTGATGGTTGATATGGGATGGTTGGACTCGGTTGGGTCAGTCACGATTGTGATCATATCCCATCCAACTCAGGGCAAGCAGCTACAGGTTGGGTTGGGTAACGGGGGTTGTCTCCGATCTCTTTTGTACTAGAGATGCCCATTATGACATTGCCCGAGGGACGGGTCGTGTCAAGTTTGTATCAAAGCCTAGGTTCATGGTCAATTAGGAGTCCACAAAGCCGTGTCTGGTAGAGTCTTTTTAAGGGGTGTGTAACACGTCATACTCATAAGAGAGAGGATACAAGGCATTTAGGAATGTTTCACCTTTTTGGTATTCTATTTTCAAACCTAAAGTCTAAATCCTGGACTTATTCCTTAATTCTTTGTTTTTCACTATTTAAATCATGCCTAGTAGATTCGGAATAGAAGAAAACTCTTCAGTCCCATATAAGGACAACGTTGATGGGGTACATCCTATGTCTGGAGTTTTTCTATGATCTTATGGTCCTGTCCCCGATAGTGATGGAGTTCCTTCAGTTGCTACTACTTATCCTTAAGGTGAGGTGAATAATACAAAATTTCATTAGTCTATTCATGATATTGCTATATTGGTTACTGCTCAGGCGGATAAGGATACTTTTGGTGGGTTATTTGATGAGGCCACAAGGGTTGGTTAGTTTATAAATTAAATTCTCTTACTTTTATTGGTGTGAAGGTGGGGGAGGATCCTTAGTCTTTCTTAAATGAGATGGAAAAGATATTTTGGGTGACGAAAGCTACTAATATGGAATGTATGAACTTTATAGCTTATAGGCTAAAAGATGTAGCATACCAGTGGTATGAGGAATGGGATGAGGTAAAGGGAGATATTGAGAAGATGTCTTTATGGGAGGCCTTTTATAATACCTTCTTGGATTGTTTCTTTCCAAGAGATGGGGAATCAATAATGGAGAAATTTGTGAATCTTAAGTAGGGGAAAATATCTGTCAAGGAATATTCCTTGAAGTTTCATTAGTTGTTAAGGAATTCTCGTGATTTGGTGGCTGATATGAGGATGAGAATGAGGAAGTTTGCTTCTGGATTGAATTGAGATTTGGTCTTGGAGAGCAAGATTACTTTATTGATTAAAGATATAGACTTTTCTAATTTAACTGTTCATATCAATCAGGTTGAGGATGAAAAGAAAAGGTTGGTAGAGTTCGGAGATAGGAAAGAAAAAAAAGTAGGTTTTAGGATCAGGGAGGTGCTCAGTTGCAAGGTAACAGGATAGAGGTAAATGACAAAATAAAAAGTGGGGGAGTTCTTATTCTTTCTCTACTGCTAGTTCTCCTTACCTGAAGTAGTTGGGTGAAGACGTCAGGGTGGTTATAATTTCTAAGCACAGGGTGGCCAATCTCAGGCAAGTAGAGGTCAGTCCATTTCTTTATGCCCTATATGTAGGTTCTATGGTCATCCTCATCAGTGTTATTGCGATGAAGAAAGGGACAAGTGTTTCAGGGGTGGATAGGCAGGCCATCAGCTCAAGGATTGCCCAGTTAATAAGGTTACTATAGGAGCAACTAAGATTTTTGTGGCTTCATTTCTGATCCTATACCCGATGGTACTGCATCTTCTTTTGTTCCTGATCCTGGTTCTAGTATTTGTCAGGACAGGTTGTATGCTTTAATGTCTCGATAGGAATTTGAGGCATCACCTGATATAATAACTGTACGTTATAACTCTTCTCTCATAACATGTATCTTTTTCTTGATCTGGGGTCTAATATTTCCTATGTGACTCAATATGTTGCTATGTGTATTTCTTTTGATCCCGAGGTTATGTCAGATCCTATTTTTATTTCTATTTTGGTAGGTGACTCAGTTATTGCTAAGAGAGTCTGCAGGGTGTGTGTGGCAGTTGTTGGTAGTAAGTAGACCTTAGTGGATCTATTTGAATTGGACATGGTGGACTTTGATGTTATTTTGGGTATGGATTGGTTGTATTCTTGTAATGAGAATTTGGATTGTCGGACCCATAAGATCGTCTTTAGGTTTCTTGGTGAACTGGTTATTGAGTGGGAGGGTGGTTCTTTTGCTCCTAGGGGAAGGTTTATTCCTTATCTTCGAGCTCAGAGGTTAATCTCTAAAGGTTGTCTTTATTACTTAGTTTGGGTTAAAGATTCAAACTCAAAAGGTCCTTCTTTTTATTTGGTTCTAGTAGTGAGTGAGTTTTTGAGGTTTTTCTGGATGATCTTCTTGGTGTTTATCCGGATAGGGAAATAGATTTTAGTATTGACTTGATTATGGATACTCATCCAATATCTATTTGTCAATATAGAAGGGCTCTGGTTGAGGTCAGAGAACTCAAGGAGAAACTTAAAGATCTTCATGATAAGGGGTTTATTCATCCAAGCGTGTCTCTGTGGCATTTATTGGTATTGTTCATGCTAAAAAAGGATTGTTCCCTTAGGATAAGCATTGACTATGGCAGTTGAATAAGGTGACAGTCAAGAACAAGAATCCTTTTCCATGGATTGATGATTTGTTTGACCAATTACAATGAACCAAGTTCTTTTCTAAGATATATCTTTGATCTGGGTATCATCACCTAAAGATTAGGAAGGCGGATATCTCTAAGATGGCTTTTTATAGTCGGTATAGGCACTATGAGTTTTTGGTGATATCAGTTGTTTTTTTGATGCTCTAGCAGCATTTATGAATTTGATAACAGGGTGTTCTGACAGTATTTGGATCTTTTCGTTATTGTATTTATTGATAACATCCTGTTGTTTCTAAGAATGAGGTGGATCATACCAATCACCTCCATATGGTGTTGCAGACCTTGAAGGAACAACAATTGTATGCCAAGTTCTCTAAGTGTAAGTTTTGGTTGAAAGCTATGACATATCTCAGTCATATTATTTCTAGAGAGGGGATTATGGTAGAACCTCAAAAGGTGTATGTGGTGAAGAGGTAGCCTAGACCCACGTCTCCATATGAATCTCAGAGGTTCTTGGGTTTAGTTGGATATTATAGGCAGTTCATGGAGATATTTTCTTCTATAGCTGCTCCATTGACTAAGTTGACTCCAAAAATGGTGAAGATTTCTTTGTCAGATGCTTATGAAGGTAGTTTCGAGAATCTTAAGGATAAGCTTACTTTCGCTCTTGGTTTGACTGTGATAGAAGGGGATGACAGATTTGTAGTTTACTGTGATGCATCTCGGGTAGGCCTTGGGTGTGTTTTGATGCAGTATCGAAAGGTAATTGCTTATCCTTTAAGGCGGTTGAAGGTGCATAAGAGGAACTATCCTACTTATGATTTGGAGTTGTTGGCGGTGTTTTTTGCATTAAAACTATGGCGGCATTATTTGTATGATGTGTACGTGGTTATTTTTTTTAATTATAGTATTCTACATTATGTGGTCTCTCAGAAAGAGCTAAATCTGAGACAGAGAAGATAGTTGGAGTTTCTCCAGGATTACGATATGAGCCTTCACTATTACCCAGGTAAAGTTAATGTTGTAAGGATTATATCAAGAGATTGAGTCTCTCGAATGGAAATGGGAGGTGGTTAGTAAGGATTTCATTACCAATCTTCCTCGGTCTCGGAAACAATATGATTGGATTTGGGTCATCATGGATAGAATGACAAAGTCCACTAATTTTTTATCGGTATGGCCTAACTTTTCAATGAGGAATTATATGATGTTGTATATTCATGAGATTGTGAAGCTGCATGGGGTACCTATTTCGATTATCTCTGATCATGGTACATAATTTTTCTCTCACTTCTGGTGTTTTTTTCAGAAGTTATTGGGTACTAAGGTGAGTCTGATTACTACTTTCAACCTGCAGATATTGGGCAACCAAAAAGGACTATTAAGACTTTGGAAGAATGATTCATGCTTGTGTGATTGACTATTGTGGCAATTGGGTTGAGTATCTACCTCTTGTAGAGTTTTCTTACAATAATAGTTATCATTCTAGGATTAGTATGGCTATTTTTGAAGCGTTGTATGGTAGAAGGTGTAGATATCTTATTGGTTGGTTTGAGTTGGGTGACATGGATATTTTCATCTGAATTTGGTCTATCAGGCGGAAAAGGTAAAGGTGAGTCAGGATAGGCTTAAGGCTACCCAGAGTCGCCAAAAGTCCAATGCAGATGTTAGGCATCAAGACTTGGAGTTTGAGGCTAGGGATAAGGTATTCCTCAAGGTATCTCCTATGAAGGGATTAATGCTAGGAAAGCTCAGTCCTCGTCATGTTGGATCATATGAGATTTTGGGGAGAGTTGGTAATATGGCTTACAAATTGGAGTTTCCTTCTAGTTTGAACTCCATTCATCTGATATTTTATGTTTTTGTGCTGAGAAAGTGTCTTGGTGATCTTTCTTCGGTTGTTTCTTTGGATGGTTTTGGTATCACAAACTCTATGTCTTATGAGAAGGTTTTGGTAAAGATATTGGATCGGCAAGTTCGTCAGTTATGGACCAAGGATGTGACTTCGGTTAAGGTTTTGTGGCAGAACCACAAGGTGGAAGAAGCTACGTGGGAAGCGGAGGAGGACATGAAGTACTAATATCCATATTTGTTCTCGACTTTGGATATTCATGTGGGAGGTTTGTTTTCTTGATGCGTAATTTGTAATGCAAATGACTCTACTTGATTTCCTTACATCTTTGTTCAAGTTAAGAGTAGAGACATCTAAGGGGTACAAGTAGTGTTTGTTCTACCTACTCCGTCATTCAGGGATGAATGTTTCTAATGGGGGAGACTAAAACACCCCAGTTTCTGGACCTTAGAAAATTTCCTTGATTTCTAGTCTCTGGACAAGATACGACTAGGTGAAATGATTCGTACACTTGGGTACAGTTTGTATGGGTCAGTCATATGCTGACCAGTGTTGGTTGGTGGGATGTACTTTGGTTACTAGACTAGATATGACTTAGGGGTACAAGTTGTATTAGTGGGTACGGATCATTTAGTTCCTTAACTTAATCTAAAAATGGGTTAGTTGGGTAGGATGGTAGTACGAGTGGATCAACTAGTGTCGTAAGTTAAGGTACTAGTCATACCATAGGTTGGTGTAGGAAAGAGTGTTCAAACCTTATGTGTTTCTATCTTGCTAGAGATATGTGTGAAGGTTAAGCATCGTATATTTTTACTATTACTTGGGAAGGTTGAGTCGTATACTAGATAGTGCTGGGTCCAAGGGTTTAGGTTTGGGATACGAGTAGTGGGTACCACTTGTAGGATACGACTCGTGAGGGTCAGTCATACCCCTGTAATGGGAATTTTAAGGGGTTTAATTGAGGGAAATCTATATATTTCCCCACTTATCCTAATCAGGTCCCACGACACATAGGGCACTTGGAAGGTTATTTTACCCTAATATTCCATTCATTAACACTTAGAATCTTTTCCTAAACACTCTATAATTCTCTTAAGAGCTTTTGGGCAAGAAAGCTAGGCTTCATCCTAAGGGCTTAATTTGTTGCTTGTGTTGGTAGATCTTTTCGTCTACTTCTCAATTAAGGCATGTATCTATTCCCTCATTATTTATTCTAACTAAAGGCGTAGTTTTAGATAATGTTTTAATGGTTTTATGATTGTATACTTTTGGTTTTCAATTATGATTTAGGGGTTTTGGTTATAAATGATTGGTAATGGTTTTCCATGGTTTAATTATGCTTTTATATGCATCAATGGTGGTTTTGGATAATTGGATGGCATGTGAATGGTTTAATGATAATTGGAATTGTTTTTGGTCATATTATACCCCTAATGTATTTGATAAAATGCTTATAAAGATATGTTCATTGCATTGTTTACTTTTAATGGAAATCTTGCTAGTTTTTAAACATGGTAAAGGAATTATACATGGTTTAAATGGTTTGGAATGGTAAATTGCTAAATAGTTATACTAGCGGGATACATTGAATACCCCAAGAGGTTTAATTTAATAATGGGAAGGGCATTTGAAAGTCCCCTTAAACCTATAAATGGTTGGCTATGGATGATACTTGCAAGTAAGGGTTTGTATGACAATACCAATATCAATGGCCTTGGTTAATAATTGGATAACGATTTGGTTATTTGGAAAATGATTTTAATTGGGTATTAAAGGGGAAGGTGTATCTAAGCCATGGAAGGTAAAGATCCTGGGAGGACCGAAACCGGACACTCATATTTGCCGATATGAGGTTTGGTCTTAGTGACCGTGTGCATGTGTCATACTTTATTTTTGGGGATGTACTAGTCATCCCAATTGGATACTTCTCTTTCCATGCAGCTATAAGCACTAGTACCCTTTCACAGGGGGAGATGAACCCATATAGCCCATAGGTAGTTTAGGACGGCAAAGTTACATAACCCAGGTAATGGTTTTAAATGCATGCTAAACACAGTTCCCTTTCCCTCCATGTTTATATATATGTGTGTGGTTGTGTGCACTAGGGATGATTTACTTGGTTTTATAAATGGCATTATTTTATCATTATCGTGACATCATGCTAGCGGTCACTTACTAACCCATCTACTGGCTACTGTATACCCATGCTATGTAGGAACATGCCGTTCTTGTCTTCCTACATAGTGATTGTATTAGGACAGCTTTCTGGATTAACGTGTTGAGCTTTCATCTTACCGAAAGCTTTATTTCATGTCATGGTTATTTTTAGATACTCTAATTTTATGTTGGATATTGGTTTTGGCTATGGTTAGGGGCATGTTTCAATCGGATTTTGGTTCTCTTTTGGTTAGAGTCTTGTGGTACTTTTATGGGTTTAAATGGGCGGGATCGGTATTAACATTTGCCTTGGCATTGGTGTTGGTGTTGGGGCGTACATTCTTGGATGGTATTGTTTGTTGTTTCTATTTCATTTGGGAATAATTTACATTATATTTGAAAATCATTAGGTAATGGCCTGGTTTATGGCCCTTGTTTTGGTAATTGGTTTGGTTTCTTTGGACGGTTTGTATGGGATTGTTTGACTTGGTTGGATCAATCATGGTTGTGATCCTATCCCAGAATCCTTATATGAACAATATTGCTAGCTTGTTATGTTTTCAAAATTAATCCTACTCAAGGAAGGAAACTATAGGTTTGGTTGAGTAATGGGGGTTGTCTCCGGTCTCGGTCAGACTTGAGATGACTATTTTGATATGGCCCAGGGGTTGGGTTAGGTCAGTTGAGGTCTTTAATTACGAGATCAAGTCTATTTTTATGGATACGATGAATGCCAACCAAATTGATTGGTCAAGAAAAATAGATGAAGCACTTTGGTCTTATAGAATAACTTTTAAAACTCCCATAGATACCTCTCCATATCAACTTGTGTATGGAAAGGCTTTCCACTTGCTGGTTGAACTTAAGCGCAAGGCACTATGGGCATTGAAGAAGCTAAATTTTGAATGGAGTGATGTTACAAACCTGAGAATGAGTAAGATGAATGAGTTGGATGAATTCCATCTCCATTCTTTATGAAAGTTCTTCTTTGTACAAGGAGAAGATAAAGTTGCACTATGACAAAAAGATTGAGAAAAAGATATTCTATTCTAGTGATATGGTTTTGTTTCATAATTCAAGACTTCGTTTGGTTTTTGGCAAGTTGAAGTCTAGGTGGTCTTGACAATTCTCTGTGGTTAGAGTGTTTTTACATGGTGCAATTAAGATGAATTGAGACAAAGATGCCTCATTTAAGCTGAATGGGCATCGAATTAAGCACTATATGGGAAGTATGGAGGACTTGAGGTTTTGTGATGATGTAATCCTTGGTGAAGTCTGAGTTTCCAAGGCAACTGAGTCGTGCCACGATGTTAAATTAGGCTCTTTATAGGAGGCATCCCATAGGCTTGTTGGTTAAGTCTTGATATCCAACAGATCCATGTCGTGCCACGATGTTAAATCAAGCACTGCTTGGGAGGCAACCCAATGTTTTATTGTTAACTTTATTTTTTGTTTTGTAGGTTAAAGACAAGGAGAATCACTTGGAACATGGTAAAAAATTGTAAAATTCAGATAAGTCCAGGTAAGTGGTCCTACGACCTTACTTATGGGGGTTGAAGGTCCAAATATGATAGGTAAGTTGATGTTGCAGGTGTTAAAAGAATTTTCTAGGTCTCTAAATTTTTACTTACAAACCTACTTACAGGGGTATAAGTACAACCTATGAGCCATAAGTTCGGATCATAGAAATTAACGATGCAAAAACTTGTAGGTACTACATACGGACCCACTTACTGGGGCTATAAGTAGAACATATATACCATAAATTGATCAAAATTGTTTGGGCCCAAATTTTAGAATCTGGGTTAGGCCCATGCTACCCGACCATATCCGACCCCAATTTCACTATTTAACCCTAAACCCAACCCCGTTCCTCTATTGCCCCACCATTATAAATTCAAAACTCCCACTTTCTTAAAACTCTCCTACTTCCATTCTTCCTTAGTAAAGGCACAAACCCATCTTCCCACACCTCACTTGCATACATATTCATCAAAAATTAGGGCTAAACTCATATTTTTCAACTTCTACTTCAAGATTTTTTGAATCTAGTAAATAATTCTTGGCTTCAACTAAATAGAAACATGTAATTTATCATTTAACTTGAGATAGCCCTTGATATAGTCTTGAAATTTTTTAAGTCTCATGATTATTTAATATGATGGAGCCTAAATTAGATAAAATTTAATTTTAGGCATGATGTTTGTATGGAAAACCTAATATCAAACGTAAGTAGAAGTTGAATAATGAGAAGAAGTCCCAAATAATATATGCAATGCCTATGGAAATTCCTTGTTGAATATTGAATTGTTTGAACTTTGCCTAAAAAATGAAATATCTATTTGGGAAGAATTTTTTGTTAAAATATAACTTTCTCTTAGATAACCACTTATGCAGCGACTTATGAGGCTTATACGTAGTACCTATGGGCCCATAGGTGGCTTCTTAGGTATAAGAATTAAAGCCTTGAAGCTTCAGGTCTTTTTCTGGTAATTATGAGGGTACCGATGACACCCGTAAGTACTATATATGGCCCATAGATAGGGTTCGTAGGTAGTCCTTACCTTGGGTTGTCAATATTTTTTCAAATTTTTTGTTTTGATATTGTGTGTCAATCACTAACAACTACTTTTTTAGGTACTATGGCACTAAAATCTTCTCAAAGGAAGGGAGTTTAGTCCAGGCTGTGAGATGAGTCTCCTAAATGGAGTGGTCCTATAAAGGAGTATCTTGTTAGCTCCGATAGCACACCATTGGTTCCACGACTGAGTCAAGGCCGATCACAGAGATATGCTACACCTGTTGTTGTTGTTGTTGAGTTGGGTGATGTTCTATAGAAATATAGCACTTTCAATGCTTAAAATGATTAAAATATGCAAATTTCTTAGTTGTTTTATTATATAGGATGTGTTTTGGGTATTTTTGCTAGAAACTAGGTTTTCAATGTAAATCTGAAGAAAAAGAAGAAATTTGAAGTTTTTTGATACATATTAAGGCATTTTTGGGTGTATGTTCCACTTACCTGGCATAGGTGTTCAATGTATGTTGTAGAACTAAATGTCCAAGGACTAAGCTGTAGGAAAAAAACAAATTCATCCACTTACTAAGAACACATATGGTCCGTATGTGCCACATACAGTTCATATGGAGCCAATGTATGCTTTAGAATTAAAATTCTAGAAGAGAGTTGCAAGTTCAGTACATGAGGCCTGACACATACTTAGTGCCACATATGGTCCGTATGTGCTACATACGGTCCATATGTGACAAAAGTATGTGAAAGAATGCAAAGTCCAGAGAGCTTTAGGATCCCAGCTAGAGGTTTGCCAGATGTGTAGGATCACATATGGCTATATGTGCTACATAGGGCCTATATATGACCTAAGTAAGTGGCCACTAACCTCAGTTTTCCTTTTTCATTTGGGATTTGATTTTTAGGGTTCCTTATGTACTATTTACATTCTGATTCTGAGATCCTAATTTAGTCCTAGAATTATTTTGTATTGATTTTGGTTATTAATTTATTTGAAGTTTTGCATTTTTAATTCTTTATTATTGTGATTTCATGTAATTAATTTAGTTATAAATATTGTTAATTGTTTCACAAGCATGAGCACCTAAAACCCTTAGCTAGGGTTATGGTAACCCTAGAGGATTGATAAACTAGGTGAAGTGCTAAGTTGTTCTAAATTGATACACATTCATGTATTGTATTATCTTTAAGTTAATAGATGTCTTAGTGGTTGCAAATGTTAGTATCCCACGTAAATTATTGCTACTTACACCAAAAAAGGAGTAGTGACTAGAAAAAGCTAATTACACCAATAATTTGAAGCTTAACTATCGATCCACACTAATGGGTATTATCTATGTAAGATGGTTATCTATCATCTAATAATTAGAAAATCAAAAGGTAATAGCTAACTGGGATCTAGTATAAGGGTTAGTAATGCGACATATTGAGATTCAAAAGGTAAAGCGTAAAAACCGTCAATGAGTCCAAAAGACAGTTGATGGTACATAACTTACCAAAATCTGGATACAAGGTTTTATGTGGGTTTAATAAAGTATAATAAGCCTAATGAGTTGAGAATATAGGGGGAACACAATCCTAGTATTCATATTCAATTGATTACAACCAAAGTTAATACTGGTTACTTGTTAAACACTATAACTACAATCTCCTATTTACTTTTCCAATTTTTCTTGTTGATTACAACAAGTAAGATCAACATTTCCACGTATTCTCTTGGGAATCAACCCCAATATTTGTTGGGTTACTATATTTTATAACAACTGCTGAATCATCCAATTGAAGGTTTAGCTTAGGTGTTATCAAATTTTGGCATCGTAGTTGGGGAATATGGTGTTGAGTTATAGATTGAAGTTGTCGTAATTTTCAGGTCTTATGTTTTTTTCTTAGTTAGGTATACACTGGTGTATGCCTAGAACATGGAGTAGAGGAAATCCCTTACACCCACTAAATCTATACCTAGAGAGGATCCTACAGCTGACTGATAGGATAATTGACCCTAAAGGAGATGATATTCTTGAATAGGTTCGTAATGGTACACATTAGGTGCCTCTCCCTCCTCAACAAGGAGTTCAAGAAATTGTTGACCAATAGATTAAGGAGCTATTAACAGAAGGTGATATCCAGAGAAGGGAAGAAGATGCTTAGTGTATAGCTCAAGAGGTAAAGCTTGTTGTGTAGAGATCAAAAGCAGACTGATGAGCAACACTCAGTGGAAATTAGAATAAAATTAGAAGTGGCCGAGATCAACTGATCCCAACGTACTAATACTTGTAGCCATAATGATGAGGTCTTCGGATATATTGAGCTCACTGGAACATGAACTATTGTTCCTCCTATTTTTCCCCTAGGTGTTAAATTATACATAACCAGTGCCATGATCCAGATCTTAAACATGAAGGGTGAGTTTGCATTTTTGCCTACTAATGATGCAAATATGCATCTTGCAAATTTTATAAGGATCTGCAATTCTTATACTAATACATAGGTGAATCCTGAGGCGCATAGATTAAGGTTATTCCCTTTCTTCCTGAAAGAAGAAGCTTCTTTATGGTTAGGGGAACTTCCAAGAGGATCTATCACCACATGGAATTAGTTGAATAGGGAATTCTTGAATCGGTTCTTTCGTCCATCCAAGATGTTGGATCTTAAGGACAAGATTTATAATTTTAGGTAGCTTTAATGTGAGTCTATGTATGATGCTTGGTTCAAGTTCAAGAAGAAGTTGAGTATGGTGCCCAACCATTGGAATTTAGGGATGAGATTATTGGAGATATTCTTAGAACCCTGACCATCAGTTACAAAGCTATAGAAAAAACCATCTCTAAAGGAGATTTTATAAGACTACACTGGAAGGTAGCTTTTGTCATTCTAGACCAGATCTCTCTAACTAATCGAGGGTGGTAAACTTGGTAAGTGGAGAGGGGTTCTAGAACTTATTCTATTGGTCCCACCATTAACCAGAGTGTGGCTGATGATTTTATAACACAAGAGATTGTGCTTCTAAGGATCGATTTTGGTTGTTGGCAAGGCAATTTGCAACTATGAATACCAAAAAGGTGAATGTCGTTGGAGAACAGGGAATAGCTTCTAGAGCTTATGAGTTTGAATTAGAAGAGGAGGCTATGTATCTAGATCGTCAGTTGGTGGGTTTCTAAGCCCAAGGGAAAGAAAACCAAGGTCCAAATTACTATGGTGATAGATACCGAGACCGCGGTCAGGAAAATGATGATTAATAGAGGCAGAAAAATGACTATAAGAAGAAGGAAGATAGGTATATTCCATTTGGCAGTCATGATTTGGAATCGAGAATGAAAGTGATAATGAACAAACTGGTGAACAAACAAGAGAGTCAGGAGTCTAGCCTCAAGGAAATCAAGGATGATATTTTAGGTTTGCCTAAATGGTTGAGGACTACTATTCAATAGTTTGAGAACCAGTTTAAGCAGAGACATCCAAGGACCGTTCCGAGTAACATGGCTCAAAATCCAAAGAATGATGATCGTCGTCTTTCTATTACAACCTCGAGAGATAAGTATACTGTGGATTCCCTGTTGCTTGATGTGGATGAGTTTAAAGATTAAAGAAATGTGATTTTTGACACTTATGTTGTGGAGACGGACCCGATTACAGGTGTGGAGGTTAGTATTGCTGAGGACAAAGGTAATGATCAGGTCATTGTGCCTAATGTAAGACAAATCCCACAAGCACCCTCTCCTTTTCCTCAGAGAGTAAAGCAAAAGAGAGAGGAAGAAAGGTTTAAGAGTTTTATTAAGATTTTCAAAGAGTTGAGTTTAAGCATCCTTCTTCTCGAGGTGTTAGAGAAATTCTTGAATATGTCGGGTTTATAAAGTAATTGGTTTTAAAGAATAAAAGGATACTTTTGATGGCATTGGTAGACTGCACCAATGTAGGGCAGTCATGTCTAAGTCCTTCTCTAAGAAAAAGGGTGATCTCGGTGCATTTACTATGCCATGCACCATTGGGTCATCCAGATTTGCTAGAGCTTTAAGTAATTTAGGAGCCAGCATAAATTTGATGTCGTTGGCCATATTTAATCAATTGGGTGTTAGCCCTCGTGAACCGACTATGTGGCTATTTATGGATGACCACACTGTGAAGAGAACTATGAATTTTTTTTTGATGTGATAGTGAAAGTCGATAGCTTTATCTTTCTAGCTAACTTTGTCATTCTGGATTATAAGGTTGACGTTGAGATACACATGATATTAAGGAAACCATTTATGGCCACAAGTAGAGCTATGGTTGACATGTAGAAGAGAGAGCTGAAGTTCAGAGTTAATGGTGGGGAAGTTACTTTAAGCATTCGAAAAATGATGAAGCGGCCTACCAACATGAGAGTAGTGTCAGTTATTGATTGTATTAATAACCCAGAGGTACTTTTTTGCGTACCTTGATGAGTAGTCAAGGTACCCACATCATTCTGTGATGTTAAATCAAGTGTTGTATGGGAGGAAACCCATGGGATTATTGGTGAAGTCTGAGTCACAACATAGCCACATCGTACCATAAGTTTAAATCAAGTGTTGAGTAGGAGGCAACCCACTATTTTAGTGTTCACTTTGTTAGTTTTATTTTTGTAGGGTTTAAGTTAATGCAGACTGGCCTTGAATGAGGTAAAATTTCTCACTTCATAATCTTTTAGGTAAGGGGGATTTGTAACCAACACATCAAGGTCTTAAGTCCCACGTGGGCTAGGTAAGTTGTGCTTGAACTGAAAAGATGGAATTTTGAGAATTTCTTGGGAAATTTTTGGACTTTAACCTAAGAAATCGTTTACAGGATTGTAAATACCACTTACGACCTTGTAAGTTGCAAATTTAGTTTTAGGATACAAAGTCTATAGAGTAGGGGACTTCGCCAAAATTTTAGATCCACATACGGTAGTCACCTACAGACCATATGTACCACATACCTGTATGTGGCCACCGTAAGTGGGTAGTTGTGGGCCCAATTTTTAAAAAAAATTTATGTCCACCAATGTTTTATTAAACCCAAAATTGGACCCCCTTTGCATTTTAAGCCCTATTTACTCATTTTTAACTTACAAAATTCTCAAAATTCCTCTTCTTTCTTAAAAACTCAAATTTCCTCTCAAAGTTAGCACTACCTACTTTCCCAACTATAATTAAAGGATAAATTGATACTTGTTTGTGCTACCAACTTGTCATAAATCACTAAATACAATTTTAATATTTGGTTTTGCTTCGCTTCTTTTAAGTTCAATTTTGATTCATCCAAGAAAAAGTAGCTTTCTTGTCTCCTAATAGTAGTATCTTGAGCTGCAAGTGGTATGTTTAATTTCATGCAAAATATGTAAAAAAAATCCATTATGGTTGTATATAGGATCCTCGAAGTATCATAAAATCTTATTGTAGGGCACTATTCTTGAATTAAACCCTAAGATTAGACCCTAAACGAAAATAGAAGTTGAACAAGTGGAGGAACACCAAATATTTAGTATGCTAGTTTGCATTGAAAAATATAATTCTAGATATAAGTGTTCACATTAGACTTGTTGGGACTGAGAATAATTTATGGGTTTATTAAATTTGAGGAATAATTCAAAGTTTTCGAATTTTGAGTTTTTTTCAACTTTTGCAGTCCCTCATAATGTGTTGAATGTAACACTTGATTTTCAGGTACACATGGCTCCTAAGAATTAAAAGAAGAAAGACATAGCTTATAGGTGACCAATTGACTCTTCCAACAGTAGTAACTCTGAGGGGGATACTCATTTCCCAGACCAGAGAAGCCCAAGCCGAAGTAGCCTCAACTAGTGCGGCACGACCGATGACTAGGAGCCAGAAACATGCTGCAACAAACACCATCATTAGAGTACCTTATGAGTAAATCTTGGAGAGAGTTGAAAGCGGGTCAGATGATCCACTTTCACTTGACCTAGAGCTCAGCCACAGTCTAGTTCACCAGTACCAAGAATAAGGATAAAGAAGGCTAGGACGTCACCTCCACACACTTCCTAGTCTGATAAGAAAGATAATGATGATGATGAGAAGAAGGAGGCAGATTTAGTATTAGATGCAGCAGATGAGGAGCATTCATTAACAGTACCCCAGTCTGAGGAAGGTATTGTATTTAAGGAATAGCCATCCATTATAGACCGATTAGAGGAGGGTACAAATTAGGCGTCACACTAAGTGCCAGTTTTTTATTCACATGCACCAACTCAGCAGGTTTAGACTTCCTATCCTATACATATCATGAAGAATCCTAGTGGTAAGGTGATCTCGAGATGGTGTGTGAAGCTCCTTGAAACCATATTTGAGAAGGACAACCATATTTTAGGATACACCAACTAGTCCAAGAGGGCCATTTATAAAGAGAGACATATTGATCTATCTAGGTTGGTTGGAGAACCACTATTGCAAGTAGGTTTTGAAAGGTATCAGCTAGGGTAGATGACCAGAACCCTAAGTTCAGTGTTAGATGCAGCTTCTGAGTCAGCATCAGTAGAATCTATACGAGACCCTAATTCTAAGAAAGGGTCCTAAGATGAGTATGATACAGTAGATGATGAATAATAATAAATAGTACCCCAGTTTGAGAAAGGTACATATCAGGCTTCTATCCCGTTTCCAACTTTTGATTCTTTGGCACCAGCTCAGTAGGGTCAGAATTTTGACCCCATGTACGTTTTAGAGGAGCCTATTGATGAGGTAAACCTGATTTGGTGTTTGGAGGGCCTTCAGACCATATTTGACAGAGACAACACTATCTTGAGAGATACTGTCTAGCCCAAGAGAGTTATTTATGAGAAGAGATACATTGATTTACCTGGGTTGGCTGGAGCACTACAGTTGCAATCAGGTTTTGAGTAATTTCATCTAGGCTGGATGACCACACTACTAGGTAATTATATCCCAACATTAGTACGAGAATTATACACTTAATACCAGGACATTATGGTTTTGACTATGTGCTGGAGGGCTATTTTGATGTATGATGATTAGACCTAGCTTGAGTAGACACTACTCATAGGGGTTATGGTTGATATATCGATGACATCCATCCGTCATAGCGTCTTTGGTCAAGATAATATTACGCGAACATCCACAGTAGAGTTTGAGTATATAATGTGAGTTGTACAAGATAGACAGATTATGAGGGATGCTAACCATAGAAGTGATGGAGTAAAGATAATATATGGATAGATGGATATATTTCAACTCTGGTTGATGGGACCCCTTGAATTGAGGGGCATGATATGATAAAGAACACAATATTGACTTTTGCTGCCATGTTTTGGTGGCTGTTGTTTAGATTCAGATTGTGTTTGACTGCTACAGAAAATGTATTAACTTGGGATGAAGCTGCCCTTGTTTTTAGTATGATGGCCAAATATGATATTGAATTTGCAACCATTATCCAACATGAGATTCATGAGAAAGACTTTGGTGTGATGATGACTTTTTCATTCTCATACCTTATTCAGATACTATGTGATGAGGCTGGCATGCCTGAGATATTGGGAGTTGATAAGAGAGTGTAAGTGAAGGCCAAAGAAAATACTAGGTTGATAAAGGATTTGGAACGTAGGACCACTGTAGTAACTCCAGCCCAATCTGAGGGCCTGTCAATACCTACAAAGCTTTTTGAGACATAAGAAGTAGATGTGAGATGGTAGAGTAGAGAGAGACCCTAGATTTGAGTATTTAGGGTGAGGGGATACCATCTATTTCTATATCAGCCACGGCTTCCAGTTTGAATCCGGTGGATGCATCTTTATTACCTCTATGCCCATTCACTATAACTAATGTATCAGGTATGGTATTAGTTTATTGTGCATTTATGCAGAGCTTAGTGGGCACCCAAAGTGCGACCACCAGATGACTATAAAATATAGAATAGAGGTGGAAACTTTTAATGAGCAAATTCGACCATGGGTCCAAAACACACTAGAGATGGCTGATGCTAGATTAGAGTCTTCTTACACAGCTACTATGTCATAGCTACATACTGATTTACATATGCGTATTGATTTTTTTGAGAGACATGTGGAAGTCAAGTTCACAGCAATTAAGGAGACGAATCTATGAGGCATTAGACAGGAGTTGGACTCTTTGATAGCAGAGGTATGCTCTCTCATAGAGAGCCATATAATACTAATTCTTCTAGTCATACCTCTAGTGATTCAGCTATCACCTCCGCATGGGCTCATACTCTTTGATTTATTTTCAAAGGATGATGGAGAGGTCCCAGTAGGTAAGACCAAGAGAGTCCACATGGGTAACCAGCAGGATCCTAGTATTTCATATAACTAGACCCTAAAAAGTGCAAGATATGAGTTGGTAGAGACTACAATTTTTGAGAGGTAGAGGTGTGCCAAGATTGCAGCGGGTACATTTTATATAGTGCACCACCGCTGCCACCACCTCCGCCTATAGAGATATCCCCATTTGGGTAAGCTCATGACACAGAAACATTGTGTGTCCCAGATATATCCTCATTCCATTTTTTATATTATTTTAGTGCATTAGTGTAGTGCATAGTTGGGGGTGGCGTATACCATAACTGTTGTGGTTTTTTGTTGCTATGTTTTTTCCCTGTCGATCGTAGTATAGTTGTAGAACCTAGACGTCTAGGTTAAAATTTATGTCATATTGTGTTTTCGTTCGTATTGTTTTGTGTTCGTGTAATTAGGAGACTTTTAAATATTTAGGGTAGCTGTTATGTTTTGATTGATTTTTGGGGAAAATGAGACCCCTCTAAGAAAATTTATCTTAGAACTGTGTGAATGTATATATGTGTGAGAGTTGTGGATCTTGTTATGGAATAAGAATTAGGGACATTATAATCAGTGCTAACAATTGCATGAATCAGATAGGTAGTAGCTTGTAATACTGACTCTGTGCGGTGTATGAGTGAGAGAGATGCTACTTAGTTCCCTCTGTGCGTTAATCTAGAACTTGCTTGATTAGCCTTGACTTGATTATAGGATATTTTGTTAGGAAAGGATCATAGGTCATTTTTTATGTAGTCAACTTTTAGAATTAATGACCTTCCATGCGAAAATTATATCCCTGGATCTCAATTTTGAGCCTACAGACTGTTTTTCTTATTATACTACAATACCCCGTAAGATTCTAGATGAGTTTCAAGCTCTTCGTCCAATATTCAGAAGTATCAAATCCATTTAATTTACACTAAGTACAAATTATATGGCCTTCTCAAGACCCCAAGATTTTGAATATTTTATTTTTGTCCTTCTCGAGTTTAAAACATTAATCTATGAGTTGAAATATGCTCAAGGATGTTGAAAGGGTTATCTGGGAGAGTTCTAAAATTTTTGGAAGGGGTTTGGTGTGTTTTTGGACCATGGAGGCAGAATTCCTTTGTGATTTTAACATGTTACGTAGACTATCTCTCTGCAATACATTATGTGTCATGAAGGTTAGTCTCTATGATACATGTCGTGCACGGAGGCTAGCCTCTGTGGCACAAAGGTTGTAAAATCCTGCTTTTTCATTTAATGTTCAAGGGGGAATTTTGGTCTTTTCCCCCTCTCCCTAAACAACCAATAGACATTTTAAAACCCAATAGAGGTATTATTTTTTGCATTCACCATCAATTATCAACATAAAATTATTCCCCATTCCTAAGAACACCAAATTTGAAAATTTCTACCTCGAATTCACCTTTCAAGGTCCTAATTCCTAGTTTTCTTAAAGGATTCAAGAAACTCAAGTATGTGGGATATTCATAAATGGGCTCCTTCTAACCATTGAGTCCCAATAATTCCTTATTTTTAAAGTATAAACCTTTTTCCCTCTTTTCATAAATTTTAATGTTAAATGTGAATTTACTCAATTGGCTCTTAATAATCTTGAATAAAAACCTTAACATTGTGATTTCCCATGTTAATTATACTCTTACATGCTTTATGATATCAGTCAGCCATATCATGTTCTGTTGATATAATGTCAATTTATCAAGCTATGAAATAAATAATGTGAGCCTATTGTCCTCATAAGTTTAACATATTCACGTACTCATAATCATTGATTTCATCAACTTAGTGACATATACTTTGTTTAGAGTACATGAATTATGAATTTCGTTATACGATTTTGGTGATGTTATTGTAATAAAGTGTTGTTCAGTTTTTGGTGGGTTATGAACACCTGATGCCTATATGTTTACACATGTTTTAGATTTTTAAGTTTTAAGTTAGTTAGATCATGATTTGATCATCATATTTAGACTATAAAATTCATATTAAGAAAATATCAGTTACAAGTGTAGTTAAATTAAATCAGTACCAGTGTCAGTTCAGTTGAGAGTAGTATTTAGCACCAAGCGAACCTAGGGATGAAGGCTCACCCTCTAATAGAGGTATGAGACCTTTAGCTATAGTCCATAGGTTTTGAAACTCCATAGGGAATATAGGTTGGGAAATGTCACCCGTCATTAGATGACTGACTCTCTTTTAGGGATCACTTACTAGTAAAGGACCAACACTCTAGTCCTTTGGGACATTAGATTAGTGGATCTACACAACCAGTGTTAGTACCCGTGGCAAGGTATTGACACTCTTCCAACTAGGGTTACAGGTTGGACCCTGATTAGCTTAGATTGGGGCTTGTCGGTTCCATGATAACTCTAATAGTTTCAGTTCAATATTAAGATTATATCAGCTCGGGTTAGCATGACCAAGTGTTCAGGTTATCAGCTATTTAGTCAGTCATTTTTAAAGATTCTTTCAATACATGATTTACTAGCTCTTGCATTCATTTTACATGTTCATGCATTCATGTTCAGTATCAATATGTATTTCAGTTAGTCCCTATATCACATACCAGTACATTCAAAGTACTAATCATATACTCTCTTTTGTGCTATGTTGTCTTATAGCATAGGTTTCGATACTCAGTTCCTCTACCACCCTTAGTCAGTCCAATACTACCTAACAGTAGTTGTGGTGAGTTCTCATTCATCAAGGAAAAGTTATTCATGATTTTTTTTAGTATTTCTATTTTTAAGTCGATAGGAGTTTGTTAGGAGTATTTCCCATTAAATTCTCGTGTTTTAGAGGCTTTCGGATGTTCTATTTATTTTCAGTTTTATTAGCAGTTTTAGACACGTGGGGTATTGTTTCATTATTTCATCTTGATAGAGTTTTTATCATTTTAACTTTCATAAATGATGCTTGTACTATCATTTTATTCAGTGTTCAAGGCAGGCATGGGTTAGCTTGGGGTGACTTGTTGTGTTAAGCATCGTGTTACGATTGGGGGTAACCTCGGGTTGTGATAAATATAGGTATCAGAGAAAAAGGTTTTTAAAGTGTCCTAGGGTGTCTAAAATAAGAATTTAGTATAGTCTTGTAAATAGGTGTAAATTGCGCTACACTTATGGGCGAGAGGCTATAAGACATTTTGAGAAAATTTCCCTTCTTCCAGTATTTATATCGTGCAAAAGAGCGTGAGCTCTATTGATTTCCTTTTTCTAACTCATCTTTCATCCATTTATAGAAAATTCCTCATATAAGAAATAAAAGAAGAAGGAACGGGGATTAACCTATTCCACCACCTGTTCAGGAAGACCCTCTGAATGAACAAATTTCCTATGCCAAATTTAGCACCACTTTCACTATTTTAGCCCAGACTATGGATGCTCAGTATAATAAGTAGGTTGTTTCCCTAGCCAATCTAGTACTTGGAATGACAACTTCTAGGATCAGAGACTTCACATGGATGAATCCTCTATTATTTTTTGGATCTATGTCTTAGAAGGATTTACGGGAATTTTGAAATGGTGTGCAGAAAGTGAAAGACATCATGGGTGTTACTCTTAGTGAGATTGTTGATTTATCTACTTACCAAAAGTAAGGAGTGGCTCATACTTGGATCAAATAGTGTTAGGAAGAAAGAGGTGTTGAGGAAGGATTATAGAGTGGGAGTGTTTGCTATAATCTTCTTTGACAGGTTATTCCCACTCGAGTTGAGGGAGGCCAAGATGAAGGATTTTATAAATCTGCATCAGGGTAACATGAGTATGAGGGAGTACACAATCAAGTTGAACTAGTTTTCCAGGTATGCTCCGACTATGCTGGCTAATTCTAGGGCCATAATTAGTAAGTTTGTGTTAGGGTTTCAAAGAAAATGGTTAAGGAGTGCAGAATAGTTGTATTGGTTAATGAGATTGAACTTTCTAGATTGATGGTCCATGCTCAGTAGATTGATGGTGGATAAGCTTAAAGAAAAATAAAGGGATAATAAAAGGACCAGGACTAGTAGCTTCAACTTCTCACATCAAAGGTCTGATAATGAGAATCATTCTTAGTTTTGCTAGAAATCTTTAGCTCCAGCCCCATCTTCAGCCAGTGTGCCAGTGCCTAATTTTAGGCAGGACAATAGGGATAAAACATCATTTTCTAAGCCCTAAGGTAGTATGAATATTGGTCATACCAATACACTTTACTGGAGATGTGGTAGGAACCATTAGAGAGAGTACTGGGCAGTTAGTTATGTGTACTTTGGATGTGGCCAACCAAGCCATAAGAGAATGGATTTCACAGTGGTTTCCCATAAGGGTAAATCTTTTCTTCAACTAAGTCAGTCTAGTTTCACATCAGCTTTAGTGGGTCACCCAACTCAGTAGGGCACCACCTCCAGTGCAACCAGTGGGAAGCGTTACAACCGACTCTATCCTCTCCAAAGTCAACTTGATCAGGAAAGTTCTTTTGATGTGGTTATGGGTATGTTACAAGTCTTTCATCTTCATGTTTATAAATTGTTAGAGCCCAGAGCTTATAAAGAAGTAGACATTGGTGTCAATCCTAAAATCTTAGTATAACCTTTCTTAGTGTCTACCCCAGTGGGTAGTTCTATTATAGCCTAACAACTATATAGAATTGACCTATCACAGTGTCTTAGAAAATCACTTCAGTTGACCTTATGGGGTTATAGATGACTAATTTTGATGTCATTCTCAGTATGGGTTGTCTCTACTCGTGTTATGTGTCAGTTGAATAAACAAACAGAATAATACAGTTCCAGTTTCCTATTGAACCTATCATAGAATAGAGGGATAGTACTTAAGTTCCTATAAATCAATTTATCTCCTATCTTAAGTCAAGAAAGATAATATCCAAGGGTTTTATTTACCCTATCATTTAAATCAAGGACTTAAATTTTGAAACTCCCAGTATTGAGTCAGTTTTT
>JAPEIP010000003.1:63998289-64013042 GCA_026120095.1 Capsicum chinense
CACCCAACTCAGTAGGGCACCACCTCCAGTGCAACCAGTGGGAAGCGTTACAACCGACTCTATCCTCTCCAAAGTCAACTTGATCAGGAAAGTTCTTTTGATGTGGTTATGGGTATGTTACAAGTCTTTCATCTTCATGTTTATAAATTGTTAGAGCCCAGAGCTTATAAAGAAGTAGACATTGGTGTCAATCCTAAAATCTTAGTATAACCTTTCTTAGTGTCTACCCCAGTGGGTAGTTCTATTATAGCCTAACAACTATATAGAATTGACCTATCACAGTGTCTTAGAAAATCACTTCAGTTGACCTTATGGGGTTATAGATGACTAATTTTGATGTCATTCTCAGTATGGGTTGTCTCTACTCGTGTTATGTGTCAGTTGAATAAACAAACAGAATAATACAGTTCCAGTTTCCTATTGAACCTATCATAGAATAGAGGGATAGTACTTAAGTTCCTATAAATCAATTTATCTCCTATCTTAAGTCAAGAAAGATAATATCCAAGGGTTTTATTTACCCTATCATTTAAATCAAGGACTTAAATTTTGAAACTCCCAGTATTGAGTCAGTTTTTGTAGTGAAAGAGTTTCCAGAAGTGTTCCCTAAAGATCTTCCCAGAGTTTCTCTCGAAAGGGAAATTTACTTCAAAATAGATCCCTGTAACACCCAAAAATCTCATCCCGAGATGTCACACAATGCTTAAGGCTACAAGTAGCCTTAAACTAACCCTTTCAGCCTGCTACTACTCCCAACACTTACTTTAGGACAATTATAGAAAAACAAGAATACTGTCATATCATATCTCAATTGAAATAACAAAAGAATACCGTCTGAATAGAAATATACTGAAAAGTATCAAACATCACTAATAGTCTAGTCTGACAAAGACTCTACTAAACAAACTAGTAAGCCATTAGGATAGACCCCCAACAGACTCGAACTGATCTAAAAGTAATGCACAAAACACTATGAAAGTGGAAAAGCTATAGAAATAGGTCCTCGAACCATGACGACTGACTAAAGATAAAGATGTAGATGATATGCTCAGAGATCACTGTCGCTACTGAGATTGAGCACCTGCACATACATTATGAGACAATGTAGCATACAGACGTATATATGGATCAGTACTTTGAGGATGTACTGAGTATATGGGGGGGTGGGTATGCAAAGATTAAAAAGAAAATATCATCAATCATTATATAAATCGTGCATGATGATACAACTGACTCACATAGCTTAAATAACTCAACAAAATGTAAATCTCATCCATTATGAATAATGGGATGCATAGCATAAATATCCTGAGTTAATATACTTATTTCTGAAATCTGTAGTTCTATTCCCTTCTCAAAACATATATTTGATTAAATTACGAGTCTTTACACTTAGTTTCTAAACCCTTGGGGAAACATACTTTTAAAAGCTTGTTTTGATTAATAGAGAAACAAACTCATCTTGAGGGAAAATACTTTAGGAACTGATATTTACTTTCACTAACAGGGAGGTTCTCTCAACCGACATACACCATGTGAGTTACATGGAGTCCAACATCTTGTCCTCCTAAGGAAGAAACCTCATGTTGGGGAGAGGCATCATACTCATGCCAGGGAGTATAACCTCAACTTAGTGATCACTATCTTAGCCTTGAGCCCATAAATCTCAATCATACAGTGGCACATAGCTCAGGGGTATGAAACTATAGTAACTTACCTAACTCGGTGCTAAATACTGCTCCCTTTAATTAGCTATGCTCATCTCATGGAAATCTACATTAAAACTCGTATAAGGGTTTACTGGAAACCAGTTATGAATTTAACGTTATGAGAATAATTGTGGGATGTGGATTTCAAAACTCATGTAAGGATCAAAAGATCAAATACTGTATATACTATTTAATATCAATGTATCAACTCATATAAATGCATAGAAAATCATCATGCTTTGTAAGTTTTTCTCAAAATTCTACCATAATACCAAAATGATAGCTTCAAATCCTAGTCTCATACTTAATTCGATGGAAAACTATAATCAATGGCTCAAATCATCCTCATGATATTCAAAATCATAAAAGAACATTCTTTATATCAAAGAAACCATGAAATTTCATAAATCAATCACATCATGCTCAAAATTTCTCAACAAAATACTATGGGTATAAAATTCAATATTTAAAATCATAGGTAATCCGTAAAAACATAGCTTTGGGGCACAAGGGTGAAAGGATTACCCTTGTTCAAACCCCACATACCTTAGATTAATAACCTTAGATGAAGACCTTGCATTTGAGATGTTATTGGAATTCTTGAATGCGGGTTCTTGAAGCTTTTGACTTGGGAGTCATGAATCTTGACTCAATTTAGAAAATCTAAGGTGAACCCTTGAGATTCTTGGAAGAGGATTTGGATGCTTAGGGTTTTTGGTTGAGGGAAAGCTTGAGAAAAACATCATATAATGCTTGTAGTGACCTTAGATCTGATGTTTGTACAGTTTAAGAGGCTTGGAAAAAGTCAAAAGTGCCCTTTTTAACTTCTATACGAAGCTTAAAAAATTGAACTCGAAACCCAACTTTATGGGCTACCGCGATGCACCACTATCATGGTGGATCACTTGAAATTGAAAAATAGGAATCTGGCTGTCATTGCGATGCGGAGCCATCGCGTTATCCCACTGGTTGGGACCTAAAACTTCAGCGCGAAGCATCATAATCGCGCTAGGCCATTGGAAATTGAATATTGAGAAATTGGGATCTATCACGGAGTTCTATTGGAATTTGACAAGTGTTAAATAGACCCTCTCGGCGACACGCCAAACACTAAAATAATGGTGTTTTACGATTAGAAATTAAATTAGCCATAACTTCTTGCCCGGTTATTGGTTTTTGGCGGATCTTATATCGTTGGAAAGCTAATTAAATTCCAATATGATAATAAGTTGAAATTAGGGAAACTCTATATGGTTTAAACGTTACTCACTTAGAAAGTCATTCCTTAACCTTTTAGAGACAACATTAGGCTTAGGGAAAAGTTTGGGGTATTACAATATCTCCCCCTTGAGAACATTCATCCACGAATGTCGCTAGCTAGGCTAAGGATACAGAGAAACCTGAGTATGCACAGCTGAAACAACTTGCTAAACTGACTCTACATCATTTTAAACTCATCAATATCTCAGAGAATTCATGAACTTATATTAATAATATATAGCTTAAACATTAATTGGAACAGGGATGAATTAAGGAAGAATAGTACCTTCATCTTGATCTGAACTTGCGGAGAAGAGGCGCGGGTACTTGGATCACATATCTGCCTCGGCTTCCTAAGTAACACCCTTAATTGACTGGCTTTGCCACAACACTTTGACCAAGAGAACCTCTTTGTTCCTCAGTCTACGGATCTGGTGGTCTAGAATCTCAACTGGAATCTCTTCGAACGAAAGGCTAGTCGGGATATCTGGGCTCTCTGAAGGATCCACTACAACGGAATCACCAATGTGCTTCTTAAGCGTGAAGACATGAAAGATAGGATACACAGCTGACAACTCTACGGGCAACTCAATCTAATAAGTTACTCTCCCCACACGACTTAGGATTCTATACGGGCCCATATACCGGGGAATAAGCTCCCCTTTCTTGCCAAACCTTTTCACTCTTTTCACGAGTGAAATATTTAGATACACTAAATTATTAACTTCAAACTCAAGGTATCTTCTTATCACATCTGCATATGACTTTTGATGACTCTGAACTATCTTTAACCTTTCTCTAATCAACTTCACTTTCTCCATAGCCTCAAATACTGCATCAGGTCAAACAAAAGGAGATTCACCTACTTCAAACCAACCTATAGGTAATTTTTACCTCCTCCCATACAAAGCCTCAAATGGTGCATCTTAATCTAGCATGGTAACTATTGTTATACACAAACTCAATTAGTGGCAAATGATCATCCCAACTACCTTTGAAATAAAGAACACATGCCCTCAACATATCTTCTAGATTTTGGATGGTCCTCTCAACCAGACCATCTGTCTGTGGGTGAAAAGTGGAACTAAGATGCACTTTGGTACTAAGACCCTTCTGAAAAACTCTCCAAAACTGGGAAGTAAACTGAGTACCCCTATTCGAGATGATAGACAAGGAAAATCCATGTAATCTGACTAAGTCCAAGATATACAAACTAGCATAATCCTCAGTTGTATAAGATGTATGCACTGGCAAGAAATACGCTGACTTAGTCAACCTATCTACAACAACCCAATTAGAATCATGATGATGACATAAAGTGGCAAATCATTCACACACCTCTTTCCACTTCCAAGTGGGTATACTAAACTCTTACATTGCACCACCAGGTCTCTGGTTCTCTACCTTAACTTGTTGACACATTACACATTTCACCACAAACTCTGCTATATCCTTCTTCATTCCACTCCACCAACAGATTTCCTGCAAGTTGCGGTACATCTTGGTGGTGCTAGGATGAATGTAATATTGTACGGCATGCACTTCAGCAATAATTCTCTACCTCAAAACATCAACACAAGTAATACACAATCTACCCTATAATCTAAACACACCATATCCTCCTTGGGAGAAAACCTCTAAATTTTGGTCCTTAACTGACTCGTTCAGTCTGACAAAACTAGGATCCCTGTCTTGCTTCTCCTTCACTTCTAAAACTAAATCAAGCAACCTAACGCCTAGTCTATCCAAACAATGAACCTCATGAGCTAACCCTTTCTTATCTTCCTGTACATGAGTAAAACTAACTATAGACATCTTGCTAAGCCATCCTCCACATATTGGCCTTGCCCAGGTGATATAACACACTCATATCATAGTCTTTTAGCAACTCCAACCATCTTATTTGTCTAAGATTTAACTTTTTCTAAGTAAACATATACTGCAGGCTCTTGTGATCGGTAAAAATATCAACTTGTACACCATACAGGTAGTGTCTCCAGATTTTCAAGGCAAAAACCACATCAGCTAAATCAAGATCATCGGTTAGGTAATTCTTTTCATGCGGCTTCAACTATCTAGAGGAATAGCCTATAACCTTACCTCTCTACAATAATACACAACCCAATCCAACTCTGGAGGCATCAGAATACACCATAAAACCATCCGTACCATCAGGCAAAGTTAACACTGGGGCTGAAGTAAGGCGAGTCTTCAACTCCTAAAAACTCTTCTCGCAAGAATCTGACCACAGGTACTTAACTTTCTTTTGTGTTAGTCTATACATAGGAGACACAATAGATGAGAAACCTTCATCAAAACAATAGTAACTGCAAGATAGACCCAAGGAACATCTAATGTCTGACGGAGAGATAGGTCTAGGCCGATTTCTTACAGCTTCTTTCTTTTGGGGACCAACTCTAATGCCTTAAGCTGAAATAATATGACCGAGAAAGGCTACTGACCTTAGCAAAAATTCACACTTGCTAAATTTGGCAAACAACTGATGATCTATAAGAGTTTACAAGACAATTCTAAGAGGATCCGAATGGTCAATCTCAGTACAAGAGTACACAAGGATACCATTTATGAATACTATGACAAACATATCAAGATACTGTCTGAACACTCGATTCATGAGGTCCATAAAAGATGTTGGAGCAATAGTTAGCCTGAAAGACATGAAAAAAACTGAAAGTGACCATAGTGGATTCGGAAGGCTGTCTTTAGAATATCACATTCCCTTATTTTAAGTTGATGATAGCCGGATCTAATGTCTATCTTGGAGAAACAACTTGCACCTTGCAATTGATCAAACATGTAATCAATTATAGGAAGAGGGTACTTATTCTTGACTATAAATTTATTAATCTGATGATAGTCAATGCACATACGCTAAGAATAATCTTTCATATTCACTAACTGGATGGATGTGCCCCGAGAAACACTAGGCCTTATGAAAACTTTATCTAGAAGATCTTTGAGTTTTTATTTCAAGTCATTAAGCTCTGTGGGTGCCAGATAGTATGGAGGAATAGAAATAGGTTATGTATCGGGAAGAAGGTCAATCCTAAACTTTATCTCTCTATCGGGAGGTACCCCTGGGAGATCTTTCGGAAAGACATCAGGAAACTCATTAACTATAGTGACTAACTGAATAGTTGGAGCCTCAGACTTAGTGTCCTTAAACTGAACTAGATGATAGATACAACCTTTGGATGTTAGTTTTTTGGCTTTAATATAGGATATAAAATGACTCTTGGGAGATACTGAGCTCTCGAACCACTCAAAAACTGGATCATCAGGGAACTAAAACTTAACCAGACGGGTCGATAGTCTATAGATGCATATCGAGAGTGATGACAATCCATACCTAGGATAATATCAAAACCCACCATATCTAACTCTATCAAATCAACAAATATGACTCTATGAAAAACAGTAACAGAACACTTATTATACACTTTCTTAGCAACAATCGACTCTCCTACTAGGGTAGAAACTTGAATGGGCTCAGGGATTTTTTTTGGACTTATTTCAAAGTTCACAGCAACTAACGGGGTCATATAAGAAAAACTTGACCCAGGGTCCAACAACGCATAAACATTAAAGTGAAAGACATAGAGCGTACCAGTAACAACATCGGGAGAATCTTCCTGCTCTTGGCGGGATAGTAAAGCCTAGAATTGATTTTGGTGCTGTCCGCCACTGGTACTGGATGAAGCACCCTGAGAAGGGGCTGTATGGGCTAAAGAAGCTGGGGCACTAGTAGCCTAAGTCTGAGGTCGGGCATCTCTGTTCCCTTATCTAGCATGCGGGTACTTTCTAAGTCTGTGGCCTATCTTGCCAAACCAAAACAACCCCTCTAATCTGCTAAGCACTCACCGGGATAGTCCTTACCACACTTAGTATAGAAAGGTTAACGAGGTCTATTGCTCATAATATTATGGGATCTAGTCATAGAAGACATATTCAATTGCTTCTGCTTGGTTCTGGGCATAGGAGAACTAGCTGATAAAGGCACTGGCATAGATAAATGATTCTAAAACTGGGGTCGATTTTCTCCATGGGATGTAGTCTAGCCTGCTTAAATTGCTCCGATCTATCCTTCTTATTTCCCCTTACTGTATCTCTTTCACTTATCTGGATAGATCATATCCCTATTGAGGATAGCAGTTCAACAATCTTTTAGCACCAAACCAGACACACCGGTCACAAACTTACTCATACTAGATCAGGTGTCAGCTACCAAGTTAGGACCATACATTGCTAACTAGTTGAACTTGAGGCAATACTCCTTAATAGTCATAGAGCCTTGCCTTAGGTTCATGAACTCCTCTATGTTTGCTTCCCTCATCTCAGGTGGAAAGAACTTATCTAAGAATGCATCATGGAATACTTGCCAAGTCATAGGATCAGTATTCTCCCCTCTATTCTTCCTCCACGCCACAACCCAGTCATAAGCAATGTCTTTCAAATGATAAGAAGCTAGTTCCACACTCTTCTAATCAGTTACATGTATAACCTGGGTGATCTTCTTCACCTCATCAAGATACAACTGTGGGTTCTATCATGCCTTCAACCTATATAACTCTGGTGGATTTATTCTCTTAAAATCTCGAATCCTGGCTGCAGCTAAATCACCTCCTTGCTGATTTGGAATGGCAGTCTGAACATTAGCAATAACTGCCTGAGCTCATGCTTAAAAAGCTGCCAAAACTCAGCATAAGACACATTCTCATTCAGGGGATCAACAAGCTAAGGTTTCTAGTTATCATTACTACGGGCATTAGTGTAACACCCTTATTTTTTAAACCGTAATGCTACACGATGCTCATGACCTCGAAGGACCACAAGCTAACCCATGACTAATATCTGTACCTGTACACTGCATAATATATTGAATAAATGTGGAAATAAAGGATGTAAGGCCATAAGGTTCAAATCTGATAAAAACATAACATCTAAGTGGGTTATGAAATACCTAAGAAAACTAAAAGACTGAATCAAATCTAAACTAAGTCTCAAAGCCTTTAAATACTGTCTGAATAAGGAGTTAAAGGAACATGTCTCCAACTAACTACGTCTAGTAAAATTGAACAAAAATAATGAATAAAATAAAATAATGTTATCCTCGAATGGATAAGGACTCACTGCAACTCTGAACAATGGAATGCTACTGCTAATCTGGAGCCCGTGCCTTTGAACCTATGGTGTAGTATAAGAGAAAACACCATAGCACAAATGAGTTAGTATAACTAAATGTACTGAGTATACAAGTAAGGTAGGCTAAATGTAAAGGGTTATATGCATGAACAATGTTGATTAATATTAACGTGGGAATATATACATGTATAAGAAACCATAACTGAACTCATGGTGACACTGACTACTGAGTTTGAATACGGACGACATGACTTTACTGATACTGAAGTACTGAATAGATGGATGATTTATTTTCTGACAGTTTAAATTATGAAGAACTTATTTGATTGATTATGTTTAACAGCCTTGAAACTAAATACTGATACGGTAAGTTATGATGACAGATATAACTATGATGATCAGCGTGGCCGATGTAGCTGATATTGAGCGACTGTATCGAACCGTTTAAGTTCTGATAAAACTATATAAGTTTCTTTCTGAGCTGAGTAACTAAATGTGAGATCAATCCTATCCAGCGAGTGATCTTTAATTCTGATACTAATTAACCATAGTTAAGATCAGTCCTATCTAGTGGGTGATCTTAAAGTCTATTTATAATGATAAGTATTGACTGTATTTAACAGTACTGAATCTATACTACTGAGCTGAATTGACTGTGTCTGATAGTCTTGAATCTATAACTGAAACTGTGGGATGTATTCATTTAACTGACATGCCCCATACTAAGTTGACTGGGGTCCAATATCTGCCCTGACTTGAAGGGTGTCAGTACCACACTACCAATAAAGACAGCTGATGTCGAGTCAATCCTAATCTAGCGGGAGACTCCTGGGATCAGTCCTATACATATAAATGTACTAATGAGTGACCCCTGAGTGTATCAGTCCTATCTAATGGGTTACATCTTGTACCAATGCTAGCTACATAGTTTTGAAACTTAGGGATTGATTCTAAAGATCTCAGTCCTTTCTAGTGAGTTAATCCCCATCCCTAGGATCACTCGGTGCTGAATCCTATTCCCAACTAAAAGACACTAAACTGAATAACTGAGCTGAACTGATTAGCTAAACTGCTAATGATTAACTAAATTAATACTAGTGGTATTGTTTAGTGGAGCTAAACTAAGTTGACTGAGTTCCTTTATCTGAAGGAACATGCTGAATTCTGAGGACTGACTGAGAGTACTGAAATTACTTAGATTGTTAGGAATACTGTTGTTACTAAGATTACTGAGATTACTGAATACTAAGATTTCTGAACTAAAGAGTCTGCTGAGGTTTCTGAGTTTTCCTGAGTCACATGACTGACTAAATTCTATAGATCATGGCTTGACTGAGAGTATCGTGATAACATGACATGGCTCTAGGCACACAACTATATTTTTCAGATACGAGTATCCCAGGACTCGATGGAAGAAAAGTGACACACATGACTGACGTGAATACATGGCCAACACCAACAATCCATAATATCATAACTTGGGAAAATTCATGAAGTACATGGTTTCCATATATCTTACACAATAGTAGGACTTGTAAGAAAGTGTAGCATGATCTCATAAGACTAGTTCATGAATAGTCCAACAATATTTACAATTCATAATACCATAGATAGGGGATTTCACACCACACATTATTATCATATTCTTTAACATAGAAGATAATGTATGTAACATGTACATTCTTGCATGATTCTAACTTCAAGAACATTCCATATCACAACAATAATACACAAAAATTAGCATGGAATTCATGTTTAGTCATAAGGAAAAGAGCATGGTCTTTTCACTTATGTTCTATTGAGTTGCAATACATGAATTCTAGTCTCTTAGGTATTTTATCAAACACCTTGCATGCACACTTTATGACATAGGCAGATTCACCACTTTTAACGATTCAAACTACCCAAAATTCATGTATTTCAATTTGCATGTCATCCTAGTTTTCTACAATCACATAAAGTCTCTAACTTGGTAGTGTATACCAATCAATCACACAAACATAATCAACCCAAAACATGACATCATAATTCATAATTTAAAAGAGTGTTCTTGAACTTTATAGATGAAAGAAATCCGTAAATCAACATTACACATACCTTAGTTCTTGATTTAGTGAAGATTGGTAGAGGGATTCTTGAAATTTATATAGTAGAATTTGCTTAAACTTGAATTCCCCAATAGAAACCCTAATGTTTTCTTGAGAGGACTTTGATGAAATAGAGTATGCTTTGGTGAAATAATGAATTAATTCCATATTTATGGAATATATATAGGGGTAGGAAGATGACCCAAATACCCCTCTAGATGTGTCTTTTAATTTCTGTGAAAATTACCCGATTTGTCCCTCTGGCACGATGCGGAGACATCACGTTGCCACTAGTTTATGACCTAGAAACTCACCGCGATGTGCTGGAATCACGGAGAGATACTGGAAATTGACAATCATCATTTTGGCTTATGGCGCGATGCGCCACTGACCAAAATGACACTGCTGAAAGTTTAAATTGTCATAACTTCTTCACCGAGTGTTCGTTTTAGGAGAATTTTGTATTGACAAAAATCTTATTCAATTTTCTACAATTTAGAGGGTATAAATCTGCAAAAATACCACCTATAAAGAAAGTTATGCCTGTTCAAAGATGACTTATGTGAAATCACACACGAAAATTTGGTGTATTCAAAAGTTCTTAGCTTGGCTTACTCTAAGTGACTCTTATTAACATGCTTAACACATCTTAAGCTCTATTATCACTAGGATACTCATCCTAATTCATGTACTAAAACATGAATCGCGGGATAGGAGGTTTCATACATAGGAATAATGGTTCATTTTCTAGCTTAGAAATATATGGGGTATTATAATATCTCCCCCTTGGGAACATTCATCCTCGAATGAGAATGACTGAGAGGGGAAACAATAATCTAAACATGAACGTAGCATGAATGACTGAAACATGATCTCATGACTGATGTGATAATTAAACTGATTCATACTAAACATGCATATCTGCTGTATGGGTAACTGACTTACGAGATGAAGGATTGAGTGTTCTGATGAATTAAGTTTCTCAGAATGAGAATGTATATCTGATGTAGAGATTCATAAGCTAAATCCATGCATATTTGAATCATGATTAAATAATTGACATGATACACAAATGCATGACTGAAAATACTGATAAACTAAACTTTCTCTACTGAACATGCATATCTAATGCATGAATATCTGACTGAACTGACTCTTGAGAGCTTGAATGATTATGCAATGGCACTTGATGACAAGTTTATAATGGGAACATCAGAACACAACTGAGTATTATACGTGACATGACATATGAGTTAAACATCATGAACTGAACTGAACCTCTGAATACTTAACTTACAATTGAGGTTTTAACTTGAGGGTTAATTTATGGGTACCCTCTATTCTAGATTAAATTCGTTATGCAAGGAGAAACTGAAGAATCTAAGACATTAGAGCATTAAGAGAAGTTAGGGTATCTCCTCCTTGGGACACTATGTCCCTCTAAGAATGCTTACCTTACTAAAACACTGAGGCGATGCACGTAGCATCTACGAACTAGATTATGAATGAACCTCGGAAGTTTGAAACTATTGCATAATGCATGAACTGGACTAAACATGTGACTACTAGGATATTCTACCTTGGAATAGTTACATTCCCCGAGACTTTGGATAGCATGAATAGATGCAAGGATAAAAAAATAAACTATACAAATCTGACTGCTCGATTGCTAAACTGACTTGCTGGCTTTACTAACTAACTCATGCTGGAATATATGCCCAAATAAGAGAAAGAGATCTAACAATGCATACCATAAACATGAAAGACTTGTAACGTACCCGAATCTAGGTTAAGGACACATTCTGGATCATGAAGGGTCTGGAGTGCATAAAGTCTATTCCGATGCGGATCACTCTTAGTGCCTTGCTGACGAAACTTTTTGCCCCTCTGCACTAGAACCCTACACTCTCGCATCTTGTAGCCTGGCTTTCCACACCCATAGCAAACATCAGTACCTGCTCTAAGAATTCTTTTTTCACTACCTTGGGCCTCGGAGCCTAGCACTCCATCACGACGGTTATTTCTGGACTTATGTGTTTGTGCACTAGATGAGAATGGAGATGGGACTGGAAACTTTTAACTATACTGAGAACGGTTACCACCTTGTGACTTAGGCTGAGCAAAGCTAAAACTACATGTCCTTGCTCTCTTACTCTGTCTCTCCTTTATTCTATTTTTCTACTCCTCTATCTGCTGAGCATAAGTCATAAGTCTTATTAAAGTCATAACACTTTTAAAAATGGCAGGCCTGTACTCAATTACCATGCTATTATTTACCCCTGACACGAACTTACTCATCTTGGCTCTATCGTCGGCAAACACATAAGAGGCATATTTGTCTAATTAAGTAAACCTGAGAGAATACTCTTTCACTGTCATACTAGCCTACCTGAGGTTGATGAACTCTAGCACCTTATATTTTCTAAGCTCTAGCAGAAATAATCTGTCAAGGAAAGAAGAGGCAAACTCCTCCCATTCTATAGAACCTGCATTATCTAACCTTTTTAACTTTCACTGCTTGTACCAAGTATGAGCCACATCCTGCAAGTGATATACGGCTAACTCAGCACTCTACACAGTATTCACCACCATAATATTTTTCACCTTCTAAACCCGATCTAAGAATTCCTGTGGGTCTTCATTTGACTTAGATCCCATAAAAGAAGGAGGATTCATTCAGGTAAAGTCCCAAATTCTAGCTACAGCTGAATTGGCCACTGGTTTGGCCAAAATAATAACTGGTCATTCATTCTGGGCAGCGACTGACTGAGCAAAAGTGGTGAATGTGGTCCTGAACTCCTCATGAGAAACATGTTCGCCTAAAGGGTCTTCGGGCTGAGCGGCTGACTGATTCTCGTTTCTTCTTTTAGGATGCATGTTCTACGAAAGAAAAGAAGAAATGGATTAGACTGATATTGTCTACAGATTATACTCACTGGCACGACATGAATACTGAAAGAAGGGAAACTATTCCTAAAATATCTCATAGTCTCCTGCACATAAGTGTGGTGCACAACACATGCATATACAAGACTCTACTAGAAGTGGCTTTGAGACTTCCTAGGACTCTATTGAACCTTAGTCTTTGATACCAAGTTTGTAATACCCCAATTTTCTGAACCAGAATGCTACACGGTGCTCATGACCCCGAACGACTATAAGCTAACCCCTAACTGATATCTATACCTGTACACTGTATAATATACTGAATAAATGCAAAAATAAAGGTTGTAAGGCCATAAGGTTCAAATCTGATAAAAACATAACATCTGAGTGGGGTATGAAATACCCAAAACAATTGAAAGACTAAATCAAATTTAAACTAAATCTGAAATTCTCTAAATACTGTTAGAATAAGGAGTTGAAGGAACATATCTCCAACTAACTTCGTCTAGCAAAACTAAACTGAAATAATAAATGAACTAAAATAATACTATCCTCGAATGGATGAGGACTCACTGCAACTCTGACCACTGAAATGCTACTGTTAATTTGGAGCTCGTGCCTCTGAACCTATGGTGTAACATAAGAGAAATCACCATAGAACAAATGCATCAGTACGATTGAATGTATTGAGTATACGAGTGAGGTAGGCTAAATGCAAAGGGTTATATATGTTAACAATGCTTACTAATATGGATGTGAGAATACATACATGCATAAGAAACCATAACTAAACTCGTGGTGATACTAACTACTCAGTCTGAATACTTACGACATAACTTTACTTATACTGAAGTACTGAATAGATGGATGACTATTTATAACAGTTCGAATTATGAAGAACTAGTCTGATTGACTGTGTCTAACAGTCTTGAAACTAGATACTGATAACATAAGCTATGATTAATGATATAACTGATATAACTGTGATGATCGGCGTGGTCGATGTAGCTGATACTGAGCGACTGTATTAGATCGTCTAAGTTTTGATTGAACTATCTAAGTTCTTTTTTGAGCTGAGTGACTAAATATGAGATCAATCCAATCTATTTGGTGATCTTTAATTCTGATGATTCTGATACTGATTGACTATAATTAAGATCAGTCATATCTAGTGGGTGATCTTGGAGTCTATTTATAATAATAAGTATTGAATGTATTTAATAGTACTCAATCTATACTACTGAGCTAAGTTGACTGTGTCTGATAGTCCTAAATCTATACCTGAAACTATGGGATGTATTAATCTAACCGACATGTCCTATGCTATGCTGACTAGGGTCCAATATCTGCCTGGACTGGAAGGGTGTTAGTACCGTGCCACCAGTAAAGACAACTGCTGTAGAGTCTATCCTAATCTAGCGGGTGACTCCTGGAATCAGTCCTATACCTATAAATATGCTAATGGATAACCCCTGAGTATGTCAGTCCTATCTAACGGGTAACATCTTGTACTTACGCTAGGTACGTAGTTTTGGAACTTAGCGATTGCTTCAAAGTATCTCAGTACTTTCTAGCGGGTGAATCCCTATTCCAAGGCTCACTCGGTGATGAATCCTACTCCCAACTGAAAGACACTGAACTAAATAAC
>JAPEIP010000003.1:64013142-64068394 GCA_026120095.1 Capsicum chinense
TAGTCTCCTGCACATAAGTGTGGTGCACAACACATGCATATACAAGACTCTACTAGAAGTGGCTTTGAGACTTCCTAGGACTCTATTGAACCTTAGTCTTTGATACCAAGTTTGTAATACCCCAATTTTCTGAACCAGAATGCTACACGGTGCTCATGACCCCGAACGACTATAAGCTAACCCCTAACTGATATCTATACCTGTACACTGTATAATATACTGAATAAATGCAAAAATAAAGGTTGTAAGGCCATAAGGTTCAAATCTGATAAAAACATAACATCTGAGTGGGGTATGAAATACCCAAAACAATTGAAAGACTAAATCAAATTTAAACTAAATCTGAAATTCTCTAAATACTGTTAGAATAAGGAGTTGAAGGAACATATCTCCAACTAACTTCGTCTAGCAAAACTAAACTGAAATAATAAATGAACTAAAATAATACTATCCTCGAATGGATGAGGACTCACTGCAACTCTGACCACTGAAATGCTACTGTTAATTTGGAGCTCGTGCCTCTGAACCTATGGTGTAACATAAGAGAAATCACCATAGAACAAATGCATCAGTACGATTGAATGTATTGAGTATACGAGTGAGGTAGGCTAAATGCAAAGGGTTATATATGTTAACAATGCTTACTAATATGGATGTGAGAATACATACATGCATAAGAAACCATAACTAAACTCGTGGTGATACTAACTACTCAGTCTGAATACTTACGACATAACTTTACTTATACTGAAGTACTGAATAGATGGATGACTATTTATAACAGTTCGAATTATGAAGAACTAGTCTGATTGACTGTGTCTAACAGTCTTGAAACTAGATACTGATAACATAAGCTATGATTAATGATATAACTGATATAACTGTGATGATCGGCGTGGTCGATGTAGCTGATACTGAGCGACTGTATTAGATCGTCTAAGTTTTGATTGAACTATCTAAGTTCTTTTTTGAGCTGAGTGACTAAATATGAGATCAATCCAATCTATTTGGTGATCTTTAATTCTGATGATTCTGATACTGATTGACTATAATTAAGATCAGTCATATCTAGTGGGTGATCTTGGAGTCTATTTATAATAATAAGTATTGAATGTATTTAATAGTACTCAATCTATACTACTGAGCTAAGTTGACTGTGTCTGATAGTCCTAAATCTATACCTGAAACTATGGGATGTATTAATCTAACCGACATGTCCTATGCTATGCTGACTAGGGTCCAATATCTGCCTGGACTGGAAGGGTGTTAGTACCGTGCCACCAGTAAAGACAACTGCTGTAGAGTCTATCCTAATCTAGCGGGTGACTCCTGGAATCAGTCCTATACCTATAAATATGCTAATGGATAACCCCTGAGTATGTCAGTCCTATCTAACGGGTAACATCTTGTACTTACGCTAGGTACGTAGTTTTGGAACTTAGCGATTGCTTCAAAGTATCTCAGTACTTTCTAGCGGGTGAATCCCTATTCCAAGGCTCACTCGGTGATGAATCCTACTCCCAACTGAAAGACACTGAACTAAATAACTGAGCAGAACTGATTAGCTAAACTGCTACTGATTAACTAAACTGATACTAGTGGTATTGTTTAGTGGAGCTAAACTAAGTTGACTGACTTCCCTTGTCTGAAGGAACGTGCTGAGTTCTGAGGACTGACTGAGAGTACTAAAATTACTGAGATTGCTAGGAATACTATTGTTACTAAGATTACTGAGTTCTAAGATTTCTGAACTACTGAGTCTGCTGAGGTTTTTGAGTTTTCTTGAGTCACATGACTGACTAAATTCTATAGATCATGGCTTGACTGAGAGTATCGTGATAACATGACATGGCTCTAGCCACACAACTATATTTTTTGGGTACGAGAACCCCAGAACTCGATGGAAGGAAACTGACACACATGACTGACGTGAATACATGGCCAATACCAACATTCAATAATATCATAACTTGGGGAAATTCATGAAGTACATGGTTGCCATATATCTTATACAATAGTAGGACTTGAAAGAAAGCGTAGCATGATCTCATAAGACTAGTTCATGACCAATCCAATAATATTTATAATTCATAATAACATAGATAGGGGATTTCACACCACACATGATTATCATATTCTTTAACATGGAAGATAATGCATATAACAAGTACATTCTTGCATGATTCTAACTTCATGAACATTCCATATCACAACAACAATACACAAAAATTAGCATGGAATTCATGTTGGGTCATAAGGAAAAAAGCATGGTCTTGTCACTTAACTTCTACTAAGCTACAATACATGAATTATAGTCTCTTAGGTATTTTATCAAACACCTTACATTCACACTTTATGAAATAGGCATATTCACTACTTTTAACAATTCAAACTACCCAAAATTCATGTATTTCAATTTGTATGTCATCCTAGTTTCCTAGAATCACATAAAGTCTCTAACTTGGTAGTGTATACCAATCAATCACACAAACATAATCAAACCACAACATGACTTCATAATTCATAATTTATAAGAGGATACTTGAAATTTATGGATGAAAGGAATCCATAAATCAACAATACGCATACCTTAGTTCTTGATTTAGTGAAGATTGACGAAGAAATTCTTGGAATTTTGATGGTATAATTTGCTTGAACTTGAATTCCTCAATAGAAACCCTAATATTTTCTTGAGAGGATTTTCATGAAAAAGAGTATGTTTTGGTGAAATAATGGCTTAATTCCGTGTTTATGGAATATATATGGGGGTGGGAAGATGACCCAAATACCCTTCTAGATGTATCTTTTAATTTTTATGAAAATTCCTCAATTTGGGACCCCGATGCGACGCGAAGACATTACGCTGCCACTATTTTATGCCCTAGAAACTCACCGCAATATGATGGAATCACCGAGAGACACTATATATTGACAATCTTCATTTTGGCTTACGGCGCGATGCGCCATTGACCAAAATGACACTGCTGAAACTTTAAATCGCCATAACTTCTTCACCGGGTGTCTGTTTTAGGCAAATTTTGTATCAAAAGAAATAGTATTCAATTCTATATAATTTGGAGTGTATAAATCTACCAAAATACCACCTATAAATAAAGTTATATTTGTTTAAAGATGCCCTATGTAAAATCACACATGAAAATTTGGTGGATTCAAAAGTTCTTAGCTTGGCTTACTCTAAGTGACTTTAATGAAAATGTTTAACACATCATAAGATCTATTATCAATAGGATACTCATCCTAATTCATGTACTCAAACATGAATCATAGGATAGGAGGTTTCATGTGTAGCAACAATAGTTCATTTTCTAGCTTAGAAAATTACAATTAGCTCTTTGGGGAGGCATTTTCTGTCATAAAATAGCATAAATTATTAGCAGAGACAGACAACTGTAAGCACGATGGATTGTGAAAGAAAGAGATGAATTTTTCCTAAAATTTCTTATGGCCCCTTACTCATAGATATGGCGTGCTACACCTCGATGATCAAGACTCTACGTAACGTGGCTTGTTAGACTCCCTAGGACTCCTTAAACCTTAGGCTCTGATACCAAGTTTGTAACACCCCAAAATATCATCCTAACACGTTACATGGTGATTAGGGGTATAAGTAGCCCTAATCGAATCCTTTGGGCCTGCTACTAGTCCCAACACTTACTTTAGGACAATTATAGCAAAACAAGCATACTATCATATTATATCTCAACTAAAATAACAAATGAATACTGTCTTACTAGAAATATATTGAAAAGTCTCAAACATCACTGATAGTCTAGTCTTACAAAGCCTCTGCTATTCAAATAAGAGAGCCATTGGAAAGACCCCCAACTGACTCAAACTGCTCTAAAAGTAATGCTCAAAACACTATGAAAGCGGAAAAGATACAAATATAGGTCCTCAAACCATGAGGACTCACCAAAGATAAAAATGTAGATGAGAAGCTCGGAGATCACTATCGCTGCTAAGACTAAGCACCTGAACCTACATTATGAGATAATGTAGAACACAGACATATATATGGATCAGTACTTTGATGATGTGTTGAGTATATGGGGGTGTATGCAATTATTAAAACAACAATATTTTCAATCTTTATAGAAATCACGCATGCTGATACAACTAACTCACATAGGTTGAATAAATAAATAAAATATAAATCTCAGCCATTAGGAATAATGGGACACATAGTATAAATCTCTTGAGTCAATATAGTTATTTCTAAAATCTATACTTCTATTGTCTTCTCAAAATATATATTTGATTAAATTGCTAGTATTTACACTTAGTTTCTACACCCTTGGGGAAACATACATTTAAAAGCTTGTCTTGATTAATAGAGAAAATAACTCATCTTGAGGTAAAATAATTTAGGAACTGATTATTTACTTTCACTAGTGGGGAGGTTCTCTTAACTGACATACACCTTGTGAGCTATATGGAGTCAAACGTTTTGTACTCCTAAGGAAGAAAAATCACGTTGAGGAGAGGCATCATTCTCTTGCCAGGGAGTATAACCTTAACTCAGTGATCACTATCTCGGCCTCAAGCCCATAAATCTCAATCCTATGGTAGCACGCAGTTCTGGGGTATGAAACCATATTAACTTACTCAACTCTTTGCTAAATGCTACTCCCTTTAATTAGCTATGCTCATCTCATGGAAATCCATATTAAAACTCAAATAAGGGTTTACTGGAAACCAGTTATGCATGTAACATTATGAGAATAACTCTGGGATGTGGATTTCAAAACTCATGTTAGGATCAAAAGATCAAATACTATTTATACTATATAATATCAATGTATAAACTCATATAAATGCATGGCAAATCATCATGCTTTGTAAGTTTTTCTCAAAATTCTACCATAATACCAAAATAATAGCTTCAAATAACAATTTTATACTTAATTCAGTGGAAAACAGTAATCAAAGGCTCAAATCATGGTCATGATATTAAAAATGATTAAAAAAAACATTCTTTAACTTAAAGAAACAATGAAATTTCATAAATCAATCATATCATGCTCAAAATTTCTCAACAAAATACTATGGCTATCAAAATTCAATATTTAAAATCATAGGTAATCCATTAAAACATTGCTTTTGGGCACAAGGACGAATGGATTGCCCTTGTTTAAAACCCACATACCTTAGATTAATAAACTTAGATGAACAACTTGCTTTTGAGATGTTATTGGAACTCTTGAATGTGGGTTCTTGAAGATTTTGACATGGGAGTCTTGAATCTTGACTCAATTTAGAAAATCTATGGTGAACCCTTGAGATTGTTTGAAGAGGACTTGGATGCTTAAGGTTTTTGGTTATGGGAAATCTTGAGAAAAATCTCATATGATGCTTGTAGTGACCTTAATTCTGATGTTTTGTATGGTTTAAGAGGATTGGAAAAAGTCCAAAGTGCCCTTTTTAACTTCTGTACAAAGCTAGAAAATAGAATGGGAAATCTGATTTTATGGGCCACCATGATGCGCCACTATCACGGTGGCTCACTGGAAATTAAAAAATGGGAATCTGGGAGTCATCACGATGTGGAGCCATCATGTTGTCCCACTGGTTAGGACCTGAAATTTCAGCGCGACGCATCACAATCACACTAGGCCACTGGAAATTGACTATTGGGAAATTGGGGTCCTCCACGATGCGCCACTATTGCGGAGTTCTACTGGAATTTGGCAATTGTTAAATAGACCCTCTCTGTGATGCGCCTAACACTAAAATAATGGTGTTTTATGACTAGAACTTAAATTATCCATAACTTCTTGCCCGGTTATCATTTTTGGGCTAATCTTATATCGTTGGAAAGCTAATTAATTTCCAACATGATAAGAAGTTGAAATTAGGGAAACTCTATATGGTTTAAACGTTACTTACTTAGAAAGTCATTCCTTAACCTTCGAGAGAAGAAATTAGGCTTAGGGAAAAGTTTGGGGTATTATAATATCTCCCGCTTGAGAACATTCGTCCTCAAATATCGCTAGCTAGGCTAAAGATATAGAGAAAACTGAGTTTGCACAGCTGAAACAACTTGCTAAACTGACTCTACATCATTCTAAACTGTTGAATATCTTGGAGAATGTATGAACTTATATTAAGAATAGCTATATAGATGAAACTTTAATTGGAATAGGGCTTAATTAAGGAAGAATAGTACCTTCGTCTTGATCTGAACTTGCTGAGAAGAGTTGCGGGTACTTGGATTGCATACTTGCCTCAGCTTCCCAAGTAGCACCCTCAACTGACTGGTTTCGCCATAACACTTTGAACAAGAGAACCTCTTTGTTCCTCAGTCTACGGATCTGGTATTCTAGAATCTCAACTGGAAACTCTTCAAACGAAAGACTAGTCGGGATATCTGGGCTCTCTGAAGTATCCACTACAATGGAATCACTAATATGATTCTTAAGCGTGGAGACATGAAAGATAAGATGCACAACTGGCAACTCTATGGGCAACTCAATCTCATAGGCTACTCTCTCCACACGACTTAGAATTCTATAGGGGCCCACATAACGGGGAATAAGCTTCCTCTTCTTGCCAAACCTTTCTACCCCTTTCATGGGTGAAATTTTTAGATACACCAAATTATTAACTTCAAACTCAAGGTCTCTTCTTCTCACATCTACATTTGACTTTTGATGACTCTGAGCTGTCTTCAACCTTTCTCTAATCAACTTTACTTTCTCCATAGCCTCAAACACTGCATCAGGTCCAACCAAAGAAAATTCACCTACTTCAAACTAACCTACAGGTGATCTACACCTCCTCCCATATAAAGCCTCAAATAGTTCCATCTTAATTCTAGCATGGTAACTAATGTTATACGCAAACTCAATCAGTGGCAAATGCTCATCCCAACTACCCTTGAAATGAAAAGCACATGCCCTCAATATATCTTCTAGATTTTTGATGGTCCTCTCAGCCAGACATCTATCTGTGGGTAAAAGGTGGAACTAAGATGCACTTGGGTTCCAAGACCTTTTTGAAAAGCTCTCTAAAACTGGGAAGTAAACTGAGTACCCCTATTTGAGATGATAGATAAGGGAAATCCATGTAATCTGACTAACTCCTAAATATACAAACTAGCATAATCCTTAACTGTATAAGATGAATGAACTGGCAAGAAATGTACTGACTTAGTCAACCTATCTACAATAACCCAAATAGAATTATGATGATGACGCGAAAGGGGCCAATCATTCACAAAATCCATATTCACCATTTCCCACTTCCAAGTAGGTATACTAAAATCTTGCATTACACTACCAGGTCTCTAGTGCTCTACCTTAACCTATTGGCACATTACATATTTCACCATAAACTCTGCTATATCCTTCTTCATGCCATTCCACTAATAGATTTCCCATAAGTCACGGTACATCTTCATGGTGCTGGGATGAATGAAATATCGTGTGCCATGTGGTTCATCCATGATTATCTACCTCAGATCATCAACACAAAGAATACACAATCTGCCCTGTAATATCAACACTCCATTTCACCTTAAGAGAAAACCTCTACCTTTTGGTCCTTAACTGACTCCTTCAGTCTGATAAAACTAGGATCCTTGTCTTGGTTCTCCTTCACTTTTGAAACTATAGAGGATTTGGAGCTACTCTGAACAAAAATATTCCCCTCAATGGAATCAAGCAACCTAACACCCAGTCTAGCAAAACGATGCACCTCATGAGCTAAGGAATCCGCCACTACATTGGCCTTGCCTAGGTGATATAACACACTCATATAATAGTCTTTTAGCAACTCCAACTATCTTCTCTGACTAAGATTTAACTCCCTCTGAGTAAACATATACTGCAGTCTCTTGTGATCAGTAAAACATCAATATATACACTATACATATAGTGTCTCCAGATTTTCATGGCAAAAACTATAGCAGCTAAATCAAGATCATGGGTTGGGTAATTCTTTTCAAGCGGCTTCAACTGTCAAGAGGCATAGGCTATAACCTTATCTCTCTGCATCAACACACAACCCAAGACAACTCTAGAGGCATTACAATACACCACAAAACCATCCATACCATCAGGCAAAGTTAACACTGGGGCTGAAGTGAGGCAAGTCTTCAACTCCTGAAAACTCTTCTCGCAAGAATCTAACCATTGGAACTTAACTTTCTTTCTGGTCAGTCTAGACATAGGAGATGTAATAGATAAGAAAACTTCAAAAAAATAGTGGTAATAGCCAGCTATACCCAAGAAACTTCTAATGTCTGATAGAGAGATAGGTCTACGCAAATTTCTTACATCTTCTATCTTTAGGGGATCAACTCTAATGCCTTCGACTGAAATATTATGACCGAGAAAGGCTACTAACTTTAGCTAAAATTCACACTTGCTAAATTTGGCAAACAATTGTTAATCTCTAAGAGTTTCCAAGACAATTTTAAGATGATCTGTATGGTCATTCTCAGTACGGGAGTACACAAGGATATCATCTATGAGCACTATGACAAACATATCAAGATACTGTACTAAAAATCAATTCATGAGGTCCATGAAAGTTGCTGGAGCATTGGTTAGCCCGAAATACATGAATAGAAACTCAAAGTGACCATAGCAGGTTCGAAAGGCTATCTTTGGAATATCATATTCCCTCACTTTAAGATGATGATATCCAGATCTAAGGTTTATGTTTGGGAAATAACTTGCACCTTGTAATTAATCAAACATGTCATCAATTCTAAGAAGAGGGTACTTATTCTTGACTGTGATCTTATTAAGCTGATGATAGTTAATGCACATACGAAAAGAACCACCTTTCTTCCATACGAATAGGACGGGTGTACCCCAAGGAGAAAAACTAGGCCTTAACCTTTATCTAGAAGATCTTTGAGTTGCTCTTTCAACTCCTTAAGCTCTACGGGTGCCATACGGAATGAAGAAATAGAAATAGGCTATGTATCGAGAAGAAGGTCAATCTTAAACTCTATCTCTCTATCAGGAGGTATGTCTGGGAGATCTTCCGAAAAGACATCAGGAAACTCATTAACTATAGTGACTGACTGAATAGTCAAAGCCTCATACTTAGTGTCCTCAACCCGAACTAGATGATAGATGCAACCTTTGGATATTAGCTTTCTGGCTTTAATATAGGATATAAAATGGCTCTTGGGAGATACTGAGCTCCCAAACCACTCAAAAAATGGCTCATTAGGGAATTGAAACTTAACCACACGAGTTCGACAGTCTATAGATGCATAACAAGAGTGAAGCCAATCCATACCCAGAATAATATAAAAATCCACCATATCTAACTCTGTCAAATCAACAAATATAACTCTATGAAAAATAGTTACAGAACACTTTTTATACACTTTCTTAGCAATAACTGACTCTCCTACTGGGGTAGAAACTAGAATGGGCTCAGGGATCTTTTTTGGACTTATTTCAAAGTTAACAGCAACTAACAAGGTCATATAAGAGAAACTTAACCCAGGTTCCAACAACACATAAACATTAAAGTAAAAGACATAGAGCATACTAGTTATACATCGGGAGAATCCTCCTACTCCTGGCGGAATGGTAAAGCATAGAATTAATTCTAGCGCAGTTTGCCACTGGTACTTGATTAAGCGCCCTGAGGAGGGGCTGGATAGGCTAAAGAAACTAGGGCATTAGTAGCCCGAGTCTGAGGTCGGGCATCTCTGTTTCCCTATCTAGCATGCAGGCACTAAGTCTGTGGCCTATCTTGCCACAACCAAAACAACCCCTCTGATTTGCTAAGCACTCACCGGGTTGGTCCTTACCGTACTTAGTATAGGAAGGATAACGAGGTTTGTTGCTCACACTATTCTGGGATCTTAACATAGAAGATTTATTCCCTTTCTCCTACCTAGTTTTGGGTGTGGGAGCACTAGCTGATGAAGGCGATGGCATAGATTAATGATATTGAAATTGGGGTCAATTCTCTCTATGGGATCTAGTCTTGCTATGCTCAAATTGCTTTGATCTAGCCCTCTTATTTCCCCTTACTCTATCTCTCTCTCTTATCTTATCTACCTTAATCTACTAAGTATGCAACATCAGCCTAGATAGATCCATATCTCTATTTCTTTCTTTATCTCAAGTGGGAAGAGCTTATCCAAGAATGCATCATAGAACACCTGTCGAATCATAGGACCAATATCCTCCCCAATATTGTTTCTCTATGCCACAACCCAGTCAAAAATAATGTCTTTTAAACGATAAAAAGCTAGCTCCACACTCTCCTTTTAAGTCAAATACATAACCTAGGTGATCTTCTTCACCTTATCAAGATACAACTGTGGGTTTTCTCCTGCCTTCAACCCATAGAACTCTGGTGGATTCATCCTCATAAAATCTTAAATCTTAGCTGTAGCTAAATCACCTCCTTGCTGATGTGGAACAACAGTTTGAACATTAGAAGTGACTGCCTGAGCTAACGCCTGAAAAGCTTCCAAAGCTCACCATGAGACACATTCTCATTCAGGGAATCAAAAGGCTAAGGTGCTGGTTATCATTCTAACAGGCATTAGCTCTTTGGGGAGGCATTTTTTCATAAAATAGCACAAATTAATAGCAGAGAGAGACAACTGTAAGCATGACGGATTGTGAAAGAAAAAGATGACTTTTTCCTAAAACATCTTATAGCCCTTGCTCATAGATGTGGCATGCTACACACCGATGATCAAGACTCTACGAAATACGGCTTGTCAGACTCCCTAGGACTCCTTAAACCTTATGTTTTGATACCAAGTTTGTAACGCCCTGAAATCTCATCTCGAGATGTCACACAGGTGTTAAGGCTACAAGTAGCCCTAAGCTAACCCTTTGAGACTGCTACTAATCCCAACACATACTTTAGGACAATTATAACAAAAAAAGCATATTGTCATATCATATCTCAAGTGAAATAACAAAAGAATAGTGTCTGAATCGCAACATATTGAAAAGTCTCAAACATCACTAATAGTCTAGTCTGACAAAGCCTCTACTAATCAAACTAGAGAGCCATTGGGACAAACCCCCAACTTACTTAAACTGATCTAAAAGTAATGCTCAAAACACTATGAAAGCAGAAAAGCAAAACATATATGTCCTTGAATCATAAGGACTCACCAAAGATAAAAATGTAGATGAGATACTCAGAGATCACTGCCACTTCTCAGACAGAGCACTTAAACATACATTATGAGACAATGTAGCACACAGACATTTATGTGGATTAGTACTTTGATGATGTACTGAGTATATGGGGTGTATGCAATGAGTAAAACAACAATATTATCAATCTTTATTGAAATCATGCATGCTGATACAACTGACTCACATAGCTTGAATAACTCCAAAAAATGTAAATGTCACCAATAGTCAATATACATATTTCCGAAATTTGTAGTTCTATTCACTTCTCAAAATATATATTTGATTAAATTGAGAGTCTTTACACTTAGTTTCTAAACCCTTGGGGAAACATACTTTTAAAATCTTGTTTTGATTAATAGAGAAACTAACTCATCTTGAGGGAAAATACTTTAGGAACTAATTATTTACTCTCACTAGTAGGGAGGTTCTCTCAACCACACCATGTGAGTTACATGGAGTCCAGCATCTTGTCCTTCTAAGGAAGAAACCTTATGTTGGGGAGAGGCATCATACTCTTGCCAGGGAGTATAACCTTAACTCATTGATCACTATCTCAGCCTTGAGCCCATAAATCTCAATCATAGAGTGGCACATAGCTCTGGGGTATGAGACTATAGTAACTTACCCAACGCGGTGGTAAATACTGCTCCCTTTAATTAGCTATGCTCATCTCATGGAAATCCACATTAAAACTCGTATAAGGGTTTACTGGAAACCAATTATGCATTTAACATTATGAGAATAACTCTGGGATGTGTATTTCAAAACTCATGTAAGGATCAAAAGATCAAATACTGTTTATACTATTTAATATTAATGTATCAAATCATATAAATGCATGGCAAATCATCATACTTTGTAAGTTTTTCTCAAAATTCTACCATAATACGAAAATGATAGCTTCAAATCACAATCTCTAACTTAATTCAATAGAAAACTATAATCGATGGCTCAAGTCATGCTCATGATATTCAAAATCATAAAAAAACATTCTTTAACTCAAAGAAACCATGAAATTTCATAAATCAATCACATCCTCAAAATTTCTCAACAAAATACTCTGGGTATAAAATTCAATATTTAAAATCATAAGTAATCTATAAAAACATAGCTTTTGGGCATAAGGGCAAAAAGATTGCCTTTGTTCAAATCCCACATACCTTAGATTAATAAACTTGGATGAACAACTTGCTTTGGAGATGTTATTAGAAATCTTGAATGTGGGTTCTTGAAGCTTTTGACTTGGGAGTCTTGAATCTTGACTCAATTTAGAAAATTAGTGGTAAACCATTGAGATTCTTGGAAGAGGATTTAGATGCTAAGGGATTTCGATTGAGGGAAATCTTGCGAAAAATCTCATATGATGCTTGTAGTGACCTTAATTATGATGTTTTTATGGTTTAAGAAGATTGGAAAAAATCCAAAGTGCCCTTTTTAACTTCTGTACAAAGCTAGAAAAATTGAATTGGAAACCCGACTTTAAGGGACTCCGAGATGCGCCACTATCGCGATGGCTCACTAGAAATTAAAAAATGGGAATATAGGAGTCACCGTGATGTAGAGCCATCTCGTTGTCCTAATGGTTGGTACCTAAAACTTTAGCGCGACGCATCACAATCGCTCTAGGCCACTGGAAATTGACTATTGGGAAATTAAAATCCTCCGCGATGCACTACTATTGCGGAATTCCACTAGAATTTTACAATTTTTAAATAGACCCTATCCGTGATGCGCCAAGCACTAAAATAACGGTCTTTTACGATGAGAACTTAAATTAGCCATAACTTCTTGCCCGATTATCAGTTTTGGATGGATCTTATATCATTAGAATTCTAATTAAATTCCAACATGATAAGAAGTCAAAATTAGGGAAACTTTATATGGTTTAAACATTACTCACTTAGAAAGTCATTTCTTAACCTTCTAGAGTCGAAATTAGGCTCAAGGAAAAGTTTGGAATATTACAATCTCCTTCTAGACACCCAGCCTATCTCAATTCTACCTTTTATAATGGCTCCACGGAGCTTAAAGAGTTGAAGGATCAGTTAAAAGACCTCTTAGATAAGTGTTTCATTAGGGCTAGTGTTTCTCAAGGGGTGCTCCAGTTCTCTTCGTAGACAAGAAAGATGGTTCGCTCCAAATGTACATAAACTATCATTAGTTGAACAAAGTTACAATCAAGAATAAATTCCTCTCCCAAATATTGATGACTTATTTAACCAACTTCATGGTGCAAGTTATTTCTTAAAGATAGACCTTATATAAAGCTATCATCAACTTAGAGTCAGAGAATATGACATTTTGAAGACAACCTTCAAATTTGGTATGGTCACTTTGAACTTATAGTTAAGTCTTTTGGACTACCAAATAATCCTGCAACTTTTGTGGACTTGATGGACAAGGTGTTCAAGCAGTACTTGGATATGTTCATCATAGTCTTCATAGATGACATCCTCATCTATATTCATAGCAAAGATGATCATGTAGTCTATTTGAGGGCTGTATTGTACACTCTTAAAGATCAACAGTTATTTGCTAAGTTTATCAAGTACAAATTCTAGATAAGATTAGTATCTTTCCTTGGTCACATCATTTCCAGTGATGTCATTTGATTTGATCCTCAAAAGAATGAAGTAGTAAGAAATTTGCCTAGACCTATCTCTCTATTAGATATCAGGAGTTTTTGGGGTTTAGCTGGTTACTACAGATTGTTTGTTGAAGGATTTTCTTTTATTTCATTCCCATTCTTGACTAACCCAAAAAAAGTCAAATTTCAATGGTCATATTCTTGTGAGAAGAGTTTTCAGAAGTTGACAACTCGACTCACTTCTACTCCAGTATTGAATCTACTAGAGGGTTCAGATTGGTTTGTAGTTTATTGTGATTCTTCGAGATTCGGTCTTAGTTATATGTTAATGTAGTGAGGTAAGGTCATAGCCTGTATCTCTAGATAGCTTAAACCTCATAAGATGAATTAACCAACCCATGACCTTGAGTTGGTAGTAGTTTTCTTTGTCTTAAAGATTTAGAGACATTACCTTTATGGGGTCCATGTTAATGTGTTCACAGATCATAAGAATTTACAGCGTACATTCACTTAGAAGGATCTATATCTTCATCAGAGAAGGCAAATAGAATTATTAAACGGCTATGATATCAATGTGTTGTATCATTAGATTAAGGCTAATGTAGTGGCTGATTCCCTTAGTAGATTATCTATGGAAAGGGTTGCATATGTTGAGGAGCATAAGAAGGAGTTAGTTTGTGAGGTTCATCAGCTCTCTAGATTAGGTGTTTGGTTAATTGATTCAGCCAAAAGTAGTATATGGGTTCAAAATGGTTCAAAATCCTCATTAGAGGAAGAAGTGAAATAAAAGCAAGAAAGGGATCCTATCTTGGTCAATTTATAGGAGGCGGTTTAAGATTAGAAGGTTGAGGTTTTCTCCTAAGGGGTAGATGGTGTGCTTCGTTGTTAGGGAATATTATGTGTTCTGAGTGTTGATGGTTTGAGACAGTGAATATTAGCACAAGCACATGATGTGTTATCCTCTATTCAACCCAGATATACTAAGATTTATTATGATCTATGAGAAATCTATTAGTGGATGGTAAGAACAAGGATATTAGGGAATTCATGGCTAAGTAATTGAATTGTCAGTAGATTAAGGTTGAGCACCAAAGTCCTAGTGGTATGCTTCAGGATTTCAGCATCCCTACTTGGAAGTGGAGGGCTGGTGATCATGGACTTTGTTATTGAGTTACCTCTTATACATCATCAACATGATTCGATTTGGGTTATTATTAATAGAATGACCATGTCAGCCCATTTTTTGCCAGCTCATTCATTGTATTAATCTGAGGATTATGCTAGAATCTACCTCAGGGAATTGGTAAAGTTACATGGGGTTCCATTAACCATTGTTTCAGATAGAGGAACTCAGTTTACCTCTTATTTTTGGGAGGCTTTTTAGAAGGGTCTTGGTACGTAAGTTCATCTCAGTACAACTTTTTATCCTAAGATAGACGGTCAAGCATAGAGGACCATTCAGACCTTAGGGGATTTGTTGATGGCATATGTTATGATATTCAATGGTAGTTTGGATAACGACTTACCTTTGATTTATTTTTCCTACAACAACAGCTATCAATAAAATATTCAAATGGCTCAATTGGAGGCTCTCTATAAAAGGAGGTGTACATCTTCTATTGGTTGTTTTGAAGAAGGTGAGGCTGCTTTAATAAGGCCAAATTTAGTGTATGAGGCAATGGAGAAAGTTCATTTAATCCAAGAAAGGCTGAAGACATCCCAAAGTCGTTAGAAATATTATGTAGATGTGAGGAGAAGGGATATTCAAATTGCTGTTGGTGACTTGGTTAATTTGAAAATTTTATGCATGAAAGTGGTGAAGATATTTGGAAAGAAAGAGAAGCCTAGTCCCAGCCATGTTGTCTTATTCAAGATTTTGAGCTATTTCAAAAAGGTAGCTTATGAGTTAGAGTTGCATGTAGAGTTAGCATCAGTGCATCGCATATTTCATGTCTCTTTATTAAAGAAATATATTAGGAACCCAACTTCAGTCATGCCCTTAGAGAGTGTGAATGTGAAAGATATCCTATCTTATGAAGAAGTCCCAGTTGAGATCCTTGATCTTCAGATTCGTAGGTTAAGAAGTAAAGAAGTTCCCTTGGTTAAGGTTCTACGTAGAAATCAATCTGTTGAGGGACCTACTTGGGAAGCATAAACTGATATGTAAGCCAAGTATCCCCATCTTTACTCTATGAATTCAGATTCAGCTTGAGGTAATGGCTTTACTTAAATTAATTCTCTCAGTTTCTATCTCATCTCTCCAACTAATGTTGGGTGTATTTATGCATTTAGCGCTACTATTCTAGCGTATTTAGCCTTATTTTAAGGATGATTCATGTGATTAATGGGTTAAGAATGATATAAATGAGTATTTATGTGTTCAATTACGTGTTTACAATGTTTTATGGTGTGTTCCACACAAGTTTTGATTCAAATTGATCATTTAGAAGGCAATCGAGAAAACTAGTGTGACTAGCTTGAGCTAGGTGTTTGTCTAGTCTATTGTGTTGGGTTCTAATGTGTTTTAATGATTTACTAAGGTTATTATTATGTATTTATATGTGAAACAACTTATTTATAATGTTCAAGAGTCAATTGGGTCAAGAAAAAAGTTAAAACAATAAGTTAAAGCTTAACATGAATTTAGCCTATGCTTAGCTCGTGTTTCTAGTTCATCAATAGGATTCTTGTTTAATGGACTATGACGGTATATGAAGGATTTAGAAACTTCAAATCAAGTAGAAACAACTCAAAAATGCTTGGAATGGATCATGGAAGCACAAAACGTAGCTTGACGCAAATTTGGATAAGAGGAGGCTACTCTACACATTATTTAGGTGTTATCATTCTTTAATTTAGTTTGTTTCATGGTTTTTATCATCAATCGAAGTGATTGGATGATGAATATTCCATTAAAGGCTAAAACTCCCTTTCCGGGGTTAAGGCCAAGATCATGATTATTTTGTTTTGAATTAAGTTTGTTGATTTGCTTATCATTATTGGTTGCCTATTTATTCTTTTTTTTTTAGCTATTTTAAGTATTAGCTACCCTTAGAATACATCAATTGTGAACCTTTTGATCTCAAAAGAGGGAATAGAGAGATAGAACATGGGAATAAGCAAATTATGGTTCTTGTTTCTTTATAAAATAAGGAATTTGAATTGGTATCTAGGACAAGGATATACTTAGATTCCTTAATTGATTTTCACATAGGATGATAGCTTTAAAGAACTTAAGTGGACTATTATATACCTGCTCAACGATGTAGTTGTAATATTCAACTTAGGTTAAGAATTAGAGGTTGGCAAACCATAATCATGCAACTGACCCTACGAATCAACAACTAAGATAAGCAATCTAACGAATGATGTTCAATAACATAGTATTATTATTTGTAAGCCTTAACCCTGGGCTTCTATCCATAGATTGTCTTAAGTCATTACTTTCTCCACATTAGTTAAGTTTCTTTTAGGTTTACAATTCTTAAACCTCTTTATTTACTTTTTCTCAATTTCGTTAAACTAGAATTGGATAGGAGGCGAATGCAAGTCCCTATGAGATTGATACTTGGGTTTTCTTGAATCCACTTTACTACTTTATAAGACCATGTACACTTGCGTGAGTGCTTGGGTGCTGTCAAGTTTTTGACGTCATTGTCGGAGACTTGTAACTAGGTAACTATCTTGTTTTTAGTTTAGCTATATTGAGTTGTTCATAGTTTATTAGTTTTTCTTTTTATTTTCTTTATATTTATTTTTATCACACTTCATGACATGGCAGCCTGGGATAGATGGTGTTTGAGTGATAACGATTCTTTATGTTGTATGGTTTGTCACCATTATGGTTATTCTGGAGATATGTGTACTGTCAATCCTGATTCAGTAATGTTTGTGGGCTATGCTGAAAGGAAAAATTATATACACAACTACAATTAAATGGTACAGAATCAGCCAGAATCATGGAATAACCAGTAGCAGTAGTTTCAACACTCCACAACTCTAACGAGCAATTTGGAAGAGATGATGAAACAAGTTTTTGAATCTCAGGTTGAGTTATTGGCATACATGAAGAACCAGAGAGAGGCTGTAGAGCAACCGGATTTCCAACCATTGACAGAAATAGTTATGAAGAATTCGAGGAAGTGGAAGTACTCGGAAACTAAATATGTTGAAAGGGTTGAGGAGATACCACTGCCACTGTAGACACCTAATTTGGTCCCTCTCGAAACCCAATTCATCCATTTTTCACCTCATATTATTATACACCCACACCCATGTGGTTATACCCCATAAAAATACAAAAAAATAACAAATTTCAATAAATTTCTAACAAATTAAATTTCTAATATTCCATTATCCTAACAAACTCTATCTCAACTAACCCACCCCTTAACCCATCTCACCCCTAGGTAGCCCCCTTACTCATATTTTTAATACTTTTAACCAAATATACCGAAAATAAAAAAGGCACCCACAATAAATAAAAACACAGAAAAAGAAAAGAGAGGACCATTTTGCTCTATTTTTTTAATAAACATACAAATAATTCCATTAATGGGGGGATCGCTCTATTTTCCGTTTTGAGCACTCACATCAACTACACTAACACCACTCCTTCCACCATCACTCTCATGAACACATAGACGCACATTACAGACTAATTCCCCATAATTTACACTCATACAATAACCACAGCTCATGATATATGGATTCACACACTACAACACACACAAACTGAGCATCCACACATAGAAGAGAGGTCAAGAGAGATTGATTGAGAGAGGTAAAGAGAAAATAAAGATCGATTGAGAGAGTAGGACATATTGAGAGAGGAAAGGAAAGGACAAAGGGTTGATTGATTTCGGCGAGACGAAAATGGAAAACTAGTGCCATTTCGATAAAGCGTTCGCCGAGAAATGTCAAAATTGGCTAAAAATCAATTTAAATTCACCGAAAAAGGTCACCCACATCAAAAATTAGATCAAAATAGATTACCAACACTTGAGAAATACCTTCGCAACACTGTTATCTTGCCTTACCTAAACTCACTAGAGCTCTGTTCTAATTAATTCACTGGAACAACGATTAAAACCGGTGAGTGAGCATTCAAAGTTCCCATACTTCATGGGTACTATTTTGGGTTTTCTTGGTTTTGGGGGTTTGCTCGAGTTGGCAGATTTGAGTTGTGTTCATTAGATCGAGTCATGAATTTAGTTTCGGTCCATTGGCAACATCAATAATTTGGCGTTGAAATAAATTTGAGTTCCATTTTTTATTTCTTCATATTTTTTTGATCTTTACGTGAATGATGGTGTGAATTGTTGTTTGTTTTTATCCATTTTTTTATTTTTATAATTACTGATTGCCTGATGAAATGGTATCCTATTTGAGAATTAAAATTAATTGTTTGGGGTGGAATTGAAATTGATAAAAAGCAAACATTAATTTATTTTGATTCATTGATATCGTTAATGTGATAATGTCATGATAGATCTAACTCGAGTATGCAAACATAGGTTGGGTAAGTAAACTTAGGAATGGTGATTTGTTGAATGTGTGAATGCCTGTGAATAGTTCTTTCAATTTGTACGCACAAAATTGAGAAAATGTATTCATTTTTGTCGGGGAATGCCCCGAGATCTTATGTACTTATTCACCGGAGAATGCCCCGACGTATCATGTACGCAAAGGAGGTTTTTGATGAAGGCTCGAGGCATTGTGTAATGGATTGGAGCTTAGTCTATGATTAGTTTAGAATAGAATTTATATTTTAATTTTTTCTATTTTTTGGACTGTATATCTTGGAATGGACATTATTTTGGTTTTGAACTTTGTTTGATTTGTTTGTTGCTTATTTTATGTGTTTTATGTGGTTTATACATTTTAGTGTCAAATTTGCCGATATGCTCCACCAAGTGACTGTGTCGAACAATGGGGTTGAGGGGTGCCTAACACCTTTCCCTCAATCAACAAAATTCTTAGCTAGAATCTCTGTTCGCGGATTAGTTTTAGAGTCAAAACTATTTTGAAAAATAATTTCCAAAGGTGACTTGGCACACCCGATTATGCCAAGTTGTGACTCTGAGTTAATTGTAAAATGAATTCATTTTTAAATAATTTTTATCTTTTATCACTTTAATAATAAAAAAATTTTCAAACTTTAAAATGATATCTTTTTGGTTAAAAAGGGGGTGTGATAGCTCTGGCGACTCTGCTGGGGAATTTTCAGAATTCAAGCTTATTTTGGAGTTGTATTGGCTTAGTTTGACACTACAGGTGTATAGTCATTTTGTTTGTGTTGTTTTCTGTTATTGTTTTATTATTTTTGAGTGTATACATGCTCTTTGTTTATAGTTTTTACCTTATGTGCTATCGCTTTATATTTGGCATTATGTGCATAACCCGAGTCATTCTTTCTGTAACAAGTCCGTAGTATACATGTTGTACACTACCTCTAGTTGAGTCACCCTTATTTTAGAAAGGGGATCCATCGGTGTTATGGAGTGGTTGGAAAGATCTCACAACCACTATCATCCATACGCTCCTCCAAACAGTTTTGTTAGTGGATTCCAGTGTAGGTCAGCATTTAGGTCATGCTTATCTGAATCATATTGAGATCTAGTGGGACTCACACGGCCCTTTGTAGGAGACTCTCCTCTAAAGCATCCCTAGGTGCTAAATATTGCATCTCTGAGGGTAACGTGATCATTTGACGGACTGATTTAGGGAAAACATTCTTTAGAAATAAAGTGTGTAGACAAGAAAATATTGAAAAAAAAAAGAGAAAAAGAGAAGGTGAGTCAAAAAAAGAGCGTTTTGTAGTATTTTTAGAGTTCTTTATGGCTTTCATTTTTCACAATTAAAAAATTCAAAAAGATTTTTTTACCTTTTGCACTCATTTCCCAAAAAAAAAATCAAAAAACATCAAAAAAAAATTTCTTTGTCTTTAGCAAGCATTCATAATTCAAAACTCTCAAAAGATTTTTTTTAGAAGTTTTTATAAAAGAAAATTCAAAAATGATAGAAGTTTTGTACATTTCATATAACGAAAATACAAAAAAGATTTTTCTTTCATAATTGTTGATGTCAGTTTTATGTGAAGTGTCTGCTTAAAAACTCAAAAAAGATTTTATTCGTCTGTCTTTGGTCATGTCTCTTAAATTAGGGTCAATCTGTGGGTTATTCGTTAATTGTCCAATCTGGACGAACTATGCACCCCTAATTCTCCTCTCTCGGGAGTGAGATACATACAGCCTTTTGGTGGTTTGGGGATTTTTTTTGAAAAATCCAAAAAGATTTTCTTCACTCATTATTAGAGTAGGTGTCATATACTTCCTTAAAAGAAAATGACAAAAAGATTTTTTTTTAATAGTTCCAATTTTCAATTTCATATCAAATTCAAAATTGAAAACCCAAAAAAAAATATTTTCTTCGGTAATCATAGGTTTCATTTTGTCGGGGAATATGAAAAAAAATCTAAAAAAAAAAGATTTTCTTCATTCTTTATTTAGAGTAGATGTTTTATGTACATCTTTAAAATAAAACTACAAAAAGATTTTTCTTTAATAGTTTCATTTTTATTTTTGTATAAAATTCAGAATCGAAAATCCATAAACATTTTCTTTGGTAATTATAGGTTTCATTTTGTATAGGGATGTTAAAGCAGAAAAATTCAAAAAAGATTTTCGCCAATTTTTTTGACTATTTGGTTTCAAGAAAAAAAAAAGAAGGGAAAAAGAGTTAAATTGGCCATTTTGGCAAGACTTCACAAGCTACGCACACTTGATTCTCCTCTCTCGGGGAGTGAGATACGTAGGCACCCTTCTTGGGTTCAGTGATCTATTTCAAAGAAAACAAAAAAACAAAAGAGATTTTGAGAAAGTGTCTAACTCTAACACGTTTGCTATCTTTTGTCCAGTTAGTTTAAGGTGGTTGGTTTGTGGCATTTTGATTGGTCCTCCATATTACTCCAAATCAAAAAGAAAAGTTATGGGAAACAAGGATACTGAGGTGGTTGTCACTAATCAGATAAGGATTCGGGGAATGAGAATTTAGGAGCTAATGAAAAGATTTGGAAATTAAGGCAACTAACGGGTTTCCACCTCATCCATTTCCCATCGATAAGTCAGAATATCTTTTTAGCTTGTCTCCCGTGTCACATGGACAATTCCCATTTTTCTTGACACGCCACAACATTCATTAGGGTCTATTCTGGGGCAATACGATCCTAGCACTTCCAATATTCCAATCCAAGCTCCTCAATACAAAACTACCACATACTCAGCTCCACATGCAATTCCTATTTTTGCAGCGCCACCCTCGCCTAAAGCCAATACTTTTAATGTCAATCCAACGGTTATGATTTCTCACTCTGCAAGTGAGCCTGTATTTAATATTTCTAGTGATCAACATTATGCTCCCGAGCCCACAATTAAGTTGACTGGTCATTATGGCTACCCTCAACCGCTCAAATTTCCTCTTAATGCTAGAAATCCTGTTATGATAGAAAAACAAGAGGAGAGGTCCCAAAAATTAAAAAGTTTGGAACTAGGTATGAAGAACTTTCAAGGACTTGGGGGGTACAAAAGTGTCTCATATAAGGACTTATGCATTTTTCCAGATGTCAACTTTCCCCTCGACTTTAAAATACTAAAGTTTGAGAAATATGACAGGCATGGGGACCCAGTGGTGCATTTTAGACATTATTGTAACCAATTAAGAAGTGCTGGAGGAAAAGAAGAACTGCTTATGGCGTACTTTGGTAAGAGTCTTTTGGGTCTAGCCTTAGAGTGGTTTGTTGATAAGTATATTGATTTTTGGAATAGTTGGGATGATTTGGCTAATGAATTTGTCCAACAATTTCAATATAATATGGAATTAATCCCTGATGAAAAATCCCTAACCAGTATGAAGAAGAAGAATACTGAGAGTTTCAGAGAGTATGCGACCATATGGCATGAACAAGCTGCTAGGGTAAAACCACTAATGAAAGAAAACTAGATAGTGGAGGTGTTTATTCAAGCACAGGATGAAACATATTATCAACAGTTGTTACCTGTATTAGGTATGCCATTTATTGAGGTCCTTAAAATGGGAGAGATAATAGTGGATGGAATTAAGAATGGTCGCATTGTGAGTTTTGGAACATTAAAAGAAACTACTCAAGCAATTCAAAAGGGTTTAGGAAGTGTTGGAGAGAAGAAGAATGAAGAAGATGTATCTGCTATTGTAGTTGGAAGTGGTTACGATCAAGAAGACCACGTCGTCATTGCTCTCAGGCTCAAGCCTAAACTCTACAGAATTACTTCTAAAATCCATTCTACTCTGCTCCTCTACCTCCATATCCAGTATATAATGCACAAACACACGTTCAAACCCCATATTACCTATAGTGGAACACACCAACTCTTCAGAGTCATCCTCTAATTCTACAAACATACCAAAGCCCTTCTAGGCCCGAATTTTGATCCAAGCCAAAAAATAAAATGAGACAGAAGTTGAGAGATATCTTTACACCAATTAGACAGTCTTATTCCAGTTTATTTTATATACTGGAATAGTAGTGCATAATCACCTCTCTCCTTAGGTACACTCTTAATCGACATTCAAGAAATTTTAATCGTAATGTAAGATGTGCATATCATTCTGATGCTCATGGTCATTGTATTGAAAATTGTCAAGATTTGAAAAGAGAAAATGAAAAGATGATTCAAGAAGGATCAATTATGGTATAGAACATTGATAGTGAGAAAAGCTTCAGTTATGTTGATATGCAAACCAGTAGCTAAGATGTCAAGCTCAATAATTGGGAAATCGCTTCTCTCCCTTCTAGGATGGATGTTTGGTAGTCTGTTTTGTTTTGTTTTCTGTTATTTGATTTATTTCAGGGTTGTAGTTGGGGATCGATCTTGTTTTTTCCCTCTATCATTTATGTTCAAACTTTTCTATCTTTTATTTCAACTAAATGAATATCCCTTTTCCATTGTGTTTCAAATATGTGTTGTTTGTTTTTTTTATTCCTACAGTACATTTTATGTTGATTCTAGTGATATGACATGCCTATGTAACTTTCAACCAGATCTTAAAATCTAGTTTAACCATGAAACATTGAATCAGAGGGCTAAAGTTAGAAAAAACATCTGAGAAAATATGTAGAGTGTTGAGACATTTGATGACAAGTTGAAGCCTTCTTTGAAAATTAAGGAAATTGTTTTGATAATCACAAGAATAACTTAGTCATCAATTGAAAGACATGTCTCATTTAGGTCAAATAGAGGATGTGTGATACTACATCAAATGGAACAAAAAAACAGCTCCACGAAAGCATGAGGAATGTACAACAAAGGTGGAGTTTGTAGAAAAAGTAGTGATGCGCAAGCTCAATTAGAGTTAGTGCTGTAAAAAAATGTCACAAACGAACTTCATCTTTCACTATCATATTGCATGACATGTACTAGCATTTTCAATGATTGATATGATGAAGGCATTTATTCTACTATTCGAACATTGTGTCATCTTTTGTTTGCCCCATTTGAGCTTTAGTTCTATTTCCTTTCATATTCCTATTTTGGAATCAAGATACAGTAAACAAAGCTCAAAAGATAATTGTCGAGCAAAAGAATAGAGTCAAAAAAGTTTCAAAAAAATAGAGAAAAAAGTGTCAAAAGGAAAGAAAAGAAAAAGTGTCAAGCAAAATAGAGTTAGAAAGGTTAAAAAAAATTCAATAAAAGAGAAAAAAAGAAAAAAATAAATCAAGGTCAAGAAAAAATGAGCCGCCTGAACTACATGTGACCTGATTCTCCTTTCTCAGGAGTGAGATATGTAGATTTGCCTACTCTGGGCTTGGTCCAACTAAACAAATAATTTTAAAATTTCCCAGTCAAAAGAAACCAAGTTATGAGTTAATCCGCATTATTTGAGTCGATTCCAAAAGTTGTAAGTCCTACCCAACTTCAAGTGTCATTTAGGCCTCATGCCATCCTTTCTTTCTAACTTTACCCCAAAACCAAGTTACAACCAAAGAAAGACCTTCATATTAATCTTTGAGGATGTTAAGGCTAAGCATGCAAGGTATATGATGATGCATTTGGGAACTACTTGTATTCCTCAGCATAAGGAATCAAGAGAAAAATAAAAATGAGAGAGTATTCTTGGTGAAAACCCCCACGGGCACCATGAGGCAATGGTAAGTTGAGAAAAATAAAAATGAGAGAGTCTTACTGGTGAAAACTCTCATAGTCACGATAAGGCGATGGTGAGCTGAGAGAAAAATGAGGAAGGCTTGTGGGTGAAAAACCTTTATGGTGTCACTAGACAAATGAGGTTTTAAACGTAATTGACCTAAGGAAGCAACTCAATTTTATGGCCATTAACTCAAAAACAATTGGTAGAAAGTTTGGATGAAAAGATCAGACAACTTAATCTAAAATGCATAACATAATCACTAGTGTTGACTGTCATTTTTAGATAATTTTTTCTTTTCTTTATTTCAAAAGGGGATATTGATTATCTGTTCTTTCTTCTTTATTTTATTTTTATTTTCTTGAGTCAATTATCCAAATAAAAAAATCATTTTAATTTTTTCTTTTGTCATTGAGTCAAGTCCAGGTGAAAACATATGAGAAAAGATTTCAAAACTGGATACCAGTTTATTCAATTGCACAAAGCAAGACAAAAGGCTAGTACATGAAAGGAATATGATTGTGAACCAAAATAAGGCATGTCGAAAGTTTCTTCAATACACATGTCGGGGAACTTATGGAAATTCAAAGGTTCAAAAGGATTTATCTGAGGAATATGACAAAGCAGAGATACTATATATGTTTCAGAGTCACTCTTAATAACCTGAGTTTGGGTAAATAATGGAGCAAGTCAATGATATATGCTAATGGTTGGAAGCAATGTTAAATGTGACGAGGACAACAACGATCGTCATAAAAGCAAAAGCCACAAACCAACCACCATATTTTAAACTCACAAGTTTTCTTTGATGAAACAGAAAACATATTATCTTCAAAGCAAGGACTTCAGAGCATAAATATCAAGGGATACAATGTCTCCTTTTTATAAATCCAGGAAGCAATCTTTCTGCACAGGTTTGATAATCAAATCATGGTAAAAATTCGCTATCCTGTATCCCTCAGAAACATGTTTTTTTGTCCAGGGATGTCAATTTTTATTTGCTAGGTGATACACTTCTTAAATTGAACATTCACTCCTATAAGACGTACCTTCTAGTCGAGTCATTCCCGTTGACTCTTAGAAGACATACCTTCTAGTCGAGTCATTCTCCTTGACTCCTATAATACATACCTTTTAGTTGAGTCATTCCCCTTGATTCCTATAAGACATACCTTTTATTCAAGTAATTCTCCTTAACTCTTAGAATACAAACCTTCTAGTTGATTCATTCTCCTTGATTCCTATAAGACGTACCTTTCAGTCGAGTCATTCCCCTTGACTCCTATAAGATGTACCTTCTAGTCAAGTCATTCCCCTTGATTCCTATAAGACGTACCTTCTAGTTGATTCATTTCCCTTAACTCTTATAAGACGTACCTTTTAGTCGATTCATTCTTCTTGATTCCTATAAGATGTACCTTTTAGTCGAGTCATTCTCCTTGATTCCTATAAGATGTACCTTCTAGTCAACTCATTTCTCTTTATTCCTATAAGACGTATCTTTTAATTGGGTCATTCCCCTTGATTCCTATATGATGTACCTTTGAGTCAAGTTATTGCCCTTGACTCTTAGAAGACATACCTTCTAGTCGAGTCATTCTTCTTGATTCCTATAAGACATACCTTTTAGTTGAGTTATTTCTCTTGATACCTATAAGACGTACCTTTTAGTTGAGTCATTTTCCTTGATTCCTATGAGACGTACCTTTTAGTCTAGTAATTTCCCTTGATTCCTATTAGATGTTCCTTTTAGTCTAGTCACTCCCCTTGATTCCTATAAGACATACCTTTTAGTCGAGTCATTCCCCTTGATTCCTATAGGATGGACCTTTTAGTCAAGTCAATCCTCGTGATTCCTATACGACATATCTTTTAGTCAAGTCATTCCCCTTGATTTCTAAAAGATGTACTTCTTAGTTGAATCATTCCAATTAACCCATAGAAGATGCATTTCCTTGTTTGGGTTTTTCAAGTAATTATTAAGTGACTTTCACAAAATTCCTTTGATTATAAATTGAAGCAAAATTTAATTCCTGTTGTTTAGAACTTCACTTTTCTAGAAAATTCAATCCCTTTATAATAATCTTTGTTTGGGATAATTTTGTTTTTAGTTTTGATGTGATTTCTAGAGTTCGCCTGAAGAACAGGGCGAATACATAAAAGTCAATAAACAAGGTGAAGAAGTTGAAAACCAAGCAACAAAGTAGAGAAATTAGAAGTCAACAGATTAAAAAAATGACAAGCTAGGAGCCCGCCCGAAGAACAGGACAAAGAAATTAAAAGTCAAGCAATAAAGTGAAGAAATTGAAATCCAAGAAACAAGGGTGATGAAATTCCAAGTTAGGAACCCGCCTGAAGAATAGGGTGATAAAACTCAAGTCAAAAGTCTGAATGAAGATGCGTAGATACGATTTTTGTAATTTCATTTATGTTTTTAACTTGTAATTTTTCATTCTTGATGTAATGACAGAGCTTCAAATAAAAACCTCAATGGGACCTCACTCAACTCTCCAACTTGGTTGTTCTTCTTCCTAGTGTTACTTTCCTCGAATAATGGTCGGGTTGAAATTTGGTTTCGTTGTCTAATTTTTTGTCTGAAAACACTTTGTGTATACACCCATAAAGGGGAATGATGTATACACCTATTTTTTCCCTCCCGAAGCCCAATTCATCCATTTTCACCTCACATTACTATGCACCCTCACCCATGTGATTATACCCAACAAAAATATAAAAAATAACAAATTTAAATAAATTCCTAACAAATTAAATCTCTAATATTCCATTATCCTAACAAACTGTATCTCAACCAACCCACCCCTACCCCACCTCACCCCTAGGCAGTCCTCACTTCCTATATTTTTTTATCCCTTTTAACCAAATAAACCAAAAATAGAAAAGACACCCACAATAAGCAAAACAACAAAAAGGGAAAAGAGGGGACCATTTTCGCTCCATTTTTTGATAAATATACAAACAATTCTATTAAGGGGGGAGGGGACCACTCCATTTTCCATTTTGAGAACTTACAGCAACCACATTAACACCACTCCTTCCATCATCACTCTCATGAATATACAGACACAGACGCATAAAAATTACTAATTCCTCATAATTTACACTCACACAATAACCACACCTCATGATATATGGATTCACACACTACAACAAACAAAAATTAAGCATGCACAGACAAAAAAGAGGTCAAGAGAGATCAATTCAGAGAGGTAGAGAGAAAATAGATATTGATTAAGTGAGATAGAGAGAAAACATAGATCAGTTAGAGAGTAGGAGATATCAAGATAGGAAAGCAAGGGATGAGGGGTTGATTGGTTCTGGCGAGATAAAAACGGAAAAACCAGCAGAAGCTTTCACTAAGAAACATCAAAATTGGCCAAAAATCTATTTAAATTCACCATAAAAGGTCACCCACCTCCAAAATTAAATCAAAATCGATGACCAACAAGTGAGAAATACCTTTTCACCACTATTTTCCGGCCTTACCTAAGCTCGTTAGAGCACTATTCTGATTAGTTCTTTGAAAAAATAGCTAAAATCGGTGAGTGAGCATTCAAAGTTCTTGTACTTCATGGGTACTGTTTCAGGTTTGCTCAGTTTTAGGGGTTTACTGGAGTTGGTAGATTTAAGTTGAGTTCATTAGATCGAGTCATGAATTTGGTTCTGGTCCATTTCCAACATTAATAATTTGGGATTGAAATAAATTTAAGGTCCATTTTTCATCTCTTTCTTCATAATTTAATGATCTTTACATGAATGATGGTGTGAATGGTTGTTTGTTGTAATTCTGTGTTTGATTTTCGTAATTATGAATTACATGATGAAATGGTATCCTGTTTGAGAATTAAAATTGATTGTTTGGGGATGAATTGAAATTGATAAAAAGAAAGCATTAATTTATTTTGATTTATTGATATCATTGGTGCGATAATGCCATGATAGATCGAGCTCAGGTAGGCAAACATAGGTTGGTCAGGCAAACTTAGGAATGGTGATTTGTTGAATGTGCGAATGTCTACGAATGGTTCTTTAAATTTTTATGCACAAAATTGAGAAAATATATTTATTTTATTGGGGAATGCCCCAAGATCTTATGTAATTATTCACCGAGGTATGCCCGACGTATCATGTAAGCAAAAGAGGTTCGTGATGAATGCCCGAGGCATCGTATAAAGGATTGGAGCTTAGTCTAGGATTAGTGTAGAATAGGATTTGTTTGTTGCTTGTTTTATGTGTTTTATGTGGTTTATACATTTTAGTGTTAAATTAGCCAATATTCTCCACCAAAAGACCTTGGTCGAACCTCGGGGTCGAGGGGTGCCTAACACCTTCCCCTCAGTCAACAGAATTCCTTCGCTGGAATCTCTATTCGTGGATCAGTTTTAGAGTCAAAACCATTTTGAAAAATGATTTCCAAGGGTGACTTGGTACACTCGATTATGAAAAGTGGCGACTCTGAGTTTATTGTAAAATGAATCCTTTTTGAAATAATTTTCATCTTTTGTCACTTTAATAATAAAAATCCTTTCAAACTTTAAAATGATATCTTTTTGGTTAAAAAAGGGGAGTGACGGCCACTATATCTATAGTGGATAAGCAAAGAAAATATGACAAGGAATTTAGCCAATTTATGGAGCAAACATAAGAATCGCAGCCACTCGATTGCCATCTTTATCTTGAGATTGAAATTAAGAAGGTGAATAAAAGTGATTGTGTAGTAAATAGTGTAAATTTTGAAGTAGGATTGGTTGGGCCTCACTCAATACACTTTTCTACATTATATTTAGATGATATCTTGTCTGTGGAATCATTTAAAATAGTGGAAGAGTGTGAAGATGAAGAACAAGAATCCTATATTCTCGATTTTAAACCGGATAAGCAATATAAAAATATACCTCACTTAAAGGCCGAGTGGTTTACCATGCATATTCTATTACTCGGTTCCTTAATCTTTGTACTACCACCTTATTATCGACGCAAAAAGATGGATGTAAAGTTGAGGGTGAAATTCATATCCTCAAGGAGGAGGAAAAAGTTGAATTGGGTTGTGCCTCAACACTAAATTAGTCTCTTCTTGGGAGAAACCCAATCTTAGGTATGTTTTCCTTTAAGTGTTTTTTTTAGTTTTTATTTCACGTAGTTTTTATTTTGATTGAGTCACAGGTTAATGGGAAGTATGAGTACCATAAACTTGATCTTGAAGTATGGCAAAGAACGAGTATGGGGTTCTGGCGGATCTCCTTTATGTGTTAAGATCTTACTAGCTAGGCCTAGAGGCCTCAGGGAGTATTTCTATCTCTTACTTTTAAATTTACTTTGGGGACAAAGTAGATTATTACGTGTGGGGTGGGGAAATTCCTAAATTTTGGCTCAATTTAAAAAAAACAATTGTGTAAGATATTCTTGTTAGTGCTATTTTTGAATACATGATGCAAGTGTTTTGTATGGTAAAAGCATGTTTATTACGAGAATTTCTACTTTATAAACACCTAGGCTCATATTTGTGACTCTTATGTTTGTGGCTTAAATTTAAATTCATGATATTGTTCGTTGGGAGTCTACGATGATCTTATTGAGTTGAGAATGTGCCATGTGTGTGGAAGGTTTTTTTGTCTATTCCTTGTTGCATATGATGTCTAGAACTTTCCCGGTGTATGTGTGAAGTGAATTAAAGAATGTGGGTTTAGGAAATGATATAGGTATTTCTTTGATAGCCTTGTTTTATACCTTCTATTTGTCCTACCCTTTATGCATTATCCTAGTTAACCTCATTGAGCCTTTATCTTATTTTCTTTGATAGCCTCATATGTAGCCTAATTCGCTTCTTTGATAGAGCATAATTTTATCCAAAAAGCTCTTTACTACTTTAATAAAAAAAATTAAATTAGTAAGGAGTTTGAGAAATAAGAATAAAAAGTTGAATTTGATGCCCCAAGGTAATAGTTATTGGTGTTGATAATTGATGTGTGGTGGTTGGGTGTGATGTAATTGATGCTAGAAATATTGCCATGGTTGAGAAAAAAGAAAAAAAATTAATTCTTGTGGCAATAAACTATATTCCCACCAACTATTTGTGAAAATGATTAAAAGAGATGGGGTGAAAACAAAGGATATGGGTGGATGACAAAGTGTAATTTTGTTGTTAGAGATTTGTTTTAAATGTATGATGTAGTGTATTAAAGAGCTTAGAGAGGTTTTTCACTATTCTTGGACAAAATAGTTTGTACCCATCCCTTAGCCTACATTACAACATAGAAAAGACCTATTTGATCCTAGGTTCATCATTCGAATATTAGTGGAGCATGAAACTAAGGGCATGCCTATGGTTCATTATGTGTAATTTGTGAATTCTTTATGAGAGGGATCGTAGCTTGATTTGTATACCCATTATGACAATTGCTTTATTTTGAGTTTTTATGGGTAACTCTCTTATTGGGAGGGCACTTGTTTGCTGAATGTGGGTAATTTGTATGAATGCTTATATTGAACAATATGCATGAGTTTGCCATGTATTGAGTAAATTCTTGAGGTAGGATGTTTTGGAGTGGGATTCTTGAGCTTTCAATTGTGTATGACATGCTTAGTGTTATAAACTTTCATTCCATGTAGTCATTGTAGTGATAGCTTGAATTTATTGCATTTAGTAGAACCGTGGATTCTTTCCATCTCATGATGCTTTTAGTTAAGATTTGTTCGAGGATGAGCAAGGCTTTAAGTGTGGGGTGGTGATTTTGGGTGTATTTATGCATTCTAAAACTATTATTATAACCTACTTAGCCTTATTTTGAGGATAATTCATGTGATTAATGGGTTGATAATGATATAAATGAGCTTTTTTGTGTCCGATCATGTATTTACAATGTTTAAAGGTGTTTTGACCCAAGTTTTGATTCAAATTGATCATTTAGAAGTCAACCGTGAAAACTAGTGTGACTAGCTTGAGCTAGGTGTTTGTCTAGTTTATCTTGTTGGGTTCTAATGTATTTTAACGAGTTAATAAGATTTTTATTATGTATTTATATGTGAAAAACATAGTTATAGTGTTCAAGGGTCAATTGGATCAGGAAAACAGTCAAAACAATAAGTTAAACCGTGAATTTAGCCTATGCTTAGCTCATGTTTCTAGTTCATCATAGAGGATATTTTGTTGTTTTAAGCTCTAAATTATTCTTTTAATGATATAGGATTTTTGGTAGTGGACTCTGATGATATATGAATGATTTATAAGCTTCAAATCAAGTGGAAACAACTCAAAAAGTCTTGGAATGGATCACGGAAAAACAAAACTTAGCTTGACGCCAATTTGGACACCTAAAAAGTATTGAGAGAGTATGGACGCGTGGGAAGTATTCTAGGCGCGTTCGACACATTAATGGATTCATAAGGCACCTAAAAAGGTGAACCACTGAGATTTAGATGTGACGTGATGAGCTCCAACACATTAATCACTATCAGAAATTATTTCCTTGTTCAACAAGGCATGAGCTATTTCTTCTACTATAAATAGGACCTTGTACACGTTTTTACTTACTTTTGGATGTCTTTGGACAAGAGGAGGCTGTTCTACATAGTTTTTAGGTTTTATCATTCTTTAATTTAGTTTCTTTCATGGTTTGTATCATCAATCCAAGGGATTAGATGATGAATATTTCCATTAAAGGCTAAAACTCCCTTTTCGGGGTTAAGTCCAAGATTATGATTGTTTCATTTTAAATTAAGTTTGTTGATTTGTTTATCATTATTGGTTGCTTGTTTATTCTTGTTTTAACTACTTTATGGATTAGCTACCCTTAGAATACACAAATTATCAACCTTGTGGTCTCGGGAGAGGGAATAGGGAGATAGAACAAGGGAATAAGCAAAGTAGGGTTCTTGTTTTTTATAAAATATGAGAATTGAATTATCATCTAGGACAACGATATACTTAGATGCCTTACTTGATTCACAAGTAGGAAGATAGCTTAAATAACATAATTGGATCATTACATCTCCGCTTAATGATGTAGTTGTAAGTTTCAACTTAGGTAAAGGATTAGAGGTTGGGAAACCGTAATCATGGAATTAACCCTACAAATCAACAACCAATATAATCGAGTTAAAAAATGAAGTTCAACAACATAGTATGAGTGTTCGTAAGCCTTAACCTTGGTTTTCTATCCACTGATTGTCCTAAGTTATTATTTTTCAGCATTAGTTTAGTTTCTTTTTAGTTTTCTAAGCTCTTTGTTTACTTTTCTCATTTTATTAGACTAGAATTAGATAGGCGGTTAATGCAAGTCCCTGAGAGTTCAATACTTGGTCTTTAATGAAGCCACTTTACTACTTCATAAGATCGCGTACACTTGCGTATGCGCTGTCAAGTTTTTGAAAATTTTTAAAAAAAATTGTGTAAGATATTCTGGTTGGTGCTATTTTGTATTGCATGATGCAAGTGTTTTGTTTGATAAAAGCATATTGATTATGAGTATTTCTACTTTTTAGACTTCTAGGCTCATGTTTGTAACTCTTGTATTTATGGCTTAAATTTGAATTCATTCTATTGTTCGTTAGTACTCTATGATGATCCTATTGAGTTAAGAATGTGCCATGTGTGTGTAAGTTTTTTTATAACTTCCATGTTGCATATGATGTCTAGAACTTGGCCGGTGTGTGGGTGAAGTAAAATAAAGATTGTGGGTTTAGGAGATGATATAAGCATTTCTTTGATAGCCTTGTTTTATACCTTCTACTTATCCTACCCTTTATGCATTATCCTAGTTAACCCCATTGAGCGTTTAGCTTATTTCTTTGGTAGCCTCATATGTAGCCTAATTCCCTTCTTTGATAGACCATAATTTAATCCAAAAAGATCCTAAGTACTTTAATAAAAAATATGAAATTAGTAAGGAATTTGAAAAATAAGAAGAAAAAGGTGAATTTGATGCCCCAAGGTAAATGTTATTGGTGTTGATAATTAGTGTAGTGGCTGACTATTGTGTAATTGAGGCTAGAAATATTGCCATGGTTGAGAAAAAAGAAAAAAAATTGATTCTTGTGGTAATAAACTATATGCCCACCAAGTGTTTGTGAAAATGCTTAGAAGAGATGGGTGGATGAGAAAGTGTAATTTTGTTGTTAGAGATTTGTTTTAAATGTATGATGTAGTGTATTAAAGCGCTTAGAGAGGTTTTTCACTATTCTTTGACAAAATAGTTCCTACCCGTCCCTTAGCCTACATTACAACCCGAAAAAGACCTATTTGGTCCTAGGTTCATCATTTGAATATTAGTGGACCATGACACTAAGGGCAAGCCTATAGTTCATTATGTGTAATTTGTGAATTCCTTGTGAGAGGGAGTGTCGCTTGATTTGTATACCCATTATGACAATTCCTTTATTGTAAGAGTTTATGGGTAACTCTCTTATTGTGAGGTCACATGTTTGATTAATGTGGGTGATTTGTATGATGTTTGATAGTGACAAATATGCATGAGTTTGCTATGCATTGAGTAAATTCTTGAGGATAGGATATTTTGGAGTAGGATTCTTGATCTTTCAATTGTGTATAACATGCTTAGAGTTGTAAACTTGCATTCCATGTAGTCATTGTAGTGCTAGCTTGAATTTCTTGCATATTGTAGAAGAGTGGAATCTTTCTAGCTCATGATTCTTTTTCTTAAGATTTTTTCGATGAAGAACAAGGCTTTAAGTGTGGGGTGGTGATGTTGGGTGTATTTATGCATTCTAGCCTATTTAACCTTATTTTGAGGATGATTCATGTGATTAATGGGTTGACAATTATTTAAATTTGCATTTATGTGTCCAAGTATGTGTTTACAATGTTTAATGGTGTTTCCACACAAGTTTTGATACAAATTGATCATTTAGAAGTCAACCGAGAAAACTACTGTGACTAGCTTGGACTAGGTATTTGTCTAGTCTATCGTATTGGGTTCTAATGTATTTTAAGGAGTTATTAAGGTTTTTGCTAAGTATTTATATGTGAAACAACTTATTTATAATGTTCAAGGGTCAATTGGATCAAGAAAAGAGTCAAAACAATAAGTTAAAGCTCAATGTGAATTTAGCCTATGCTTAGCTCGTGTTTCTAGTTCATCGTTGTGGATGTTGTATTGGTTTGATCTCTAAATTATTGTTTTTAATACTATATGATTCTTGTTTAATTGACTATGATGATATATTAAGGATTTAGAAGCTTCAAATTAAATGAAAACAACTCAAAATGGTGTGGAATGGATCACAGAAGCATAAAACACAACTTGACACCAATTTGTGCACATTGAAAGTATTGAGAGAGTGTCAGTATGTGGGAAGTATTCTGGTCCCATGCGACACATCAATGGATTCAAAAGGTACCCAAAACAGTGAACCAACACGATTTAGAAATGACACGATGCCCTCCAATGCGTTAATCACTGGGTTTGCAGACAACCAGAAATTGTTTCCTTGTTCAACAAGGCATGAGCTATTTCTTCTACAATAAATAGGACCTTATACACGTTTTTACTTACTTTTAGACATATTTGGGAGATATTGAATACTACCACAACTTATTTTTAGGGTTTTTATCATTCTTTACTTTAGTTTCTTTCATGGTTTGTATCATCAATCCAAGGGTTTTGATGATGAATATTTCCATTAAAGGCTAAAACTCCTTTTCAGGGTTAAGGCCACGTTCATGATTACTTTTGTTTTGAATTAAGTTTGTTGATTTTCTTATCATTATTGGTTTCTTGTTTATTCTTTTTTTTAACTATTTTAAGGATTAGCTACCCTTAGAATACAACAATTTTCAACCTTGTGATCTTGGGAGAAGGAATAGAGAGATACAACATGGAAATAAGAAAAGTATGGTTTTTGTTTCTTTAAAAAATAGGAAATTATAATTAGTATCTAGGACAAGGATGTACTTAGATGCATTACTTGATTCATACGTAGTATGATAGCTTTAAAGAACTTAAGTGGCCTATTATGTCCCTGCTCAACGATGTAGTTGTAAGGTTCAACTTAGGTAAAGGATTATAGGTTGGGAAACCATAATCATGCAACTGACCCTACAAATCAACAACCAAGATAAAAAATCTAAGAAATGATGTTCAATAACATAGTATAATTGTTCGTAAGCCTTAACCCTAGGCTTCTATCCATAGATAGTCCTACATCATTACTTCTTCCGCATTAGTTTGGTTTTTTTTTAGTCTACAATTCTTAAACCTCCTTATTTACTTTATCTCAATTTTGTTAAACTAGAATTGGATAGTCAGCGAACGCAAGTCCCAGTGAGATCTATACTTGGACTTTATTGAAGCCACTTTACTATTTGATAATACCACGTACACTTGTGTGTGCGCTTGTGCGCTGTCACCAACTATCCTTATGTCATAGCATGCATTTATGAATTCAGTTCAATCTGTGTGTCCCTTTAAAATTTAGTTACATAATCATGATTCATCTTATAACAATCTTTGTTGTATCTAAGCTTAGTCTATTTCATTCGGGGATGAATGATTCCAAGGGGGAGATATTGTAATACCCCATAAGATTGTGGATGAGTTTCTATCTATTCGTCCAATGTTTAGAAGTCCCAAAGACATTTAATTTACACTATGAACAAGTGACATGTCATTTTTAAGACCCAAAGATTTCAAACATTTTATTTTTTGCCTTCTCGAGTTTGAAACTTTGATTTATGAGTTGAAATATATTCAGGGATGTTAAAAAGGTCATCGAGTAGAGTTTTCAAATTTTTAAAAGGGGCTTGGGATATTTTTTGACAATAAAGGAAAAATGTCTCCACAATTTAATGTGTCATGGATAAAGCCCTTCAAAATACACTGCGTGTCATGGAAGTTAGTCTCAACGATACACATCTTGTCATGGAGGCTAGCCTACAGCCACGAAGGCTGTGAAATCCTGCTTTTTCATTTAAGGTTTAGGAGGTTATTTTGGTATTTTCCCCTCTCCCTAAACACCCAATTGACATCTTAAAACCCAAGAGGGTCATTATTTGCCTTATTCCACATTAGTTAACAATAGAAAATAATTCCCTATTCCCAAGAACACAAAAATTGAAAGTTTCTCCCAAGAATTCACCATTCAAGGTCCCAATTCCAAGTTTTCTTCAAGGATTTGAGAAACTTATGTATATGGTATATTCATCAATGTTTTACTTCCACCCATTGAGTTCTAAGAATCCCTTGTTTTTTAAGTATTAACCCCTTTCTCTCTTTTCATGAAATTTAAATGTTAAATATGAATTTACTCAATTTGCTGTTAATAGTTTTGGATAAAAACCTTGACATTGTGTTTCCCCATGTGAATTATATCCTTACATGCTTTATAATCTCAGTCACCCATATCATGTTCAGTTTATACCATGCCAATTTATCATGTTATGAAATAAACCATACAGTCATAGTGTCCTCACAAGTTTAACATATTCCCGTACTCAAAATCATGGTCATCATCTTACTGAAATCTACTATGCTTTGAGTCTATGAATCATGAATTTCCTTACAAGATGGTGATGATGTTATTGTAGTAAAGTGTTTTTCACTGCTAGTGGATTATAAACACCTGATACCTGTATATTTACACATGCTTTAAATTTTCAAGTTTCAAGTCATTCAGATCATGATTTTATCATCATAATCAGATTATCATATTCATGTTGAGTAATTATCAGTTTCGAGTCCAGTTAAATTAAATTAGTGCCAATGTCAGTTCAGTTGGGAGTAGAATTTAGTACCAAACAAACCTAGGGATGAAGGCTCACCCGCCAATAGAGGACTAAGACCTTTAGTAGCAATCCCTTTATTCCAAAACTATGTATCTAACGTAGGTTGTTAGCTATCACCCGCTAGTAGTGGACTGACACTCTCTTAGGGGTCACCTGCTAGTAGATAAATAACACCTTAGTTCTTCAGGACATTAGATTACTAGATCTACAAAACCAGTGTTAGTACCTGTAGAAAGGTACTGACACCCTTCAAACTGGGGTTACAGGTTGGACCACAATTAGCTAGGGATGGGACATGTTGATTACATGATAGTTCCCAGAGTTTCAGTTCAGTATTCAAATAATATTAGCTTAGGTTTGCATAACCAAGTGTTCTATTTATCATGTATTAAGTTAGTTAATTTTGCATATTATTTTAGTAAATACTTTACTCTGTCTTGCATTCATTTTAGATGTTCATCAATTCATGTTCAATATCCATATGAATTTCAGTTAGTCACTATCTCATGTACCAATGTATTTAAAGTACTAACCATTTACTATCTTTTGCGTTATGTTGTCTTATATCATAGGTCCAGATACTCAGTTCCTCGATCGCCCTTAGTTAGTTCAGTACCACCCAACAACAGTTTTTGTGAGTCCTTATCCATCAAGGATAATTTATTTATAGTTATTTTTAGTATTTCCTTTATTTTAGTCATTCAGAGTTAGTTGGGGGTTTGTCCCATCAACTCTTCATTTTTAGAGGATTTTTGATGATTAGACTTATTTTTAGTTTTAGACATATTGGCTATTATTTCAGTATATCATCATGAAAGAGTTTTTATTAATTTAACTTCTGTATATGATGCTTGTATTATTATTTTATTCATTGCTCACAGCAGGTATCTAATCATGAGTTAGCTTGGGGTAACTTATGGCCTTAAGCACCGTGTTATTAGTAGGGGGTATCCTTGGGTTGTGACATACACTTTCACTTTCCCATTTGTGTTACAATGACCAATTTGGGCCTGTTTCTCCTTTGATATTATGCACCTCAACCTTTGTTGAGTTACTAGTTCTTCCTCTTGATTACAACAGTTAAGAGCCACAATTTCATGTATTCCCTTGAGATTCGACCTCAATCTTTGTTGGACTACTATATTTGATAGAAACCTCATAGTCTTCTAATTGAAGATGTACCTTGGGTGTTATCATTAAATATCCCAGCTTGAGCAGACACTAGTTTGAGGGGTCATGGTTGACAAATCAGTAGCATCCATCCGTCGAGTGCTCTTAAGGACAAATTATGTTGAACTAGCATCCATAACAGAGTGTGATTATAGATTATGAGTTACGCGTGACAAGCACATCATGTATGATGCTGACCATAGGTGTGAGAGAGTTAATATGGAGAGATAGATCACTGGATATATTTTACTTATGGGTGATGAGACCCCTTGGATCTAGGGTAGGGTATGATAAAGAAGGCAACACTGACTTTTGTTGCAAAGTTCTGGTGGCTTTCGTTTAGATTTAACTTTTTTCTGGCGACTGCGGATAATATACTCTTGGTAGGAAGCTACTCTTATTGCTAATACAATGACGAGGTATACATAATTTATTCTTGGTAGGAATCTACTCTTTTTGTTAATATGATAACGGGGTATGACATTGACTTTAAAACTATTATCCAATAAGAGTTCATGAGAGATCTTTCGGTGAGACTATGATTCTTCCATTCCCATGACTTATATCAAAATTATACGATGGGGATGGTGTGCCTGAGGTACTGGGAGTAGATGATAGAGGACAAGAGACGGAAAGATCATAGATTTTACTAATAAAGGATTTGGAATGACCTAACTTTTTCAAGAGACCTCGTGCGCCTACTACAGTACCTTTGACCCTGTCTGAGGGCCCATTAGTACCTACAGAGACTATTGATACACAAGAAGGTGATGTGGGAGTTAGTGTTGTCTTTAAGATAGGGGATAAGAAAGAGTCCCCTGACTCAAGTACTCAGGGTGAGGGAACACCAGCTACTTCTACATCAGCCCTAGCACTTCAAAGCCGGTAAGTGCATCTATAGTGCCACCTCACCCATAAACTACTGTTGCTGCTTTAGGTATTGATAACGCTTAACTTACACATCAGTTTACTACCAAGGTGGTCATCGTCAATAAAATTACCCAACAATATTCAGGGTCGAATCCACAAGGAATAATATGAGTGGCGATCAAATTAGCATTAAATAATAGATACTCGCTAAAATTCAAACTAGAATACAAGAATATAAAGGGAAGAGCTTGAATGGTATCACTAATAGTATCTCTTATTGTGAGTTTCTAGTATTAATTCTGGGGTATGAATATTTAGAGTATAATCGATTTGAAGTGGATCTTCATATTATACTTTCCTAAGGGCAACTTATGCATGAAAGTGTAACGACATAATAAAAATTCTAAACGTTGGTGACGTGGTAGGCTAGGTTGAAAGTTTTTGAAGCTAGTTGGTCAACAAAAACTCAAGGATGTCACTCATTGACCCTTTCAAGTACCTAACGAGCGCTTCAATTAAAACCACCCAATAACCCAATTAGGCACCCCTATTTCTAGGATGGTGCCCTAAGTATAGCCAACCTCATAAACACTCTTATGTCTAAGATAGTGAAAATTATCCGATCGTGCTTATAAATTATATATTATTGCCTTGGTTCGCAATCCTACTTTCAAGGATGATATAGGTTCCTAAAGTTCACCCACACCCATTTTTCAAGGACGGTTTAGGCTTTAAGGAGCTTAGGAATTTCACCCACAAATCCAATTTGTGAATTTGAGGCTTTCACCCACAAATCCCAACCAATTTAGTCATACCATGATAGAAATCAACATCACAAACTAGTAAATGCATAAGTAAATCACATCCCACATATAATTTCACCCTAATCTAGCATAATACCAAGAGCAAGAACTGGATACATATAAAAATAGTAAGCAAGATATATCCAATGACCTCCATTGATTTAAACATCCATAAATCGTTAATGGGAGTTAGCTAATCCTTCACTTGGAGGTACTCCAAGGTATTCTTTACCCAAAATTTATACAATATTTTCTTCTCAAGGGGTAGAGGCTAAGAGATAAGAAAAGTTTCAATAATTAGGTATTAAAGAATTATGGAATGATTCCTAGATTGATAGAGTTTGAGTCTTCTTTAAGGAAAATTTGGTAACGACTATGTGCATTTAAATCTTTGCCCTTGGGTTGATTGTTCCTAGACTACGATTGCGTTTACCATGACCGCAGGCAATGCCATGCAATCGCACCTACTGCGACCGAGGGAAATGCCATACGATCGCGCCTACTGTGACTGCGGGTAATGCCATACGATCGTGCCTACTATGACTGTGGGCACTGTCATGTAATCGCGGTATGTTTACAATCTTGACTGATCAAGATTGTGGTCCTCAGCCCATGATCGTAATAACTGAGGTCATGTTCTGATCTAGGTCTTCAACTTCACTTCTTTGCTCCCTTTTATTCCCTACTTAGCTCCAATCTATACTTTTTTATTTTATTACCATTTTGCATGCAAAATGTGGATGTTAGTGCATTCAATCACAATTATCTCTCACTCATTCATTAAAAATATGGTAATGTGCACAAATGTGGAGTACGATTGAGTGGTAATTTCACCACTCATCAACACCCCCATATTAAAGTTTTGCTTGTCCTCAAGCAACACTACCTTTTACTATGAGACAATTTACATTTATGCCCAAATTATATGCCTCAAAGATCACAATAACTTCAAGCTTAGTCACTACCATAAGTAGATCCTTACCCATGGGCCAAGTTATTCTCACTTCACCCTTCAACATCAAAAGAATATCTAAGGATGCAAAAGACTTCAAAGACCAACCATGAAACAACAACCAATACTCTTGAAGTGACTTACTTTTGACCATCACTAAGCTACACTTCTTTTATCTTATTTTTTTGATAATGACAAAATCACCTACCTCAACTTGTTCACATGCCTCCTTACAAGAAAGAAAATTTCACACACGAAGCTACTAAGTATGCATTAAGTAATTTTAAGTGCAAAACTCTCTCCCTCACAAGAACTCTCTATGCTAACAAGTGTCATACCATAGGCTTGCCCCTATTTTCAATCGCCACTATAGTGAAAGCAAATGGTTGGAGATATCGAAGGTATTTTTGAGCTTGTAGGATAGGTTTGGGTTAAGGTAGGATATCATTTAGTAAAACATGGTTACACCCTCTTTGAACATATAGATCACACTATTTGATCAATCCTTTGACTATGGGTCACTTCCCTTTGTTTTCATTCTTTACACACGTTCCTACTTTTGCTTCCTTGGTTCACCCATTTTCTTTATATTTCTTTTCCTTGAATATTCCATGCAATTCTTTCTTTTGTTAGTTCCTTTCTTCTTCTATTCATTTGTTTCAATTCTTAAGCACGTAGGCACTCACTATCACTTTTGTGTCCCAAAGTTGGTTCCTTCAATTTTCACCACCCCCAACTTAGGATTTTAACATCAATATGCATTTTGAAGTTAAAAGAGGGTAGGATTCAAAAGAGGGATAACCATTAAGAGGCTCATGTCTTGCAATGTGTTTGCCAAAGAGATGTCAAAAGGCTCAAAATGGGTGACTAGGGATAACGTCAATGCACAAGTAGACTTTTTAGGCTAAGTGGGCTTCCAATATCAACAAGATGGCCAAATATTATCACTCCAACCAAATATAATCAAAATTTAGCCTTGAGAGACTAATGGGGAAAGTTCTAGATAACACGAGTATGCATGAGATTTAGACAAATCAACTCACTGCACATGGCATATTGATTTTCCAAGGAGGCTCAATTGCCTCTCAAGTTAGAGACACAAATAGAGTATCTATCAATATTCACAAACCAAAAATTTTGGAGTCACAAAAAGATAAAAAGTTTTGTTATAGAGTTGCTCACGTCCATGCCCTTGATTTATGAAAATTTTTTGGACGGAGGGGGTTGTTTGTTTTGCATTTGTACCATACACCTGTTTGTTTGACATTTGCATCAAACACAATTTGCTAAATTATGCCAACAACTGAAGCCTTAGTCTCACATTTTGGATTTCAAATAGGCAACCATATGAATACTTAAATTTCACCACATCTATTCAATGTGGTCCCAAACTCACAATGTCATAGGTACCCAAACTTTCCTTGCATTTGTGACCTTGATTTCCACGGGTACTTAAAATTCTCCTGCATCTATAACTCAAAACCCACTCAAGAAGCTTTTTCCTTAAGAATGTCGTCACTCAATCTATAATAGGGAAAAGATCGTCATGCATCACCATTATCAAATTAAGACTAAAGTAAAACAAAAAATCTAAAATAAAAAACAAAAGGCCTAATCTTGAAATAAAGGCACCATTAGAGTGCCCAAATATAGCAATCCCAGAAAATAAAAGTAACGATCATCCTAAAATATCATAAAAATAGTATAAAAAACATCCATAAATCCATTAAAACAATACACAAATCCAGGGCTAGGCACGCCCAGCTAAAAATCTAGTATTGTCCCCACTGTACAATCAATAAAGCACACAATAAGAGATAGGAGTGCTCTTTAAAATAGCCTCAGGAGCTTCTCTCTGCTATAGAATTTGAATTATCTCCTCCAACATAGGCATCTGATCACTCGGCAGGTGCCTCGTTATCACTCTCGACTTTGGGAGAAGGTAACTTGTCACGAGGTTTTAGGACCTTCCACAGGCCCTTGACCCATTTCCACACTTTGCTGAAGAATTTGTCTCTCTTTTTCTTCCTTTTTGTTATCTTCTTATGGAAGTACTAAAGCTCTCTATGAGACTCAGCCAATGCTGAGTATGCCTTCTCGATCCTAGAAATTATGTCTTACTACTTCTCCTTCTCCCCCTAATATTTCTCATAGTCTGAACGGGACACATAAGACTGATGCGTTGGTAGATGGCTGTCCTGGCCCCTAATCCAATCTTGAAACCATCTCCCTGATGACCCTAATATCCACACCAATGTCCTCTAGAGGCCTAACAGTGGATGTTCTACACGGCTCTGACTCCTCAATTATCGATTTACCTAAGTCGATTTTTCTCTTTTTTTACTGGACGAGAGTACCCTCACCCTTGATTTTAAGTGGGAAAATGTGGGGTCTTGGGTGTACCTAGTTATCTATAGGTTATTCCTCCACTTCTTCTCTTCTGCATAGCTCAGCAACAAAGGAAGAAAAGAGAAGAAGTCTACCCCATTAACTCTTAAAGTGCCTCTACTCTTGAATCACAATCTCGTTTATATTCAGATCAATGCTAGATAAGATGCAAGCCACCATTCGCACTCACAAATCTGTAACACCAATCATATGTATACATGGCAAAACCCGACTGCTGATGATACTTAACCAAATCCTAGCCTCTATTGTGAAATAATTTAGGGAGATACCTTTTTTCTTAGTAGCCTAGGGAACTTCTCTACCTAGGAAAAATATGTTTGCTATCCATGTCCCTGGCTTACACCTTTTTTCTTGAAATTGAGCCATGTCTGCATCTGAGAGCTCATATATCTCATTAATCCTCTCGTCTCTAAAATGAACTTTCTTTTCCCAAATTGTCCTCACTGGGTTTGTAAGAGATACTACGCTAATATTAGCATATAACTCATGCACCCATTGCTTAATAGCATAGATAGGATTTGGGAAAAGCACATCCACCCAATAGCAGTGAGTCTACAATGAAATCTCGGTAATTTATCCTCCACTTTATCTAAGTAAATACCTCTTTTAGGGAGTAATTTGGTCCTTTGAAGGTCACTATAGTGGAGTTTGTGTCATTCAATATACATAAATCCAGTATTTCAAAGGTCTCTCATTTTGTGGTTGGGTACCTATAAGCAACATTATTCAGACCATCAGTATCATTCTCACACCAAAACCATATTAGATTACTACAACAAACCCATGTGGCAATGTCATATTGAGTTTTGGGGTGAGAATGAGATGTGCATAATTTTTGGTTTCAGCAAAAAATTGCTCTCAGTTATGGTGGTCACGGAGTCTTAACCATTATCTAGTGTTGCGATCTTAGTCCTGATGACTACGATCCTGGTAACTGAGACCATTTTCGATAGTTCTGCAACATCACGTAAAACATAGGATTTTAACCCCAAAGTTGTGTCCAACTAGTCATAAAAACATCATGCTCAAGGAACTTAAACTTAAAATGCATAATTATACCCCTAAACATAAGGAAATTGAGATGGAATTCATTGGGTCATTAAATCAAACACATGGTGTACACGTTAATTTCAATAATTTTAGGTTTAAAGCTAGGTACTCAAGACTTCCTCGATAATGTGTACACCCACTAAAATAGCTAACCAAAATAATAATCACAAATATGTATGGACTTTGAATTATAACACTATTTTAGGCGTATTCCTAAAACCAAGTCTCAAGTCTAAAACTAACATAAAAATGAGGAAATTAAGACAACATACCGAATTAGATAATGTAAATGCAATGTAATGCACACTTGGACACTCAACACAAAGCTAAAATTCAGAGAGAATTTGAGAGAATTTTAAAAAAGGTATGTGTGGAGAGAATGGCAGTCGGATGGTCTTTTAAGCTTATTTGACCGCGATTGCGGTCCTAGTTCTGCAATTATGGACACTCAACTATCATGATTGCGGTGACATGAGCAGTGATCGTGGTAACTAAGACTAAATTTTAGGTCCCCTGCACTCCCCTGTTCAATTCAAAACATGATTATTTCACACTTTCTGTTCTTAAATTTCAATTAACACTCCTCATAGCACCGCCATTTCATGGATTATGCACAAGACAAAAATAAAATCTACCCTATCATGCATAAATAAAAAGATATGTTCCACTTTCGTGGCATGATGTATTTTTTCCCATCTTTTGTTGTAGACCACCCCTCCAACTATCTTTTTTGTTTCCACTTAGAAGATTTGAATTTTTGTCCAAACTTTCGCTCTTTATGATTTGAGCGGTAGAGGGAAAAAAGATTCAGATCTTTCAAGGTGAAACATGATAGAAAAAGTGACATGGTGATGAAGTTTCTATATCACCACTTTTAATACTTATACTTTTTACCCAACTTCATATCAAATTTTTTATTTGGCTCCTAGGGTAAGGGTTGGAATATCAATAGACCATTAGTTGAATATTGGAAGTTAAGATCCTTGGCCTTGGAGTGCGAGGTTCCCATGTGCTCATTAGGTACATCAAACTCCAAAATGTAGGGGTGGTGGTCCTACTCCCAAAAATATATCATTTTCTCGGGTGGATAGATTTTCATCAATCCCATCAAGCATAATGTTGAAAGTGGTTCGAATGAGGTTCATCCCTTAATTTTAGAATTCCATCCCTTTTTTCATCCTTACCGCGAGATGGGCTAGAGTATTCATAAAATATTTGCTTGGCTTCTTCTTTTGACTCAAGCACCATTTCAGCACTTTCGGTATCTTCAAATATATTTGGTTCGGTTGGTTTGGAAATCACCTAGGATTCATCACTATTAATATTTTCATTTCCCACATAGCTTGGTTTTTCATCTTCATCCTCCTCATGTAGAAAACTGGACAAGGTAATGGTATCTGAAGTGTTTGGTTCCTTGCTCATTTTCTCTATCTTGATAATATCCCTTTTAAATTCCTTATTAGATTGATATATTTAGTGTACGTCCTCCTCCATTGAATTTACCCATTCTAAAAGAGTTTGAAGCATTGTTTCAAGGCTGTTTTACCCAGTATGTTATTCTTCCTTTTTTGCTTCATGACACCTATCAAACTCATAAGAAGAACTAAAATTCTTGTTAGCATTACAAGGGGAGGGGAAAATTGTGAAATCACTCCAATGTCCATCTTAATCACCACATAAAGAACAATCATAATCCCAATAATATCAAGATTGTGTATCCATCTCTCTCTGAGTAGCATATCTACATTCTTATTTAAAGTAGGTTCCATCACAATATAGACATGGATAATTAAGATAGGACTTCCAACTACCAAAATGAAAGTAGTCTCGAGATGTCATAGTGACAAGTGAACAAAAATTAAAAAACTACCTAACACAAGAAACAAAAGAAAATAACGAACAAATATTTACAAGATTGAATTCAAGCAAGTAGTCTAAAATTCCAAACTAACTCAACATGCCAAATTGTTCCCCAGCAACGGCTCTATTTTTTATAACATTCAACTTACACGTTAATTTAAGTGCAAGGCATTCATCATAAATATAATTATCCAACAAGATTGGGTTCAAATCCATGAGGAACAATGTGAGTGGCAATCAAATTACCTTGAATAACGGATACTCGCTAAAATTCAAACCTAGAGTACAAGAATATAAAAATGCGAGAGGGGGTGAGGGGTTGAATGGTATCACAACTAGTATCTCTTTTTGTGATTTTATAGTATTAATTTAGGGTTATGAATAATTAGAATATAGTCGATTAGAAGAAAATCATGGGATTATGCTTTCCTAGGGGAAACTTATGCATAAGAGTGTGATGACTTAATGTAAATTCTAAACGTTGGTGATTTGGTAGGCTAGGTTGAAATTCCTTGAGGCTAGTTTGTCAAAAAAACCTCAAGGATGTCACTCATTGATCCTTTTGACTACCTAATGAGTGCTTTAATTAAAACCACCCAATACCTCAATTAGTCACCCCTATTTCTAGGATAGTGCCCTAAGTATAGTCAACCTCATAATCACCCTTATGTCAAAGATAGTGAAAATTAGCCATCCATGCTCATAAATTATCTATTATTACCTTGGTTCCCATTTCCTCTTTCAAGGATGATATGGGTTCTTAAAGTTAACCCAAACCCCTATTTCAAGGATGGTTTAGGCTTTCAAGAGCTTGGGATTTTCACCCACAAACCCAATTTGGGTATTTGTATTTTTTACCCATAAATCTCAACCAATTTAGTCAAACAATAATAGAACTCAACTCCACAAACTAGTGAATGCACAAGTAAATCACATCCCACACATAATTTCACCTTAATCTAGCATAATGACAAAAAGAAGAACTAGTTACACATAAAAATAGTAAGCAAGATATACCCGGTGACCTCCATTAATTAGATTTATGAAAGACTAAGTGAATGTTACTTCAAACATTGAACATCCAAAAATTTTTAATGGAATTTAGCTAATCCTTCACTTAGAAGCTACTCCGATGTATTCTTCACCAAAAATTAATACAATATTTTCTTCTCCAAAGATGGAAGCTAAGAGCTAAGAAAATTTCCAATTATTAGGAATTGTAGAATGATGGAATAATTCCTAGAATGATAGGGTTTGAGTATTCTTTAGGGAAAATTTGGGAACAGATATGTGTATTTACATATTTACCCTTGGAATGATTTTACGCTAGGCTGCGATTGCATCAACTTTACCATGATTACACCTACTGCAACTGCGAGTAACGCCCTGCGATTATGGTATGTTGACTGTTATGAATGATCGAGATCGGTATTCCTCAGCCCACGATCAAGATAACTGGGGTCATATTCTGTTCCTAGTATTTAGCTGCACTTCTTTGCTCCCATTTATTACCTTTTTAGCTCCAATCCATACTTTCTCATCTTATCACCCTATTACCTACAAATTATGGATGTTAGTGCATTCAATTACAATTATATCTCACTTATTCATTCAAAACATAGTAATGTGCATGAATGTGGAGTACACTTGAGTGGAAAATTCACTACTATTAGGTATGATTATTATTTCTTGTGAGTCTTTACAAAGCTTAGTGGATAGCTAGAGAGCCACCGACGCCCGTGTATGAAATGTTGAGATTGAGCTGGCTACTCTATATGGGCAGATCTAACAATTGATCTTGACCAGACTAGAGACGGTGGAGTCTAGATGGGATTCTTTACATAGAGCTTATATGTTAGAGTTATGTGCTAATTTAATGGCACAAATTAATGAATTTGAGAGATGTGTTGCAACCTAATTTATATATATTGAGATGTCAAATTTGGGACATATGAGGGGGAGCTGGATGTCTTTTGAGTAGAGGTATTCTCTCTCATAGAGATTCATGTTTTAGTCATCCATCGATCATGCCTCCAATTGTTATGACATTACCTTCACATGGTCCTAGACATTTTGATTTATTGTAAAATAATGAGAAGGAGGTCCTCGTAGTTAGGACCAAGAGAGTCCATGAAGGGTAGATTCAGTATGCCAATTTACTATTTAAACAGGACCTAAAAATTGCCAAACATGTGTCGAGGGAGACTGATTTTTTTAAAAGGAAAAGGCATACAGAGATGGCAGCGGCTACATCTTATAGTAGTATACCGCCACCACCACTACCTCAATCAGTGAATATATCTCCATTTGGGAAGATTATTATATGGAAGCCTAGCGTATCCCAGGTATGTCCTCATTGCCTTTGTCTTACATTGTTTTTGTGCATTGAGGATAGTTCACTATCTTTTATTTGGGGTGGCGTACACCATAGCCATGTCAGGTTTTTGTTCATAGGATTTTTTTTCCTATTGGTAGTATTATGGTTGTAGAAATAACATTTCTAGGTTAAAATTTGTTTCGTATTGTGTTTTGTTTTATATTATGTTTTGTTTTTGTCTAATTAGGAGATTTTAAAGTATTTAGGGCAGTTCTCATGTTTTTGATTGATTTTGAGAAAAAAGATACCCTTTCAAAAAAAAATTCTATAACTATGTGAATGTATATATATGTATACATTGTCGATCTTGTTATGACATAAGGATTAGGGACATGATAATCAGTGCCAACAATTGCATGAATCGTATAGGTAGTAGCTTGTAATATTGACTCTATTCCATGTGTGTATGAGATGAAATTTACTTCTCATTGTATTTTAAATCTATAACTTGCCCTATTATTCTTGCCTAGGTTATAGGATAGTTGGTTTGGAACGAATCGTAGGCCATTTTTTATGTTAATCCCGTTTTAGCCTAAATAACCTTCCATGTGTGAATTATATTCCTTAATACTTATTTTGAGCCTTGTAGCCTTTTTTTTTTCTTGTTACACCTTTCACCTTTCCATTTGTGATACAATGAATCCTATTTTGGCCCTACTTCTACTTGTACATTTTGTACCTCAACTTAGCAGATTTCCTAAGTTGAGGGTGGATATCGTAGGTATGTATGATTTAAAATGGTTATGTGGAAGGGTAAAAGAAGAGAAAGGATAGTAGGGTTGGGTGTGGTAGAAAAATAAAAGAAAAAGGAAAAACAAAAATATGAGTGAAAATGTGATAAATAAACAATAAAATACCACACCCAACTTGAACGTGTAATTAAGAATAAAAAGGAAGAAATAAGGGTGGAATAAAAATGAATTTTTTAAAGTGTGGAACCCAAAGTAAGTGTAGTACCAAGGAGGATTAGTTAATATATCCATATGTACTATACAAGCGCCAAACCTATATTACAAGCCGAATAAAGTTCTATAGTGATCCTAGCTTTACTGTTAGAAAACTAAGGTAAAGAAATGAAAGCAAGCCTATGTTATTTGATGCACATTGATTGAAACTTCTCTTTTGACTGTGAGTGTCTCTTGATATTCGCTGCATTGACATGTATTATTTTATATTAGTGAATGGAACTTCTTTATTTTGAGGGCACATGAGTCATAGTGATATTTTCTTACTTATTTGGGTATTTTAACTTGTAAACAAGAACGGTTGTTTATTGCTAATATAATGCCATATCTTTATCCCTTTGTGTCACATTGTTGTCCTTCATGATTGTGCACAATTGGTTTTGAAAGGTTGAAAGAGGAGAAGGTATTGCGTTCTGAGCTTAAATTGTTGATTGACTGCCTTGGATAGCTTAGATTCTCCTAGTTAAAGATCATGTTTTATTTTTTTTTGTTGAGTTGCCCGAGGATAAGCAATAGTTCTATGTTAAAGGTATTGATGTTTTATAGGAATATAGCACTTTTGACGCTTAAAATGATAAAAAAATGCCAGTTTCTTAGGTTGTTTTGTTAGATATGATGTGTTTTGGGTATGTTTTGTAGGAAACTAGGTTTTGGATGCAAATTTAAAGAAAAAGAGGAAATTTGAAGTTTTTGGATACATACTAAGGCATTTTTAGGTGTTTGTTACACTTACTTGCTGTATGTGAGCAAAGATATTGTAGAACTGAAAGTCCAAAGGCTAAGCTACAGGAAAAAGCACTATTCTATTTACTAAGACAACATACGGTCTATATATACCACATAGGTCCATATATAGCCAACATATGCTTCAGAATAAAAAGTTTAGAGAATTGCAAGTTTATTACATGAGGTTGATACCCAAGAATGTATTGTATTATCTTCAGTTTAATAGATGTCTTAGCGGTTGCAAATATTAGGATCCCGCGTAGATTATCTATACTTCTCCAAAACAGGAGTATAGAATAGGAAAATATAGTTACAAAAGTAATTTGAAGTTTAACTATTGATCCATACTGATGGGTATTATCTATGTATGATGGTTATCTATCATCTAATGACTAGAGACTCAAAAGGTAATAGTTAACTGGGATCTAGGATAAGGGTTAGTAATGCGACATCCTGAGACTAAAAAGGTAAAAGGTGAAATCCATCGACAATTTCAAAAAATAGTTGATGGTACATAACTTATCAGATTTTGCATTCAAGGTATCAAGTTGGTTCAATATAGCACAATAAGCCTACTTAGTTGAGAATCCAGGGGGAGCATGATACTAGTGTTCATGACTTGTTTGAAACTGTCACTACAATCCCCTATATACTTTTCTAATTTCACCCGTTGATTACAGTAAATAAGAGCCACAATTCTATGTATTACTTTGGGATATGACCCCAACATCTATTGGGTTACTATATTTTACAATGACTGCAAAATATTTGAATTGAAGGTGCATCTTGGGCATTATCATTAGGCACTCATCCCATAGAATCATAGACCCCTCATGCACCACAGGATGGGGCACAGAATTCACTAGCACCCTTAATTCATACTGGGCCTAGATGAAGTCATCCATTAGCTCACTACCACACTCTCCCCAGTCTTAGAAAAGAGAGGATGAGTGAGATGCTAATCCAAATAGAAGGCTAATTTAGGGTCAAATTTAGGTTCTAGGAAGGAGAAGGATGCAGCCAGCTCTCAATGTAAGGAGGTATTGGTGTCTATATCCAAATCAGCCAAGAGTGACTCTACACTAGGCTCAATTGCACCCTAGTCTGATGGGGGTGTTAATGTAGTTAAGGTTACATAGGAGACATTGTTATCTTTGTATTAGGGTACCTAGGCCATTACTCAGGGTACTTATCATACTATTTTCTCACCTATGCACCGAAGTCCGGACTCCACATATGACTCTGCAAGACTTATAAGTGAGATTCCTCAAAGTTGGTGTTTGGAGAGGATGCATAAGCTTTATGACAGATATATTTTTATCACTGAGTATGGTCGACCATGATGCAGTATAGTGGGAGAGGTGAGGATATATTTGATCGAGTTAGAAGGAGTTTTTGTTCTGTAGGCTATTTTTGAGAGACACAGCTAGGGTGGATGACCCAGACTTCCAGTTCATATAGTATGTCTCTTGTTTGGGAGTTCTATGAATCTCATACATTATCAATATATTGTGTTACCCCAATCGATGCTTGAGCAGTTGAGCAACCCAACTAAACCACATTTTGGTAAGAGAGTAAGAGTTGATATTTCTGAGGAGGCTGTTCGTCGAGTCTTATTTAGGCAAATTTTGTGGGTCGGCCATGACAACTGAGTTAAATTATCGCATGAGGATAGCATGGAGTATTCATACTTTGAGGGATACAGAGAAAAGAGCACTTAGAGTTTATTTAGCTAGATGGATAGCCACAAAGATAGCAGAGTAAAGAACTAAAGCCCTAAGAGTTGAAGGAAAGGGTGAGATCAAGAAGGCATAACTGAACTTTGTGGCAATGTTTTGGTAGGATATGGTATGACATATATTGAGTCTTGTTTCTATGGAAAACATACTCACCTAGGACAGAGCAGGTTCTATTGAAAGATTGATTGTTGGGTATGACATTAATTTTTCTAGATGCATCCGAATTGAAATCTACGTGAGATATTTTAAGGAGACCACCACCTTTCCTTTTCTTTGTTTAGTAAAACAATTATGCAATGTGTCTAGAGTGATGACTATCACAGATGTGGATCCATGGATGGAACTGACCCGTATAGAGGACATTAGTTTAATTAAGATATAGGGTGATGGTTCCATTATTGTCTCCATAGAGGTTGCAACCATACTTATAGGTCTATAGTGACGGTTACACAACCTACTACAACTGATCGTATTATAGTAGCACTTATGTGATAGTTAGCGGTGACAGTTGCCTAAATTATTGCCATACAGACACTTATGGTGACAATTTTTATTACAAAAATATTGCAACAGTGTTTGGTCTGTGGGGACTGTTATGGCCCATCCCTATAAAACTTTATACGTCAGTTACAAAATGGTATTACGGCGTTTGTTTATTTACATTGGTGAAAAATATCAGTACGCTTTATAGTATGTGGAGATGGTTATGAACCGCTCGTATAAATATTTAATACGACGGTTATATTTTGTTGTTGTGATGTTTTCTTCTATTTAATATGACACTTATTAAGTTCTATGGCAATAATTCTATAAATACTGATGGGACAGTTATTGATTTGCTATTGCAACATTAATTTATAGGCTAATATAGCTGTTATTAGGCTAATGCAATGGTTATTCATAGGCTATTGTAATGATGCAACAATTATTAATAGTCTATTGGGATATTTATTTAGTTGGATATTGCAACAGATATATTAGACTGTCAAACAGTAAAATGAAATTATTTTATAAAGATATTAACACAAATTGTATATATAACTCGATCAAGAGTGTGTACAATTAATTCACAAAACAACAACCAAGAAACCAAATATTTTGACCATTCAAAAAAACAAAACATATATATACACACAAGTTTTGAATATTAAAAAGTAAAAGATGTTTTAGACTTGGTCAAATTTTCTAATAGAGTAACATGAAAAGAGCCAATGTGACCGATTTCTTAGGTTTAGTTCATTGATTTCGTTCCCATCTTCTATGTCATCACCTACAACAATAAGAAAAATAAAGAAGATATTAATACAGTGTTTCCAATTGAGATAGTCCACAACAACATATCTATTGAACAATAGCAATTTAAAAAGTACAACAACACATAGTATGGTTATAATGCAGAACATCAATCACTTGAAATAAGCACAATAGTAGTGAAGATTCTAGGAGTATCACAATAGTAGTGAAGATTCTAGGAGTATTACATCTCAATTTCAAATTAAAGGATGAAGATTATGGGATTGGTTAAACTTGATAATAAGATAAATCAACATTAGGAACAAGTGATATAATCTACAATTTCCTACTGTACACTAGTAGAGGAAATGTATTATTACACATGACAACAAACTTGAATTGCCAGCCAACAGTTCATACTCAGTTCATACACATGACAATAAACTTGAATGCCATCAAATTCAGTATATCTTTGAGAACATAATTATATAAGTGTGAAATCAAATGGTAGGCAGGTGGCTAATATAAAACAACACACAGCAATAGAACTAAAAGAAAATCCAAGTCTAGATAAACTACAATCAAATGTTGCCAAAATCCAAAGCACCTGGCTCTATCACCTGAGATAGAGAGTGCAAATTTGTTAAATTGAGGTGAAAGTTTTCCACTTTAACCAAGCAGATTATATATAATACACAAAAACTGTGTAGTTACAAAATTGTAAAGCATTTACTCCTTTGGCATGTAACAAGAATTTGAGACTTGAAGTTGTCCCCTATCTAATATAGTTCAACAATAATGACAATATCAAGAACAACAAGAATAATAATGACAATATCAACAACAACAACAACAATAATACAGTCAATCTTCGGATAAACATTTGAGACTTGAAAGTTCTACCTCATCCAATATAGTCCAACAACAATGACAATATCAATAACAACAAGAATAATACAGTCCAACAAAGACAATATACATGTTTTAATTACACAGGAACCAACATCAGACATCACGTCCTCGGAATATGAGGACACACCACAACAGAGGATGTAGAACAACGTGCCCAAAGAATCACTGTCGAACCTGGAACTGAGCACCTGAACCTATATTCCAAGAAAATGCAGCCCACATCCAAAGATGTGGGTCAGTACCATGGAAAAGAACTGAGTATATGGGGGTGTATGCAGTTTTATAAACATCATCATCAGAAATATTTATAAGAAATATGTAGGATGTATAAAAGACTCACATAGCCCAAAGAAAATCATCAAAATCATAAGAGGATGAAATAAGTACAATAACACATGTGAGTCATCATATAATTTGTCAATCACTTTCAGTTCATCAAGAATATCAATTCTCATAATGTAAATATCATTTAAATCTTTCGAAAGAATAACTTTCACAATTC
>JAPEIP010000003.1:64083996-64127589 GCA_026120095.1 Capsicum chinense
ATCACCCAAAGTTCATATATTTCAACTAACATGCCATCCTAGTTTCATACAAACCCATAAAGATTCTATCTTGACATCATTCAACACATAAACAAGATGAACAATCAAATCCAAATGTAACAAGCATGGAATATAGTTTAAAATAGGGTTGTTGGACTTCATGGACTAAAGGAGTCCATGAATGAACACACACATACCTTATTTCTTGATTTAGTGAATATTGACAGAGAGATTCTTGTAATTTGATGGTAGAATTTACTTGAACTTGAATCCCCCAATTGAAACCCAAAAGTGTTATTGAGAGGATTTTGATGAAAAAAAGTATGTTTTGGTGAAATAATGGCTTAATTCCATGTTTGGGAGCTTATATAGGGGTGGGAAGATGACCCAAATACTCCTCTAGATGCGTCTTTTAATTTTTGTAAAAATTTTCCAATTTGGGTCCCTGGCGCGACACGGAGACATCTCGTTGCCACTTTTTTATGACCTGAAAACTCACCGTGATGCGGTGGAATTGCGGAGAGACACTGGAAATTGACAAACGTTATTTTGGCTTATGGCGCTACGCGCCACTGACTGAAATGACACTGCAGAAACTTTATATTGCCATAACTTCTTCACCGGGTGTTCGTTTTAGGTGAATTTGGTATCAACGGAAAGCTTATTCAATTCTATACAATTTGGAGGATATAAATATTCCAAAATACCACCTATAAACCAAGTTATTCTTATTCAAAGATGACCTATGTGAAATCACCCATGAAAATTCAGTAGGTTCAAAAGTTCTTAGCTTAAATTACTCTAAGTGACTCTTATGAACATGCTTAACATACCATAAGCTCTATTATCACTAGGATACTCATCCTAATTCATGTACTCAAACATGAATCACAGGATAGGAGGTTTCATGCGTAGGAATAATGGTTCATTTTCTAGCTTAGAAATATACAGGGTATTACACACCCCCACCCAATCATCTTTTACAAACTTGTAATTTATATACAAAGCTTCTCTATGTCCCTCTGTTTTGAAGAATCCGACAGCCAAGTTGCTCGGATTCTCCAAAGTTGTTTCTATACTCATGTCGGATCCTTAAAAATACACTATTTTTGGAGAGACCCATAGACATTTATAACGTGTCCGAGCAACTTAGTCCAATAGTACCAGAAAGTGGAGCATAAAGAATTCTTGTGATAGTAGCTAAAGTCTAGTTAGTTTCTTCTTGCAATTCTCATTTCTAAAAAAAAGAAGCTGAAGTATATTTTTTCTTTTATGACTGATTCTTAAACTATATTGATATTTCTGGTAATAAGACTATGGGAAAAGCAGATGCACTAAGATGCAGATGGAATCCCAAAAACAACTTCATGAACAACTTCAGGTGTGTAGATGATCAAAATCTCTAACGTTACTCATGTAGATCTATTCTTGCTAATCCATCAAGGCTGTAGAATATCAGATACATTATCAATTTTAATAAATTTAGTTAAAAATATTTCCCTCTATAATTTTACTATTTTTTGTACAAATGCAAGAAATAAATATCTTGACGACACTCAACTCACCTTCTTAACCCTCCCAAAACTTTTCTACAATCCATCTAATAAACCCTAAATCCTAGAGACCATAGAACACATAAATTAACCACAAAACCAACTGAAACGGACCACAAAATCAAAACAAAATTACTCCAAAAAAGATTTAGAAACATAATTTCTTATTTTCTGGGGTTTTAGCATATATATTATCTAAAAATCAGACAATAGATCTATTTATTCTTACATGCAAATAGTTTCAATGGATAAGAAACCCAAAAAATTAATTTGGATAACAAAACCCACAAAAATAACCACTTTCACTATAAGAAGACCTACCTGAGAAGACATTTTATCAGAAAAGTAGAAGTCGGAGAACACCTTTTACTAGAATAAAAGGTCTTTATTGGAAAAGTAGAAGTCGGATAACAATTTTCTCTCAAAAAGAAGCTAGAGACTATAAAGCTATAGAAGAAATTATCTCTAAAACAGTCTAAAATTGAATGAAATAAAAACAATAGATTGGGAAAATGGACCTTAACTCAGAGCAAAAAAATTTTCATCAAGAAAATATGGAAAAGAGAGTTATTCCACCATTTTAATTACTTAGCTCAGTGAACCTAGACTTACAACTCTGTTTGGGAAGCTTTAAGTATTTACCATATCAAGAGAAATGAAAAATCTAAATCCTAAGTAGTATCTCTTTTAACTTTATAATTGCAATCCTAGTGTTGCTTTCTTGGATAATTGAAGGCCAAACAAAGAAAATAGGGAGAATGAAATGGAGCTATCATAACCCTAAACTTCTTAATTTATTTTCAATTAATATATCAATATTAGTGGGTAAATAAAGAGTTGGAGGGAAAAATACCCGGGTATTTACATTTTTAGTATAATTTAACCCTATCTATAAGTAATCTATAGCAACAGTTATAATTACTATTACAATAGTTTATTTTATTAGGACGGTTAAGTATAATATGTGATGGTTATTTTAATTAATTGTCCCATTAGATATGATCATATTATGAGACTGTTATAACAATCTTTGTAGGTTTTATATAGCGATGATTATATAACCATTACAAAATAATCATTGCCATAGCCCTCATTTTCAGTCGTGCGATCCTTCCACATCGAGCACATCAACTATCATCTTTTGGTAGGACCATTTTGAGGGGAATTTTATTCTGGACGAGCTTGTTGAGCAGCCAAGTATGAGCATGGATATAGACACAGGTAGTCTAAGAGATAAGCTCGCTACTACCACAGGTGGTGAGGGGGCCACGAGTACATCTGCTCCAGCCTCAACTTCTACTTCAGCACTTGTCAAGGCTACCACTTTTCCCCTTACCTGATAGCTACTGCTTTGTTACTATGCCACGTGATTTCTTATAGTAGATGGTCGAGTAGAAACAAGAGGTGACTGAGCTCCTCACTCAAAGACTCAGTTAGCCACGTTATTTGGACAGATTCTTCCATGGGTCCGAACAACTTTAAAGGCTTCTAAGTCTAGATTCAAGAGGAGTAGGATAAAATTCATGGAAGAGTATACTAGAGAGTTCCATGACCATATATATAGCTTTGAGACTCGGATGAGGTACGACTGCGTGAGTTCTAGGAACCGTACTTGTTAGGCCTATGTGAAGAGATGGATACATTGTACTCAAAGGTACAATCCTTATCTAAGAGCAATATTTTGGTTATCCCTCCAGTTATTCTACATTTACAAAGACATTACCCCAATATCCTAATATGGTATTCAATCATTTTATGGAGGATGAGGTGACCTAATTGTTGTGTCTAAGAGATGTCATGAGGAGGAGTTACAATATTCGACTATGGACTATAAATAGGACCTGAAAAAGGACACTCATAATTTTGTTGCATCTCATTCGATTGATGAGTGGAGGCATGTCGATATGGCAGTGGAATCATCCTCTACTAGTGCACCACCACCACCTCATCCAATTAAGCCATGTGTTTCCAAAGATAGGGATGATTTACATTCAAATGCCTAGAGCATCCTAGGTATGTCTTTATCCCTTTTTTTTACATTGTAGTTATGTACTGGGGATAGTGCATTGTCTTAAGTTGGTGGCGGGGGTATGACACAATCAACGTTTTTCTTATTGTGTTTCTTTTCCCATCGGCTGCACTTTCCTAGAAGAATCAGCATGTTTAGGTTGTGTTTGTGTCATTATATATTCTATGTTTTGTTTGTGTTTAATTAGGAGAAAAATAATGAACCTAAGGGCAATTAAAATGTTTTTGTTTGTTCTTACATTATTAAAAATAAATAATACCCCTTAAAAAAAAATTAACTATGTGATATAAATATATGTATGACTATTGTGAATCTTGTCATTGCATTGGGATTAGGGAAAAAATAATCATAGATTAGCATTGCATTAAATGGATATGTATAAATTAGAATTATAAATCCATACCATGTGTGTGTGTGAGGTACTTACCTAGTTCCTTTGATGCATTTAATCCAGAACTTGCCCGGTTAGTCTTGCCTAGGTTGTAGGATAGTTGGTTAGGATATGATAATAGGCCATTTTTTACTTAGTCCACTCCTATCCTAAATAACCATCCAACGTGAAAAGTATCCCTTGATCCCTTATTTGAGCCTACATGGACTTATTTTCTTGTTTTCACCTTTTTAACTTCACAATTGATTACAACAAACCAGTTTTGGCCCTGATCCCTCTTTGAACACTATGCACCTCAACTTAAGCAAATAGTCTAAGCTGAGGGTGGCTATCATAGTGGTGCATAGTTAAAATCTTATATGCAGAAAGGTGTTTAATGTAAAAGAAAAGAAAGATTATGTCACGACTCAATTTCTCACTTCATGATGGCGCCTACAATAACCCACCGTAGGCAAGCCATCCCGTAGTCCCTAATGGCTAGTAACATACTACTCAATGATATAAGAAAAAAAAGTGGAATAAATGAAATAAAGATCAATACATAGTATAATCCCAAAGCCTGGTAGTATTAGTATAAGAGCTTCTAATATAATAGGAATATAAAAGTGAAATGTCAAAAGAAATACACTGATACGACTTATCTTTAAATACAATGTAGAGACTCTAATGCATAAGAGAGAGATAAGTAATACTCTGAACATCAAGAGCTCACTCTAATTGTCCAAACCATGGCTGCTCTACACGATGCACATATCATTAGTGTGATAACTCGTACTATGATCTGTAGACTATAGAAGTGTAGTATGATTACCAAATGAATCGTACTCAATAGGAAACTACCAACTAAGCTTCAAAGATAAAATAGACAAATATAACACAAACATAGAATAGAAACTACACCCAAGAATCCATAAATCATGTGACAAGTCAATGATATAATAAGGGACAACTATCCTATTCATGTCAAGATTCTAACATAACAAGACTAAGGAAGTATCAAGGTAAACTATCCTATTTATACCAAATTCAATGGACATTAATGTTATACCTTATATCCCAGTCCAATATACAAATAAAGGGTGACAGAAAGATATATAGAAATATACAAGGCGAAGAAACGACTATATGATATGAATAAATGAAGGAAGGGATATACGGTAGTACTACAGATTCATATAGATATCTATCTATCTATCTATATATATATAGCAATATACATATATATATATGTGTGTGTGTATATATAAAAACATAAGGTCATATCAAAGCATAACCTAGATCATCATATCCTCATTGTAAGACCTTATTATTATACTCTGAGGATTTTATACTATCATACTCATGGTTTCTAATCCACATGGCTAGACATGAAATAATCATGCATAATAATTCAAGCATAAGATAGAAGAGGCCAAAGACATACCTCAATTCCTAATACCAGATCAATGTCCAATTTGTCATAAGCTAGCCATAATAATGATCATAACAATATCAATAACAACACAAATAATCAGCTACTCCGGATAAACAAATACCTAGTTGAGCTTATGCATACCTCCACCGCCCCAGGCTTAGAAAGTTTAATCAACATACAACAATGAAAAGCTTATTATTTTCCCATACCTATACAACCATTCCATACCGGCTAATAGAAATGGGTATATACTGCTGATAGGCGACGAACATAAAGGTATGAATGCAAAGTACATAATTGATCTCATAATGTCATCGTCGAAACCAACATCATCATCATAATCAACCTTTGACTTTGTTGGGTATCAACATGTCATCACTATAGTATCCTCCGGTCCTACCGAGTATCTATATAATCACAAAAGTAACCTTCGGACTCGAACTAGGTATCAATATCATCAGAATAGTATCCTTTGGACTCGAACCGGGTATCAACATCTTCAATGTGCATAGATATATTACCAACTGCTCATTATCTATGTTCCTTCTACATTTCTCATCAAATGGTCATTCGCCAACATATATAATGATCATCAATCACCATAACTAAGTAACATATATTATGCTTATAACCATAATCATGTAATCATAAAACTATCTATCTTGTCAATACTTCCCAACTACTCATTATTAGTTGTCCAACACTTATTATTCAATCACTAATTTGCTAGTCATCGCATGACCTTTAATTATTTTCCTAAACAATAGCCTTCACACTATCCTTATTCATGGGATAGAAACTATCCATTATTTAATAAATAGCCAATACCTAACATCTAGTCAAGAATCATCACTAGACCATAATCGCCATTTATTCACTATTCATTATTATCAACTAATCATCATATATCTGTTAATCATTATTAGCCAACAAATTATAATTTATGATCTAACAATCTATTATTAACTAACACCATTCCTTAACTAATCCTCATTTATCAACTATTCACTGCTATTAATAGATAATCTCTTATCACCAACATCTATTATTATCTAGCCTCATTAATACATCATTCTTCTTTTATCAACTAATCGACATCATAGACTTAGTCATCAATATCAACTAATCTTCATCTAATCTAAACTCCACAACATCATTAGCCACGTATCAACCATCGCTAGCTACCATATTTCAACTAAGTAAGGTTTGTTAACTAGTATGCTAGATTTCTGTCGATCAAGTGCTGTAGTCACCTTATAGACAACTACCTACCCTATAGCTTAACCATTAATTATGAACAATAGCCATAAGATCATATTTTAGCTGGAATCACATTAATTACAGATATAATAATCAAGAATGTATCGAATCTTTACATGATATCACTAGTATTCAATCAATGAAATAATAAGCGGCATACCGCATCTTTCCCATCCCACATCAGAGAGGTGTATACAAATATTTATATATAAATATATATATTGATAAACTGTAACCACATCCTTTACAGGGATAAACACTTCCCGTATATCCAACTAATATCATAACATGACTCTCAACCCAATAATATGTCAGAGCAATCACAAGATCATAATTATGGTCTTCGGCCTATATATATATTCAGGACTCATATCGATAATTAAATTTATAAGTCATAGCATATCTCTAATTATCTCACATATAAGAGGCATCTCACATCTAGGAAGCATAACATTAATGGGAATGTAACTATCTCACATCTAGGAGGCATAATATTCATAAGTATATAATTATCTCACATATAGGGGGCATCTCACATATATAGATCATACATTATGACTATGAGGAATGTCACCTTTCTAGGCCAATTATCATATCTAAGAGGAATATTATCTCTATAGGTCAAATGATTAAAACTAAAAGAAGATTGCATCTCTTTATTCCCAACATCATATTTAAGAGAAAATATCATCTGTATAGACCAATCATCAAGTCTAATAAGATGTAGAATCTCTATAGGCCAATCATAAAGTCTATGAGGAAGTAGTATTGCTATAGCCCAATCATCAAGTCTAAGAGGAAGTAGCATCTCTATGGGCCAAATAACATATCTAGGAGTAAGATCATATCTAAAATCCCAATATCACTTCTATAAGGAATATCATAGCCATAACTCACAAGTCATAATTCTGGGGGATGCTATCATTGTTACCAAGTCATGAGGTAAGCTTATTTTAAGGCTCTGTAGTCTCAACTAGGCCTAACATCCGCAACTAAGTTTACAATGAGTAACAAAAGTCTTGGCCTAAGTGGGTTGGACTATCCCATTTATAATCCTCAATTTCCATAATTAGGCACACAATTCCCCAAACTAGGCTAAGGTATCTAGTTCAACTTCTAGATGTCAAGTAAGCCCTATTCAAGCCTAAGATAGAAACTTTGATTAGAAAGAAGGGTACTCAAGTCTACTTTACCAAAATTATGACTTTAAGACCTCTATACTAGATCAATAAGGTTAAATATACTAATCACGTTTCCAATACTAAAACCACATCCCAAACCTAGAAATATTTCATATCCATGCTACAAACTAATCTAAGATAGAGAGAAGATAATAGGATTCTTAAACATTATAAAAGTACCATCTTATGGGTCTAAAACCCTCGTCTAATCCTCAAACAGCAACAATCGAGGATAATTCATCCTACTCATAATCCATCCTAATATTCATGTTCACAAGAAATATAAATCACACATCCTCTATGAAGAAAAGTGGACAGGATCCTACCTCAAAGCCGAACCACAAAACCTACCACCATTCATAAAAAGCTCATCGTTATTCAACAAACCCAAAACACCAACACACTACCAAAATAGCAATCTACTAATAAACACAAGTCTAACGATACCCATATTTCACCATTGTGCTTTGAGTACAAAAACAACACCAAAACCCTAAGCGGGTCCCACTTACAAAAAATGTATTTTTAAGGCCAACCCAATGTTCACACATGAACAAGGAATCATAACCCTCAACAAAAGGGTGAAAACTAAGCATAATTTGACTAAACTCAAGCCTTGGGCTAAATTAGGGTTTTGGGTCGAGACTAAGAAATTCAAGCATGAATTCAAGGGATCCATACCTTTAATCGGAAGATATTCACGTTAAAAGATGTTTATCTATCTTTCAATTCACCCACCATGATCAATTTTGAGTTAGTATACCCATTTAGGGTTTTAATCTCTAAAGGGTGAAGAGAAAATGACCGAAATCATGACTATGAGGCATATTTATAGACCCCACAGGCAAGGAGATGTTGTGATCACCAAGACGGGGTTGTGATATTATTACTACGATTGGCATGGCCTTGCCGCAATCTCTATGCCACAATCACCTCCTCTATGATGTGATCATCATCGCACCAGAACTATAACGCCCCAAGAGTACACCCTGGGCATCACACGGTGCTTATAGTCCTGAGGGAATACAAGCTAACCCATGAGCTGGTACCTATTATGATCACTAATTAACATAACCATAAATGCAGAAGAATAACTGATATGTCATAAGGTCTTAATAACTAAAACAAATACTGAATTATGAATCAGAAGAAATAATTGAGTCTGAATTAATGTTGAAATCTGAGATAAGCTAAATAACTAACTAACATGTCAACTGAAGTCTGAATACTAAATAACTGACTGTAGTATCTAAAATTCCTCTAAACTAACTAATTGAGAGTTGATGGGACAGGCCCTAACTAACTCTAACTAACTACTAGAATAAAAGCATGAAATAAAACAACCCATCCTCAAAATATAAGGACTCACCACTGCTACTGCTGAGAGTCTGAGAAGTCTAAGCGTAATCTGAGAAATAGGCATCAGAACCTATAATATAATACATCATAGGATAAGAAAATGGTATGCTATCAGTACTTTGAATGTAGAGTTAAGCTAATAGGCAAGGATTCATGGATGGAAATAATAACTATCCGAATATACATGTAAGTATGGAGTATTGAATAGAGTTCATGAAATCCATAAATACTGAGAGCTTATGAAATCTGTAAATGCTATTTATGTATGAAAATCTATAAATACTGAAGGTACACAAATTTTTTAGATACTGAGGATGCATGACCAAGCATATAAAATGAACTGAATAAAATTTGTAAACTAAAATACTAAAATAACTAATATCATATGCTTTGGTCAAACAACACTGAGACTGAATATCTAAACTGGTTACTAACTAAGACTGTAACTGAGACTGTGACTAAAACTATGGCTAAGATTGTGGGAGGTATCATCTAACCTACATGGCCTAATCTGAGCTAATTGGGGTCCAACCTGTAACCTCAATTAGAAGGGTGTTAATACCGTTCCACGAGTACTAACGCTGGCTATGCAAATCCACTATACTGATATACTATCCGAAGGACGAAGGGTGTCAAGCCTAATCTTAAAGGTGACCCCTGTGAGATAGTCAAACCTAATTTAATGAATGGTAACATTAAAATATGGAGAATTAAATAACAATAATAATTTCATTGAAACATGGTATAAAATCATAGTTTATGGAGATTCATAGGTGAAACCATAGTTTAAAATTAAAACAACCTGAAAAGATCATAATTTGTAAATTAATCGAATGCTTGGATTGTATGGGTGAAAGGAACCCATGAATGAACATCTAACATACCTGAATTGATAAGTTCTTGAACTTCTTGGAAGAATTCTTGAGCTTGTTCTTGATTTTCTTGAAACTAGGGTTTTGATATTAGGGAAAGAATGCTTTAATTTCTCGAGAAGAGTAAGTAAATGATGGCATAATATGGTATTTAGGGCTTTAATCCCGTGTTTAGGATGACTGGAATGATGGGAAAAGACCTAAAAGCCTTTGGGAATTAAATCTTATAATTAACTGAAAATTCCCGATTTTCACCCTTGGCACGACGCGACGCTATCGTGCCATGTCACTGGAAATTGACAATTGGGAACTGAGGGCTTGGCGCAATGAGGTGGTATTGCGGTGCCCCTTTAATTTTAAAATTTGGAATCATCGCAATGTGGTAGGATCACGTTGGCACACTCGAAAGTGACAACTATGAATTTGGCTGGTGGCACGATGTGCCAATATTACGAAGCAACACTGGAAACTGACAATCACTATTTTGATGTTCTCCATGATGCGCTACTAGCCTGGATGGTGGTGTTGAATGACTGAAACTTAAAATGGCCATAACTTATTACCCGTTTATCGGATTTGGGCGATATGTATATTATTGGAAAGTTAATTGAATTTCTTACGCAATGGCAGGCTCTAAACTAAAAAATAATGGTCATTTAAAAAATTATATATATGAATACTCATGTAATAGGACTTAAATTATGCTAGGAAAATACAAAGTATTACAAAAACCAGCAAAACTTGGAAATTTTCCAAGTTTCCAATGATGCCTCGGGATTCATTCAAAATTTATTTTCTGCTAGTGAAATATGCAACCACACTAAATTTGATGTTTTAGATATGTTGGAAAAGTCAGATTTTCAATTCAAGGTTTTTTCGACCAAATGTATGTCCAACACCTAAATCCAAATTTTCAACTATCCGATCATAGGTCGAAATGAGATCGGGTGCATCGGGACCCAAACCAAAGGTCTACGTAGCCTAAAATCAATATTTTGGATTTGTTGGCATGGTTGGAATTTGTATTTGAGATTATTTCATTGAATTTTTAGCCCGATGCCCATTTGGAACTAGCAAAGACTTCATAATAGGAAATTGGCTTTAAAAATAAATAAATTGCTTAGTTATCGAACTATTCATCCCAGCAAGTCATATATGACTTAGAGTAGCTATGGATAAGATCGAATAGTAAAGATAAGCAAGAATATGAAAAATCACCGAAAGGGTCATTACATTATCCACTACTAAAAATGCTTTTGTTCCTAAAAGTCAATGGATAGAAAGAATCTCAAAAGCTTGAATGGATGAGGTACTGGGCCCACACGCTCCCAACATGACTTCCCAGGTAACATCAACAAAGAGAGAACACTTGAAAGTAATTTAGCCATAGGTATCTCTTTTTCAACCAGCACTCTTACTTTACTTCCAAATAGCCAAAACTGAACTTAACTACAAACTTACCTCAAGCTAAACCAAGAATGATGATGCACTCGCATATGAACTACAACAGGCTGATACCATCTCTATATCCATATAAATCAACAAAGGCTCATTTGATCCAAAGCCAACCCAAGTTGTGAATCAGGCCACCAAACCCATATCCAAATATACACTCTATTTACCATTTTGTACTTGTTGTCTACTCCAAACCAAGAGAAAATTCACCTGAGTTTTGCCCATGCTGTCTTATCATGGGAAACTCAAAAAACATAAGCTAACCCACTGAAAGTCCTTGAGACAAACATGAGAACAAGCTCATAAGGTATTATCTGGGCACATAAATGGAGATAATCAAGGAATGCAATCCATGCCAATGCTACAACCAGTCTGGATGAAAACCAAAATGAAATGTTAAAATCTAGTGTAGAACTACTCATCAGTGAATATTCCACTCCAGGATGTCTCATCCATAAAAAATAAAGCAGTACTGAATCCAACTCGAATATATTACTCCCACCAAGTAAATATTTTAAAATTATAATAGAAAATTGAAACTCAAGATCAGAACTTACAAAATCAATATTGGGTCCATGGTCTATTATCTAAAAACTTATCCACTATAATCTAACTGAAGTCTAGAAGACCGATTAGGCAATACACGAAGTAGGCTCAAGCTGCCGATAAATAAAAATCTAAACAAACATAAATCTAAAACAAAAGAAAAATGCAAGATCAACAATACTAAGCTAAAATCCCAATACCAAGGTTAAATTGCTCGGTTTCAATAATCTAAACCAAAACTAAAAATGGGTAGGCATTAACGCTATAAATTTATCACATTTCCAAATCATTGTTCAAAGAACTCAAATCAAAAAAAATATACCAATAAGTCTATATCAATGTCAATTATATCAAATCGACTTTAGTATCCAAATCTGATATATCTGAGATAAATCATACTGATCCATAGTAGAGACATATCTAAAGAACAAAAACCACCACAGGGATATCCTTTGACATAAGCACAAGAAACCAACTTCATATCGACTGTAGGGCATGAAATATAGCTGCAAAATAGAAATCATGCAAAAGGATGAATCATTGGCTGAATATGCAATAAACCCACTCTATATTCGTTGGAGGACATGAACTATCAAAACTTACTCAAAATTTCACAAGGCTGAAAACCACACCAGTATTGGAAAATACTCTAGAAACTCATAGAAATGAAACTTTCATAGAGAACTAATTAATCTAACACTCTTTCTCAGTAAAGAATAGCCATAGGAACCTATCATTGAGGAGAATTACTCCACCAAGCCTCACTCGACCAAACAAATACTGAAATGGGGATCTCCTAAATCAACCCAAGAATGACATCATCAAATAAGAAATATCAATCTCAAAACCAAGGTCAAAGTCAAGACCACCACCAGAGACCAACAACTCATGCTAAAGCATTTCTAATTTGTCAACTTAAGAAGCTATCATAGGAAAGGTCACCTTCCTCTAACCTTTTAACTCCATAAGATAAAACCATGTCAAATATAGGAAGAAGCATCTAATATACATATTAATAACAAGGGTAAACCATCACAAGGGAATTAACTCAATAAATCTAAGAGATGAATCCATGATATCTTTATCTCAAAACCACTATTGGGCGTTGAAATAGTCACAACCAGAGAATGAACGTCGAATTGGTTAATTTCATACATGGGCTATATAGAAAGGGATAGAAAGAGCAAAAACCTTTGCAACATAGGAGGCAAGTATAAGATTCTCAAACTCAAAAATAGGAGATACAACCAAATCGCCGACCCTAGAATCATATCAGCACCAAAAAAGGTCAATTTTTCTTTGATATCATAATAAATCCCTGACTCAATCTAATATAGCAAACCAAGTAGGAACACAGTCAACCTCACCAAGCTAGGGGAAATAAATCATCAAATTGTGCTATATCTACTCAAGCCACCAAATAATATTACAAGAAAATAAAACTCTAACTAGATAACACTAGTCTATACAGCTACCCAGCGAGGATCAAATTCATCAAGTAACAACATAAAGTAATAATATCAAGTAATATCAATAACCTCACGCAATGATAACAATATCAAAAACAATATCAATATCAACATACTGACCAGGTTGTACAAAAATGAACATCAATATCATGTACCACTCAAGGGCCATAATAAGGCTGATGTCCCAAGATAAAAGGGATTCAAACCCAAAAAATATAACCATAGGGGAAATATAAATACAGATCTACTTCATCCACTTATAATACCCTATTTCTAGAAGTTTATGTATATTATACGACTTCTTTCTTAAGGCATACATACTCTATATGAGTCATGCATGGTGAATCATATCTAAAATAGTGTAGCATAGTGGACATTCTGTTGAAGGTATGACTTAACCCTTAGGCATCATAATATCACCATATGAGTCATTTGAAGAAAGTCGTAGGTTCATCAGTGTAGTCTTCCTAAGATTCTTACCAAGCTACAAGTAGGGGTTAAGAGTCATATGAAGATAAAACTCATATGTTGACCAGTGTATACCATCCTTGAGTCTACTAAGCTTACGAGTTGATGAGTTAAGTCGTACCCTTCCATACTAGTTGTATGGTAGACTCGTAAAGACTAACAAGTAGTTTTTATAAAAATTTAGCTCAGGGATTTTTGGTCGTTTCCTCTCTTATAACTTTCTACCATAACCTATAACCCTCAAAGAGGCATTAACTTCCTTTATTTCTCAATAAAATAACAATGCTTACATCCTCTCATCTTTAAGAACATTTATATTAGGGCCTCTCTTACAAGTTTATCCTTCAAATCCTAAGATTCAAACTTTCTTCACAAGTCTAGAAACTTTAGGTACGTGGGGCTTATGAACAAGGATAATATTCCATCCTTGTGCCCAAAAAGTATAAATTTAAGATTGAATTTACTTTTTTTGAATTAGGTTTCAAATCCAAATCACCATAATCTTTAAGCGTGATACTACCATGTGATTGAAATCTTTAAGTGCATCAATATTTACATATTATTCATGTTTTAATTTGTAAGATTCATATTATGATTTGAATTTCATTATCTTGACTGAGATGTTGTTCAAAAATTTCAAGATGACTATTTAGCATGATTTTTTGCTATGAATTTCTATGAATTAAAGCATAAATTCTAAGTTCTAAGTTCAAGTATTTAGTTTATAAAAAGATTATTCTCTTACGCTCCATTGATAAGTTCTATGACATGATTTAAATCAAAGATTGGTCTTTCGATCGTAAGATAAGATATGAAATCCATAATTGTTCATCCTGATTATGATTTAAAGAAAGAGAAGCATAACTAGTTTTTAGTCTATAAAACCTTATGTTATTTTAAGGTGGATTTCTCAAAGTATGAGTATATAAGTATTATGGGTGTAGTATTTAGCACCAAAAAGGGAATGCAGATGAGTGTATCCTAAATTTCTAGAAACTATGAGCCACCGTAGAGTAAGCTTTTTCCCAATATGGATAAAGTATAGTGATCACTTAAGTTAAGGTTCTATTCTAATAGCAAGGGTAGAAGAACTCTCCCCAATGTGGGTAAGACGTTTGACTCCATGGTAGTTCACATGATTTATGTTTATTAGAAGAATCTCCAATAAGAAAGAATAAAAGTAAAGCTTTTAGAACCCAAGTGTTATGGATCCCAAAGTTTATCCTTATGCTTCATTATTCTTGTTTATGATTTTGTAGTTCTTATTTATACTAAGATCACGGTGAGTTATTTACACTTAGCATGCATTATTTTAATGTATATATGTATGTCAAATTATTGATTTACTTATTCTTCACCCTCATATACTCAGTACATTCCAGAAGTACTGACCTACATATTAGCCTATGTACTTCATTATCTTATAATATAGGTTTTAGTGTTTGTTTCCAGTAGCACAATTGACTACGAGCATCATCATCTACATCTTGATTTTTGGTAAGTCCTCATAGTCCTAGGACTCAGTTTATGAAAAAAAATTTCGTTGGTGAAATCATTTTAGTTATTTGATTTCTAGTTATGTTTGGGTTAGTTGGGGTCTGTCCCAATGTCTCTCTAGTAATGAGTAGAGGCTTGTCTAACTGTTCATGTTTTCAGTTTAAAGAGTTGATAAAGAATTCAAATTTAAAGACTTTTACTAAGATATGAGATTATTTACCTTCAATTTTTATATATATTAGTTCACTTTTCACATGAGTTTCAAGTTAAGTAGGCTATATGGGTTAGGTTTGCACTACTCATAGTCTTTAGCATCGTGTGACATCCAGGGGTTACTTTTGGGGCATTACAAACTTTGTATCAGAGCCTAAGCTTTTGAAGATTCCTAGGAAGTCTGACAAGTCATGTTACATAGAGTCTCGATCATGGATGTGAAGTGCGCCATATTTATGAGTGAGAGGCTACAAAACGAGTTAGGAATCATCATTTCTTTCATGATATAACATGCTTACAATTGTCTTTATATGACTTAACTCATGCTTTTATGTGATAAAATATGCCTCCTCATCGAACCGATGTACACAAAAATAGTGACCAACCACCCTGCACGCTGACTCTCTAAATGAGAATATTTCTTATGCTAAATTTTGGGCTGCCTTTCAAGTGTTGGCCCAAGATATGAATTCCAATGTTCAGGGAAATCAACAGGTTGTAGTCCCACTTGAGCAAATGGTAATTTAGCTACAGCCAAAATTTGAGACTTTATAAGGATGACTCCACCTAAGTTCCATGGGTCAGTGGTGGATGAGTATCCTTAGCTCTTTATTGATGAGGTAAGAAAGATTACTCATATTATCCATGTTTTACTAAAGAGGAGATTGTAGAGTTGGCATCCTATAGGTTAAAGGATGTTTCTTATGATTGGGTTGTTACGTGAAAGGAAGGTATAGATGAAAATGTAGCCCCTATGAATTAGCAAGTATTTTAGAGTAATTTTCTAGATAGGTTATTTTTACGTGAGATGAGGGTGCGAAGGTGGAGGAGTTTATGAACTTGAGGCATGGATCTATGATAGTTAAAGAGTACTGCCTTAAGTTCACTAAGTTGTCTAAGTATGCTCCCAAGTTGTTATTTAACTCTAGAGCTTGTATGAGTAGGTTTATTATTGTGATCTCTAATTTTGTAGTCAAAGAGTGTAGGAATGCCATGATGATTGGGGATATGGATATTGTTTTATTGATGACTCATGCTCAACAGATTGAGGCTGAAAAGTTAAAGGAAAGAGATAAGAGAAACAAAAGGGCTAGAATTGGACAATTTTAGTATAGTCAACCAAGGTTTGGAGGTGGAGTTGATTGCAGTTTTAGGGTCATTCATCAATCCCTGCACCATCTTCAACCAGTGCCCCTACACCCAAGATTAGGTAGGAGCAGTGGGGTAGGACTTTAAATTCTAGTTCTTAGAATAGTATAGTCTGGAGGCCTAGTTACCCAACTTATGCAAAGTGTGGCAGGACCCATCTAGGAGAGTGTTTGATGGGTAAATGGGGTTGCTACTATAACATCCTTAGTTTCTGGACCTTCAAAAATTTCCTTGATTTGTAGTTTCTAGGCAAGATATGACTTAGTGAAATGAGTTATACACCTGGGTACAAATAGTATGGTCCAGTCATATGCTGACTAGTGTGGGTTGGTGGGATGGATTTGGCTACTAGAATAGGTATAACTTTGGTGGTATGATTCATACTGGTGGATAAGGGTTTGTTGGTTTATTTACTTAGTCTTAAACTTGGTAACTTAACTTGGATCTGAGTACGAGTGGCTCATCTTGAGCCGTAAGCCAAGATACAAATCGTACCAAGGACACGTATGGTAAGTAGTATCTAAATCTCCATTGGGTTTATTCTTCTAGAGGTATAGGTTGAGGGTATGCATCATATGTTGTGGACACAACTTGGTTTGGATGATTCATACACTATACAATTTTGGGTCCAAAGGTATGAGGCTTAGGATATGAGTGACGGGTACCACTTATATCAAACGGTATGACCAATGAGGGGGAGTTGTACCCCTGTGATGAGATTTTGTGCAATTTAAGTGGGGGCATTATGGATATTTCCCTACTTATTCTAATAAACCACAACTTTTAAAACTCTTAAGAGGTTATTTTCCCTATTATTCCATCCATTAACACTTAGAAAACTCTTTAAAAAGAACTCCATAATTCTCTGTAGAGCTTTTAGGTAAGGAAGCTAGGGTGTCAACTAGAGGAATAGTTTGGGTATCTTGTTGGTTATTTCTCTTTGTCTACTTTGTTAATTAAGGCATGATCTCTTCCCTAGCTGTTAGTTTCAACAAAAGTCATGGTTTTGTGTGCATGATTTGAATGTTGTATGGTTTGGGTTTTCAAATATGATTTTGGGATTTTGGTTATAAATGCATGGTTATGGTTTGCTATGTTTTAATTAGCTTTTATATGCTTTATTAGTGATTTTGGATAATTGGTTTCATAGGACTGGTAATTTGGCAATGAATTTTGGTTTTAGAAATACTATGCCCCCAATAAATTTGATAAAAAGACTATACAAATGTTTTCACTATAATATTGGTTTTCAATAGAACTTATGCATGGTTTAAACTTAGTAATGCAACCCTAAATTATATGCATGGTTTAAATGGATTGGAATGGACTAAAAAGTCCTTGGCGGCCATGGTTTTGGTTAATTGAAAATCATGCGGGGTACATAGGAATCCCCTATGGTTCGCTAAGGACAGTACTTGCAAGTTATTATGGAAAGCCTTTTCTAATGACTTCATGGATTGTTTCTTTCTTTAAGAGATGAGATAAGCAAAGATGGAGGTGTGTTTGAATTTTAAGCAAGGGAGAATGATTGTCAAGGAATATGCCTTGAAGTTCCATCAACTGTAAAAGTATGCTCCTAAATTGGTGGATGACATAAGTATGAGAATAAGAAAGTTTGCTTCTTGGCGGAATTGGGATTTAATCCTAGAAATCAAGACTTCTCTGATGATTAAGGATATGGATATTTTAAGGGTTACTGTTCATATGCAATAGGTAGATAAAGAAAAGAGGAGATAGGTAAAGTTCAGATATAGGCAGGGTAAGAAGAGTAGGTTTTCTTATTAGAGAGGTGTTTAGCATCAAAGTAGTAGGGATAGAGGTAAACAAAAAAATAAGATGTGTGGGAGTTCTGGTTCTTTCTCTACTACTAGCTCTCCTTACTCAAAGCAGTTAAGCGACAAGCGTCCACAAGGTAGTGATAATTTCTGGACATAGGGTGCCCAATCTCAAGCGAGCAGGGATCAGTTTGTTTCTTTCTACCCTTGTTATAGGTTTTTCCATCATCCTCATAAAGGTTATTTTGATGAAAAGAGGGACAAATGTTTTAAATATGGCTAACCAGGTTATCTGCTTAGGGATTGTCTGGTTAATAAGGTGGTTACGGGAGTAAATAAGGTCTTGTGGATTCATCTTCTACTTCTACACCCATTGGTGCCACATCTGCGTCTGTTATTGCTCCTGGTTTTGGTGTTGGAAAGAATAGGTTATATACTCTTGTATCTCAGCATGAATTAAAGACATCACCTGATGTTGCTATTGGTATGTTACAGCTCTTTTCTCATGACATGTATAGTTTATTTGATTCGAGTTCTACTCTCTCTTATGTGAACCCATATGTGGCTATGTGTATTAATTTTGATTTTGAGGTTATTTCATATCCTTTTCTTATTTCTACCTTGGTAGGTCACTTAATTATTGCTAAGAGAGTCTATAGGGGGTGTGTGGTATCAGTTGGTAGCAAGCATACTTTGGTAGATCTTTTTGAGATGTATATGGTGGATTTTTATGTTATTCTGGGGAAGGATTGCTTACATTCTTTTTGCACATCCTTAGATAGTTGGACCCATAAGGTTATATTTAAGTTCCATGGTGAATCGGTTATAGAATAGGAGTGTGGTTCCATAGCTCCTAGGGGGAGGTTTATTTCTTATTTTAGAGCTTCGAGATTGATCTCGAAAGGTTGTCTCTATCATTTGGTTTGGGTTAAAGATTCTAACTTAGAGAGTACTTCTTTGCAGTCAGTTTTGGTGGTTTGTGAGTTTCTCAAGGTCTTTCTAGATGATCTTCTTGGTGTTTCTATGGATAGGGAAATAATTTTGGTATTGATTTGCTTCTAGACACTCGTTCAATATCTATACCTCCATCTAGAATGGCTCCGGATGAGTTGAGAAAACCAAAGAAGGAATTTAAAAATCTTTTGGATAAGGTTTTTTATTCATCCTAGTGTATCTCGGTGGGGTGTACCAGTATCTTTTATGAGCAAGAAGGATGGATCCATTCATATGTACATCGACTATATGCGGTTGAATAAGGTAACTATCAAGAACAAGGATTGATGATTTGTTTGATTAGTTGCAAGGTGCCAACTTCTTTTCTAAGATATATCTTTGATTTTCGTATCATCAGCTTAAAATTAGGGAGGAGGATATCCCTAAGATGGTTTTTCATACTTGGTATAGGATTTTGAATTCTTGGTGATGTTTTTTGGTTTGACTAATGCCCTAGTGGAATTTATGGATTTGATGAATAGGGTTTTCAGGTAACTTTTAGATCTCCTTATCATTATGTTTACTGATGATATTCTGGTTTATTCTAAGAGTGAGGTGGATTATGCTAATAACCTCTGTGTGGTTCTGCAGACCTTAAAGAAACAATAGGTGTATGCCAAGTTCTCTAAGTATGAGTTTTGGTTGAACATTGTGATCTTTCTTGGTCATGTTATTTATAGTAAGGGGATAATGGTGGATCCTAAAAAGGTGGCGATGGTTAAAAGGTGTCCTAGACCCATGACTCTATCTAACATCTAGAGCTTCTTAGGTTTGGCTGGGTATTATAGATGGCTTTTGGAAAGCTTTTCATTGATAGCTGCTCCCTTGACTAATTTGACTCAGAAGAAGGTCAAATTTTCTTGGTCAGATACTTTTAAAGGGAGTTTTGAGAAGTTGAAAGACAAGCTAACTTTGGCTCCAATTCTGACCTTGCCAAAAGGAAATGATGGGTTGGTGGTTTATTGTGATGTATCTAGGGTGGGCCTTGGTTGTATGTCGATGCGGCATAGAAAGGTGATTTTCTATGCATCCAAGAAGTTGAAGGTACATGAGAAAAATTATCCTACTCATGATTTTGAGCTTTTAACGGTGGTGTTTGCTTTGAAGATATGGTGGTATTATCTATATGATGTGCACATGGATATTTTTTTGATTATAAGAGTCTACATTATGCATTTACACAGAAGGATCTTAATCTTAGGCCGAGAAGATGGCTTGAGATTTTCAATGATTATGCCATAAGTCTTCACTTCCACCTAAGTAAAGCTAACATGGTTGTTGATGCTCTTAGCAGGTTATCCATGGGGATTTTGGATCATTTGGCTTATATGGGAGTTTGTCTCTTGGACTTCAAGAATGGTGTTGTAATGTTGCAAGAAGTAATTTAATCGTATCTTGGTGCAGAGATCAAGGAGAATTAAGGGCTAGATCCTATCTTGATAAAAATTAATAGTGTTGTTTACGAGCAAAACATGGTGGCATTTGAGAAAAGTGAGGACGGTACTTCTTGGTACCAAGGAAGGTTGTGTGTCCCTGATGTCAAGGGGTTATGAGAAAGAGTTTTGGTTGAGGCACATGAATCACGCTATGTTGTTTATCCCAGCTCGACAAAGTTGTATCATGATCTCAAGGAGATCTATTGGTGGAATGGCATGAAGAGTGATGTGGATGATTTTATCGCCAAATGCATGGTGTGTTAATTAGCTAAGGTTGAGCACATGCGACCTGGTGGGTTGTATCAGGAAATTGATTTGCTCAAATGGAAATAAGAGGTGATCAATATGGATTTCATTACCATTTCTCCTTGATATCTGAATCAATATGATTTAATTTGGGTCATCATGGATAGGATAATGAAGTCTCTTCACTTTTTCCTAGTGAGGACTACCTTTTTAATAAAGGATTATGAGAAGTTGTATCTTTAGGACATTGTGAAGCTACATGGGGTACCTATTTCGATTATTCTTGATTGTGCTATGCAGTTTTGGTCTTACGTCAAGGCAGTCTTTCCAGAAAGCATTTGGGACTAAGGTTAGTTTGAGTACTGATTTTCACCCACAAATAGATGGGAAAGCAGAAAGGATCATTCAGACTTTGGAAGATATGCTTTGGGCATGCATTATTGATTATGGTAGCAATTGGGTTAAGCATCTACCTCTAGGAGAGTTTACTTACAACAATAGCTATCATTCTAGTATTGGTATGGCCCCTTTTGAGAAATTGTACGTTGTAGGTGTAGATCTCCTATTTTGTGGTTTGAGCTTGGTGAAAAAGATAGGTTTGGTCTGGATTTGGTCTATCAATCCATGGAAAAGGTAAAAGTGATTAGGGATAGGCTTAAGGCTGCCTAAAGTTGCCAAAAGTCCTATGTAGATATTAGGCATAGGGACTTGGAGTTTGAGGTTGGAGATAAGGTCTTTCTAAAGGTATCTCCTATGAAGGAAGTGATGCAATTTGACAAAAAGAGGAAGCTCAGTCCTCGATTTATTGATCCTTATGAGGTCTTACGAAGGGTGGGTAATATTTCTTATGAATTAAAGTTACCTACTAGTTTGGGCTTGGTTCATCTAGCATTTCATGTTTCCATATTGAGGAAGTGCATTGGAGACCCTTCTTTGGTGGTTCCTTTGGATAGTTTAGGTATCTCAGATTCTCTATCTTATGAAGAGATCCTGGAGGAGATATTGGATAGGCAGGTTTGTCAGTTGCAAACTAAGGATGTGGCTTCAGTTAAGGTTCTATGGTTGAACCAGAAGGTGGAAGAAGCTACATGAGAAGCGAAAGTAGTCATGAAGTCCAAATATCCACATTTGTTCTCTGCTTTGGATATTTGTGAAGAAGGTATGTGTTCGTGATTTATAACTTGATAATGTAAATGACTCTACTTGATTTCCTTGAATTTTGTAAGAGGTAAGAGTAGAGGAATCTAAGGGGTATAAGTAGTGTTTGTGTAACCTTGTCCGTCTTTAAGGAATAAATATTCCAAGTGGGGGAGACTATAACACCGTAGGTTTCTAGACATTAGAAAATCTCCTTGATTTCTGGTTTCTGGGCAAGATACGACTTAGGGGAATGAGTCATACACTTGGGTACGGGTGGTATGGTCCAGTCGTATATTAACTACTGTTGGTTGGTGTGATGGATTTGGCTACTAGAATAGGTACAACTTAGTGGTACTAGTCGTATCGGTGAATACATGTTGGTTTGTTACTTTACTTAGTCTTAAACTTGGTATCTTAACTTGGATCTGAATACGAGTGGATAATTTAGAGTCATAAGAAAAGGTACGGATCATACTAGGCACTCGTATGGTGGGAAGTGTCTGAATCTCCCTTCGGTCTATTCTGCTAGGGGTACGGGTTGAGGGTACGGATTACATATTGTTGATACGACTTTTTTTTGATAAGTTGTACACTGGACAATGTTAGGTCCAAATAGTTGAGGCTTAGGATACGAGTGGCAGATACAACTCGTATCGGAGGGTACGACCAGTAAGGGGGAGTCGTACCCCTGTGATGGGATTTTTGTGCAACTTAAGTGGGGGTATTCTGGACATTTCCCCCTTATCCTAAAAAGACCCCATGACTTTTAACTCTTTTAAAAGGTTATTTTCCCTAATATTCCATCAATTAACATTTAGAAAACTATTTGAAAACACTCCATAATTATCTAAAGAGCTTTTGGGCAAGAAAGCATTTTAATGAGAGAAATAATTTGGGGATCTTGTTGGTGATTTCTCTCTTTCTACTTTGTCAATTAAGGCATGTTCTCTTCCCTCATTGTTAGTTTCAACTAAAGGCATGGTTTTGTACAATGTTTGCCTGGTTTGAATATTATATGGTTTGTTTTTTCAAATATGATTTGGGGGTTTGGGTTACAAATGTTTGGTTATCGTTTTTCATGTTTTAATTATGCTTTTAAATGATTTAATGGTGGTTTTGGAGAATTTATTTCAAGGGAATGGTTATTTGGTAATGGAAATTGGTTTTGGAAATACTATGCCCCCAATGTGTTTGATAAAAAAGCCTATAACAATGTTTTTTACTATAATATTGGTTTTTCAATGGAATATATGCTTGGTTTAAACTTGGTAATGGAACCCGAATTGATATACAAGGTTTAAATGGTTTGGAATGAATTTAAAAGTCCTTAGTGTCCTTGGTTTTGGATAATTGGAAATCATGTGGGGTACATAGGAATCCCCTAAGGTCGGCTAAGGACAACACTTGCAAGTTAATGTTGGTATGACGATACCACTACTAATAGACTTGCTTAAAAATAATTAAATAATGTTTTGGTTGGAAAATAATTTTAATTGGGCTTAAGGGGGGAATGTGTAGCAAGGTCGTGGAAGGTGAAGGTCCGGGGGGATCTAAACTAGAAACTCATATTCGTCGATGTGAGGTTTGGTCATAATGACCGTGTGCGTGATGTCACACTCTATATTGGGGGATTTACAAGTTATCGCAAGGTTGTTTTCTTCGATCGTATGGCTTCACACACTAGGGCCATATCAGCAGAGGGTGTTGAATGCATATAGCCCATGGGTGGTTTTAGGACGACAAAGCTACACAACCCAGGCAAAGGTTGTAAATATATATATATATATATACACACACACAAAACCATATATATATACATGGTTATGTGTATATATATATATGGTTGTATGCATTCTGGATGGTTTTACTTGGTTTTATAAATGACATTATTTTATCCTTATCCTGAGTTAATGCTAGAAATAACTTGCTAACCTATCTTTGGGTGGTTGTATACCCACGCTATGCTAGAACTGGTCATTCTACTCCTTCTGTTTAGCATTCAGATACTCAAGTCAGTCTTGGATTGAAGTGGTGAGCTTCCATTTTTTTCAGAAGGCTTCATTTCATGGATGTTATTTCATACTTTAGATTACTTATGGATTTTGGTTTTGGCTATGGATTGGGGCATATCCCAACCAGATTTATTTAGTCTTTTTGTTAGAGGATTTATGGTGCTGCTATAGGTTTGTATGGGCGGGATTGGTATATGTGTCTGCCTTATCATTGGTATTAGTATTGGGCCTACACCCTTGGATGGTATTGTTAATGGTTCCATACTTTTATGTTATGTTATGGAACTTTGTTTGGTTATAGCCTGGTTTATGGCCTTTGGTTTTGGTATTGGTTTGGTTTGGTACTCGATTACCAGTTTGATTGGGACTGTTGTAATCAATTGGGTTGGTCTTGAAAATAGAGCTGTCCCCGAGTCTTGATATGAGCAATAATGCTATCTTGTTATATGTTTGGAATTCTGCCAACTCAGGTGTAACGACCCAATTTTCTAAAATCGGAATGTCACACGGTGCTTATGATCCCGAAGGACCACAAGCTAACCCTCTACTAATACCTGTACCTAAGCACTGCATAATATAGATAATAAATGTGGAAACTGGCCATAAGGTTCAAAACATCAAAAAATACTCAAAATTGAAAATTGAATACTGATACATCTATCTGAAAAGCCTCTAAACTATCTGAACAGTGGATTTAATGGGATATGTTCCCAACTAACTCCGTCTACTGAAAATAAACTAAGTATGATATGATAATAATAAAAATAAGAATCATCCTTGACTGAAGAGGACTCACTGCTATGTCTACTGCTGCTGACTGGGACTGAGCTGCTAAGGGTACTCTTGATCTCGTACCTCTGAACCTATGGTGTCAAATAAAACACAATAGCGCAATTGTGTTAGTACGGGAATGTACCGTGTATGAAGATGAGGTAAGGCTAAATGCAAGAGCTTATGCATGAACAATTACTTAACTGAATAATCATGAGAGTACTGAATGAGAACACATGCATAAATGTACAAATCATAACTGAAATCATCATGACTCAAAATACTGAAACTCGGATACTGCCTTACTATCATCTGAACTCACTACTAATACTGAGATACTGAACAACTGAATCTCCTAATATTAATAACTGAGTATAGGAATTAAGATCAGTCCTCTCTAGCAAGTGATCTCAGAAATTGATGTTACTGGAGCTGATTAATTGAATCTACTCACATCAATGACTGCACTCTGAACTTGTTATTTTCAGTTGACTGAATCAGAGATCAAACCTCTCCAACGGATGATCCCTGAATCTACTATTAATGACAAGAAGATATTTTATCTGAGATCAAACTTATCTAGCGGAGGATCTCTGAATCTCATAATGGCATTACTCAACTGAATCTAAGATCGAGATCAACCCTATCTAGCGGATGATATCTGGATTTGATAACAAGAATGCTCAACTGAATCTGGGTGATCTCTAGATCTGATAATAAGATTACTCAACTGAATCAGAGACTGAGATCAAGCCTATCTAACGGGTGATCTCTTGATCTGATAATGAGATTACTCAACTGAATTTGAGACTGAGATCAAGCCTATCTAACGGGTGATCTCTCGATCTGATAATGAGATTACTCAATAATTTTATGTGGGATGATGCCTATCTAGCGGGTGGTACATGAGTCAATGGAACTATATGAGTTCCTCACTAAGATAGATGACTGTATCTGACAGTCCTGATTTTTGAGTTCTACTTTGAAGATTGAACCTGAAACTGCAACTGTGGGAGTGCTCACTTAACCAACATGCCCTGAATTTAAATAGGTGGGGTCCAACCTGTAACCCCAGCTGGAAGGGTATCAATACCGTGCCACGGGTAAAGACCTCTCTGGTCAAGCCTCTCTAATGGGTGACCCTCACAGGAAGTCAATCCTAAGGCATTATAATAGCTAAGCCTATCTAGCCGGTGACAAGCCTTTTCTAACGGGTGACTTCTGCATCCTACGCTGGCTATGTATTTCTTGATTTTAGGGATTGCTCTTAATGACTCTACCTCTCTAACGGGGAGCTTCCATCCCTACACTCGTTCGGTGCTAGCTCATACTCTCAACTGAAAGACTCTGAACTGATTCTTAACTTAAACTGAATATGATACAGATTACATATCTCAAATGATCTAACTGTGTTACGCTGAATTAACTTGGTTTCGTGTCTGACAGAATACTAGTGAATCTCGTTATCTAATTGAATGATACAGAGCTTTGAATAGATTACTCGATTACTACTGAGGTATGAACTAAACACTTGAATACTACTAGATCTGAGCTGAGTACAGAACTGAGGCTAAATTACTAGCGATACTGAGATTACGGAGATTACTGAGTTTTCTTAAGTTCTGTATCTGTCTGAGAGTACAGAGTTCTATAACTTACTGAGTTCTGTGAATTGTGGCTTGACTGAGATTATTGTGAAAACTGACACGGGCTCTAGACTACATCTAAATTTTAGGATATAAAATACCCCCAGGACTCTATAACATAAAAGTAAAACATAACCATTCTTGAATAATCAAGACCATTGATATTCATTCACCATCACAATCACTAAAGCATCTCTTCAAGTATTTAGAAATCATAAACATGTAATAGTATAGGGAGACATGCTATTGGTTCATACTCCATTCAACAAGATCTTGCATCAAACACTTAGCATTTTATTAAAGTCTTAGAATGTATCAAAGAACACATAACTAAGGAATTTCGTGCTATAATGTCACAATTCATTCTCTAAGGCTTTTGAACAAACACTTAGCATGCATGGGCTTGCACACAATTGGGGATTTCTAGTCAACATGCTATAATTGCTCTAATTTCCTTCACATGAGCATTTTATCAAACATATGAGGAGTATGCTTTGCCTATTCAATAATTTCTACACTTAATTGACATAAACACAACACTTAACAAGCAACTTGAAGAGGGTTTATCATCAACATCATATTAATATCACAGACTAGGGTCAAAGCTTGAAACCTCATAAACAAAACATGAATTAAAAACTCAATAATAGCATGAACTCCAATTTCAATTCACATGAATCATGAAAAACTCATAAACATAAGATCTTTGAAATTTAGAAAAGGGTTCTTGAGCTTCTTGGATGAAAGGAACCCAAGAATCAACATCTGTATACCTTAGTTTCTTGATTCTTGAAAAGTTAACGGAGGAATATTGATGATTGGAGTCTTGATTTAGGAACCCTAGCTCTTGTTCTTGAACAACTTTAAGAGAAACTAGTATTTTTGGGTTAAATGAGGTTAAATCCCGTGTTAAGGAGTATATATAGGGGTAGCAAAATGATTATTTTCACCCTTGGAATTAAATGGAAAAATCCCGATTTTACATTCTGGCGTGATGCGCCATAATCGCGCCAGCTTACTGGAAATTGGACAATTGGGAAACTTGTTGGTGGGACAACACGGTGAAAATCACGTTGCCACCTTGGTTGCAAACTATAAAGGCACCGCGACGCGGTGGGATTGCGTTGGCACACTAGAAATAGACAACTCTAAAATTAATCCTTGGCACGATGCGCCATAATCGTGGAGGCTCACTGGATTTTGATGATTTCTATTTTGGCTGGCTCTGAAATGCTCAAAAGTGAAAGGTGGCATACTGTCTCACTAAAATAGTTCTAACTCTTCGCCTGAGTATTGATTTGGGTGAATTTGGTATCGACGGAGATCTTATTCAATTCTCTACATGAAAAAAAGTCAATATTAGGGAAATTTTATATGGTTCAAAATACTTCTCACTTAGGAATACACTTCTCAACCTTTTAGGTAAGGATTAACACTTCGCTAAACACGCTCTAAGTCTTAGACTATGAGAGAATTTTATAGGGTCTTACATCAGAGTAGGTGGCTCGAGGTTAGATTAGGTAAAGGGGGTGGTCTCCTATCACAGTCGAACTTGGGACACCCATTACAACAAGGACCCAGGTCGGGTCGTGTAAGCTATGGCTATGGAAAGTTGGACCACAGGATCAAGGAGCGTGTCGATTTACTAAGCAAGGAAGCAAAGATGTTCGTCCTCATGCTTAGTCTACTTACCAAGTAGCTCATCCAGTTTGGCCAGTTCTTCTACATGGCGTATCTTCTTATACCGGTGGAAGTCAGAGCCAGAATCAATTCTATGCTTTACCATCTCATCAGGAGCAGAAGAGCTCACTAGATGTTTTTATGGGTATGTTTGATGCCTTTAACTTTGATGTATATGTGCTGTTATACCCAGGATTAAATCTCTCTTATGTGACTCCATTGGTTGTTGTAAATTTTTGGGTAGGACCTAAAATCTCTCTAATCCCTTCCCAGTTTCCACCCTAGTAGGTGAGTTTGTCGTTATGTTATTTGGACTAATAAATGCTCCTGCGGCCTTTATGAATTTGATGAACAGGATCTTCAAGAAGTACGTGGATATATGTGTAATTGTCTTTATAGGTGAATACTAGTGCATTCTAGGAGTGAGGAAGAACATGTAGACCATTTAAGAATAGTGTTGCAGACCCTCAAGGACCTTCAATTGTATGCGAAGTTTGGTAAATGTGAGTTTTGGATGGAATCTGTCACCTTCTTGGGGCATGTTATTTTACCGGTTGGTATTCATGTAGATCCTCAAAACACTGATGTAGTGAGGCACTGGCCTAGACCCATCTCTCCATCTGATATTCGAAGCTTTTTAGGTTTAGTTGGGTAATATAGAAGATTTGTAGAAAGATTCTCCTTTATAGCCGCACCATTGACAAAATTGACATAAAAGAAAGTGAAGTTCATATGTCAGATAAGTGTGAGAAGAGTTTCCAAGAGTTGAAAGATAGATTGACTTTGGCACTAATGTTAGCTTTGTCGGAAGGTTTAGACGTATTTGTGGTGTATTGTGATGCTTCCAGAGTTGGTTTAGGTTGTGTGTTGATGCAAACTGTGAGAGTGATTGCTTATACTTCTAGGCAACTTAAGGTTTATGAAAATAATTACCCAAATTCAGATTTGGAGTTATTTGTTTTGGTTTTTGCCTTGAAAATTTAGAGGCACTACCTCTATGGTGTACATGTTGATGTTTTCACTGACCATAAGAGTCTTCAGTATGTATTTTCTCAAAGGGGGCTAAATCTTTATCAGAGATGGTGGTTGGAGTTGTTGAAAGATTGCGACATCAACGTGCTCTATCATCCGAGTAAGGCTAACATGGTGGCATATTCCCTAAGTAGGTTGTCTATGGGTAGTTTGTCTTATGTAAAAAATCAAAAACATGAGGTGGCTAAGGAGGGTGCATAGGTTGGCTCGTTTGGGTGTATGTTTTCTTTACACTGATGATATAAGAGTAGTAGTTCAGAATGATTTGAAATCATCTTTGGTAGTGGAAGTGAAGGATAAACAGTGTAGTGATCCCGTACTTTGCCAGATGTTGGAGGCAGTTTGGGAATACTTGTAGTCTTGAGCACCGTGTGATGTCCAAGGTACTTCTGGGGAGTTACACCACTACTAAAAGAAATAAACCATGGAGTATTAACATAATCATGAATTCAATAATAAGGCACATAAAAACCAATATCAATTCATCGAGGCATATAATCTTCAATAGGTATGATAACCCAATACACGTAATAAGAGATAAATGCAGGAAATAAAAGCAGATCAATCATTGTGACATCTGCAATCACATAACTTATGGGCATTGGGAATAATAAATACTGATGAGTCCCACTCAGACCGACTGACTGAATCATCAACTGAGGTGCCACACATACTATCTCTTACTTAAGATGCCACAACATCACAAGGCTGATCTGAATGAGATGACTAAAATCACATGTCGGGGACACTCCCTAGACTAGTAGTCGGTCTCTCTATAGTCGTAGAAACTCCTGACGCATCAATATGGAGAGAACATAAACTGAGCCCAAATGGTTGGCCAACTAACGCTGAGAGAAATCATTAAAACTATGTCCATACTTCATAAATCATGCCTGTCTTAGGAAATCCATGCTAGCGAGGAATCCATGCTAACTTTAGCTGATCATCTATCTTATACCTGGGGCATTCTCTGAACTAGTGTCTCATCATGACATAAACAAACCAAGATCCTGGAATACTATGAGATACTGCCCCTCATAATCCAAAATAGTCGTCATGGACAAAAGAACTATACCAAATTTTGCAATCTGACAGGGACTCTACCTTCTATGATCATCACGACTAATCTAAGAACTACTCATATTATGGAATACAGTCTACGTAGAGCTGATGGGTTGTAGGTGAAACTAAAATCTACATGAATAATCCTCACTCTTGGATAAAATACCAATAGCACTATAATGATGCCATGTCTCTTGTCGCCATTTCCATAAATCTCAATACTTGTTCTCTCTATGGTTCACTCATAATCAACATCCTGATGAAAGGAAGATTCAGCTACTATCCAGTGCTCTGACACCAAACGAAGTGACAATACTCACCCTCTAACAGTTCCATTCACCAATGTCCGACTCAAAAGGATGTAGCTTACGAAAATGCCTAGATCACACGAGAAATCCAATATCGTATTCAAAACTTGTAATGAACACTAATTAAACCCAATAGACCCAGCTATGGTCTGAGAACTACTCAATGAATCAAACATCATCCATGGTTGAGAGGGATCTACAACATGACTTGAATTCCCAATGTCGTACCTCAAAGATTGAAGTACTCACGAACTTTACTGAAGCCTAAGTTGGCCCAAATCCTTTTTGGATGCTTCTAAAGATCTTTGATGTATATCTCTAACTCTTTGGTCCGAGGCTATGTTGAAACTCTAGCAACACATGTTAAAGAATTATCTGCATTTGTCAACAATGTCACATAGTCCTTTAGGGATAGAAGAGAGTCAAAGAATGTGTTTGAGGTTCATAGGAATGTGGACACATGATAAGGAGTCAAGAAGTGAATTTCCTAAAATGACACTAGAGACTCTCGAAAATAGGTTACGATGTAAACACTTAGCTTTTGTACTAATGCACTGATGAAACCTATGCTTTGATACCAATTTGTTATGGCCTAATTTATCATGTCATGATGGTGCCTACCATAATCTACTAGTAGGCATGTCAACCCATAGTCCAGAATGGCTAGTAATGGACTACCCAATTATATAAGGAAAAAAAGGTTTAATAAATGAAATAAAGATCAATACATAATACAATTCCAAAACCTGATAATATAAGTATATGAGCTTCTAATATAATAGGAGTATAAAAGTGAAATGTCAAGATAAATACACTGATATGACATATCTCTAAATACAATGTAGAGACTAGTATAGTACATAAGAGAGAGATAAGTAACACGCCGAATGTCAGGAGCTAACTCGAAGTCTCTGATCCATGGCTGCTCTGCATGATGCATACATCAATGGTGATAACTCGTACTACGATTTGCAGGCTACAAAAGTGTAGTATGGTACCAAATGAATCATACTCAGTAGGCAACTTCCAACTGAGGTTCAAATATAAAGCAGATATATCCAACACATAAATAAAATAAAAACTACACCCAAGAGTCCCAAAATCATCTGATAAGTCAATGAGATAATAAGGGACAATTATTCTATTCATGTGCAAGATTATAACATAATAAGACTAAGGAAATATCAAGATGAACTAAACTATTCGAGCTACATTTAATGGACTTCAATTCTATATCTTATATCCCAGGCTAATATACCAGTAAAGGGCAAAAGAATGACATATAGAAATATACAAGGCGAAGAAACGACAATATGATCTGAACAAATAAAGAAAGGAATATGCTACAGATATATATAAATATATATATATATATATAAGGTCATCTTAAAGCATAACCTAGATCATCATATCCTCATTCTAAGACCTCATATAATACTATCACGATTTTATACTATCATGCTCAAGGTTTTTAATCCACATGGATAGACATGAAATAATTAAGCATAGTAATGCAAGCATAAAATAGAAGAGGCCGAAGACATGCCTCAATTCCCAATACCAGATCAATGTTCAATTTATTATAAGCTAGATATAATAATGATCATAAAAATTATAATAAGAATATCACCAACAGCGTGAATATCCAGCTACTCTAGGTTCCGAAGTTTCAATCAACATACAATAACATAAGGCATATTCTTCACACATACTTATGAAATTGTCCTATAATTGCTGATACACATGGGTGCATACTGGTGATAGGCTTTGTGCATGTAGGTATGAATGCAAAGTACACAATATATCTCATAATCTCATCAGTAAAACCACCACTATTTTTATAATCAATCTATGGCTTTGTCGGGTATCAACATGTCATCATAATAGTATTCTCTAGCCTTGTCGGGTATCTATATCACCACAAGTGTATCCTCAGGACTTGAACGAGGCATCAATATCATCATAAAAGTATCCACTAAAATCAAATTCCATATCAATGTTATCAATATGCATAGATTTATTACCAATTTCTCATTATACATAATCCTTCCACACTTCTCATCAAACAACCATTCATCATCATACATAATCATCATCAATCACTATAACTAAGTAGTATATATTAATATACTCATAACCATAATTATGTCATCTTAAAACTATCTATCTTTTAAATACTTCCCAACTACTCGTTCTCAGCTGACCAATGTTTATTATTCAATCACTAATTCTCTAGTCATCACAAGACCTCTAATTATTATCCAAAACATTAGCCTTCACACTATCCTTATTCATGGGATAGCAACTAGCCATTATTTATTAGATAGTCAATACCTAATATCTAGTCAAGATTCATCACTAGACCATAATCGCCATTTATTCACTATTCATTACTATCAACCCATCATTCTATATTTGGTAATCATTATTAGTCAACAAATTACAATTTAGCATCTAACCATCCTTTACTAAATTACATCATTCATTGACTAACCATTGTTTACCAACTAATCCTCGTTTATCAACTATTCACCATTATTAGCTAGTCACCTCTTATCACCAATATCTATTATTATATAGCCTCATTAATACAAAACTCCTCATTTATCAACTAATCAAAATCATACACTTAGTCGTCAATATCAATTAATATTAACCTATGCTAAACCCGACATCATCATTAGCTATGTATCAACCATCGCTAGCTATCATATTTCAATGAAGCAAGGTTCATTAACTAGTAAGCTAGATTTCTAACCATCAAGTGCTATAGTCACCAAATAGATAACTAATTGTCACATAGCTTAACCCTTAATTAGGAATAATAGTCATAAGATCATATTTTAGCTGGAATTACATCAATTATAGATATAATAATCAAGAATGTATCGATTCTATCCATGCCATCACAAGTATTAAATCAGTGGAATAATAAGCATCATACCACATCTACTTCTGTCCCATACTAGAGAGATGTGTATACAAATATTTATATATATATATATATATTCATAAACTATAACCATAAACTTTACAAGGATAAATACTTCACAAATATCCAACCAAAATCATAACATAGCCCTCGGCCCAATAATATGTATGGAGCAATCAAAATATCATAATCACGGCCTTCATCCCATATACATATTTAAGACTCATATTAATAATTATATTTATAAGTCATAGCATATCTCTAATAATTTCACATATAGGACGTATCTCAAATCTAGGAGACGTAATATCAGTAGTCATATAATCATCTCACATATAGGAGGCATCTTGCATATATAGATTGAACATCACAACTATGATAAATGTCAACTTGCTAGGCCTATTGTCAGATCTAAGAGGAATGTCGTCTTTATAGGTCCAATAATCATAACTAAAAGGAGATAGCATCTCCAGGGACCCAATATCATATCTAAGAGGAAATAGCATATGAATAGGCCAATCATTAAGTATAAGAAGAAGTAGCATCTCTATAGGCCAATCATTAAGTCTAAAAGAAAGTAGTCTCTCTATAGTCAAATTATCAAGTCTACGATGATGTAGCATCTCTATTGGCCAAATAATATGTCTAGGATGAATATCATCTCTAAAAGCCCAATATCACTTCCATAAGGAATATCATAGCCATAACTCACAAGTCATAACTCCATGGGATGCCATCATAATCATCAAGTCATAAGATAAACTTATTCTAAAGGCTCACTAGTCTCAACTAGGCCAATATCCTCAACTAATTCCACAATTATTAACATAAATCATGGCCAAAGTGGGTCAGATGATCCCACTTCTACTTGTCAATTTCCATTATATGGCAAACTATGTTGTAAACAAGGCTAAGATATCTAGTTTAACTTTTAGAAGACAATTAAGCCATACTCAAGCCTCAGATAGGAACTTTGACTTGAAACAAGGGTAATCAAGTCAACTCTACCCAAATTATGACGTCAAGACTTCTATACTAGCCCAATAAGGTTAGCTATACTATTCATGTTTCCAATACTAAAAGTACATCCCAAATCTAGTATTATATCATATCGATGCTACAAACTAATCTAAGCTAGAGAGAAGACAATGGGATTCTATAAGGTTATAATATACCATCTCACTAGTCCAAAACCTTTGTATAATCCCTTAATATCAACAAGCTAAGTCATCCTACTCATAATCTAGCCTAACATTCATGTTCACATACAATCCATATCGCACATCATCTACGAAGAAAAATGGATAGGACCCTACCTCAAAGTCAAACCACAAAACCTCTCACCATTCACAAAAATCTCAAATTCATTCCACAAGACCAAAATGCCAACATAAAATCAAAATATAAATCTACTCATCAATACAAATCTAACAATATCCATATTGCACCACTGTGCTTTGGGTCCAAACCCGACACCAAAACCCCAAGCGATTCCCACTTATAGAAAATATTTTTTAAATCCAACCAAATTTTCACACATGAACAAGGAGTCATAACCCTTAATAAACGGGTAAAAACTAAGCATACTTTGGGCTAAAATCAAGTCCTAAGCTAAATTTGGATTTTGGCTACAAAATAAGAAATTCAAGCATGAATTCAAGGGATTCATACCTTAAATCAAAATATATTCACATTAAAAGATGTTTAGAAAGATCCCAAGTCACCCATCATGATCAATTTTGATTTATTATACCTATTTATTGTTTTAAGCTCTCAAGGGTAAAGAGAAAATAACCCAAATCGTGACTATTAGGTCTATTGACAGACCCCCCAGGCAAGGAGATATCGTGATCACTAATTCAAAAGCTGAGATCATTGTACCACAATCATCGTGTCTTTGACATGACCATGGCAACGCGAAGACAAGATCACCTCCTCCATGTCAAGATCGCATCATACCAAAACCAGCAAAACTTGGAAAATTTCAAAGTTTACACATTGGGATTTTTTTAGAATTCATTTTCTGCAAATAAAATATACAACCACTCTAAATTCGATGTTCCAAATGTGTTGGTGGAGTTGGATTTTCAATCTGAGGTCATTTTGTCCAAATGTGGATCCCACACCTAATTTTCAACTTTTCAACTATTCGATCGATAGGTCAAAATGAGCTCGGTTATATCGAGAATCAAATTAAAGGTCTACCTAGACTAAAATTAATATTTTTGATCTGCTAGCGTAGTCAAAATTTGCATCTAAGATCATTCGATTAAAGTTTTTTATCAATGGCCATTTGGAATCAGCAAAGACTTTAAAATAAGGAATTGTCTTTAAAAAATAAACAAACTACTCGATAATCCAACCGTTAGTCCCAATATGTCATAAATGACTTGGGCAGTTATGTAGAAGCTCAAAAAGTGAAGTCAAGCAAAAATATAAAAAATGACTAAAATGGTCATTACAGGTTGGGTGTGGTAGAAAAAAATAAGAGAAAATAAAAAAATGAAAATTTTGAAAAGAAAATAGAAAAAATAAAAAGAAAATATAAAACCGCACCTAATCCAAAAAATCAATAAAGGAGTAATATGGATTAATAAAGGAAGAATGGTTAATAAGTGGATCTAAAATGTATGTGTAGTGTCAATAAAGGTGATTCACTAGATCCCAAATATACCATACCTTTCCCTAAGCCTACATTACAAGCCGAGTAAAGTCCTATAGTGATCCTAGTCCAATTGTCCCAAAAGAAAATAAGGGAAGCCTATGGTATTCTATATACATTGATCAGAACTTATTTTGTGAGAGTGAGTGTCTTGACATTGTCCCTTGCATTGACATGCAAGATGATATTGTATGAGTTGGGGCTTCTTTTATGTGCGGGTACATGGATTGTGTCATTAACTGCTTATTTCTAGATAGTATAACTTGCATATTTTCTTGGTTCTTTATTTTTAATGTAATTCCATTGCTTGATTCCTTTATGTCATACTATTGTGATATATAGATCTACATAGTGGTTTTGAAAAGTTTGTAATAGGGGGGTAAGAGTTTTTGAGCAAAAGCTGAGTTAACTGTTGTAGGTTCCTTGGGTTTCTCTTAGTTAAGCATCATATGTTCTTTTTTATGTGTTAGTTGCTTAGAGAAATGAAAATTTTCTAAGTAGAGGGTGTTGATGTACATATTTTTATTGCACTTTAAATGCTTAAAATTGGAAATTATTCAAGTACTTAGGTCCTTTTTGTTAGATGTTATGTGTTTTTGTTTTTATTTTGCAATAAAATATGGTTTGGATAAAAATAAGAGAAAAAGAGTAGAAGTATATCTGGTAAGGCCACTTACGGACCCACTTACAGGCCTTAAGTGGCACTCACCATAGCGTAGGTCAGGTCGTAAATTGTAGTTTGAGGTTCTAAAAGATAGATTTCTTCTCTGAGACTTATGCAGCCACCTAAGGGTCATAAGTGGCACCTAAGACCCTCGTAGGTACCTTAGTAGGTTTGTGATCTATAGTCTATTGATTTATTTGATACCTATGAAGCCACCTAGGATCCGTAGGTAGTACCTACGACCCATAAATGGGGTCATAGATAGGTGCTGACTTAGTTTCCCTATTTTATTTAGGTTAGCATTTTTAGGTTTTTGATATATCCTATGAATACCCCATGGATATTTTGTTATTAGTTTACGTATTTTACATACTTACAACATTATACTAATTCTGAGATACACTTTTGATCTTTGATTTTTTGTTCTTGCATTTTATGGTTTGAGATTAATTTGATATTCTAGTTTTTATTTTTAATTTATTATGAGATTATTCATATGATTTCAATCATGAATTCTATGGGTTTTCTGGAAAACATGAGCGGCTAAACCTCTTAACTAGGGTTATGGGAATCTCGATGGAATAACAAAGTAGCGAAAGTGCAAAGCCTTTCTTGATCGATGTTTATGAATATATTATGGTTTTTTTGTATTGATTGCTTTATTAGCTACTCTCAATGCTAATAACCCACATTTATTTGATACTAACTCCTGAGAGAGGTTGAGATTAGGAAATAAGACCACAATAATAAGTTGAAGTTACCAACCTTCATCTAATTAACTTTAGATCGAGAGAAGATAGTTAATTTGGGTTCCAAGAAAATGGTTAGTAATGAGACACTTTGAGATTAAGAAGAGATGAGTGAAATTCACCAAAGGGTGTTATAGACAGTTGGTGATACATAACTAGTTAGCTTCTGCATGTAAGGCACCAAGATAGAATGATGGGCACAATAAGTCTGTAGAGTTAGGAAGTCAGGGGGAACATTGTCTTAGTATTCATCTCATATTGATTTCGTCCTAAAATTTTCAATATATGTTACTACAACTACTACTACTACTATTATAACAAAATTCACCCTATTTACCTTTTGTACTTTTTGACTACATCAACAAGTTTGCGATAGAGATTTATTTTATTCCCTATGGGTTTGACCCCAAATTTTATTGGTTCTTTATTTGATAGTGACCATATTATACTTTCTTAGAGGTGTAATTTGAGCATCATCAAAATACAGCCACAACTCATACTTTGAGATCATACAAGATATGATCTTAAAGTACCTAAAGTATGACTCTAAATGGTATATATGCACGGTCTCTAATCGAGAATATACCAAAATATCATTAATATGAAGACTAGTCTAAACATACTATTAATAATGTTTATAAATAATGTTGGGTCATTCTCCTACATGAATGATCTTTCTTCCATAAAAGTAATACTGGTGCGCCCTAAGATGATGCATTAGGATAGAAGAATCATTATCTAATGAATCTTTTAGTTTCTCCTTTAATTATTTTAATTATGTTGGTTCTATTCAAAATCGAAACATCTTGTAATGTATTGATAGCAAAGTCAATCTCCAATTCTAGGAATGTAGAAAAACCTTCGAAACACATTAACCATAAAATAGACTGCAAGGCCGATAGTTCTATGTCTAGATCTTGAACCCTAATAATATGATAAATGCAGCCTTTAGTAATCAAGTTCCTTGCTTAAAAATATAAAATAAACCTATCCTTCGATGTAATAGAATTACCCTTTTATTGCCAAACTACCTCTCTAGGAAAGTGAAATCTAACAACTTTGTCTTGGTAATCAATATTAGCATAATAAGATTCCACTAAGATATGACCATAAAAATATTAAAGTCAAGCATCTTTAGATCTATTAAGTTTGCAAAGGTTTGTCGGCAAACAATCTTTAATGCACAACCTTAATAAACTCTTTTAGCAATAATAAAGTAGCCAAGTAGGTTAAACATAGCAAAAGGTTGTCTCAATAGCTCATGTACCAAAAACAACTGCCTAGAAATAAATGGGGTTACATATAATAATGTGGATCCTTGATATATCAAAGAATAAATAGGGTGAGAACCGATACTCAGTATACTTACATAATATTTAGGGAAGACCCAAAAAATTTTCTAACCATCAGTGCATAAGATTGATTCTAAATACTATCAAAAATATATGCTCCCCCTTGTCCTGGACCTCTACCTGACATAGACTATGGCCTCCTCTCTATAGAGCATTGCAACATAGATAACCCTAGTAATAATCAGGGCCTTTTTTTTTTAACCCTACTTGTCTATGAATGGATAATATCTTTGTATATAACTTTCCTGGAACAAATAATAGCATTTTGTAATACCTTAATTGTATCTCCCAATATATACTGTACAACAAGTATCACAATATAGCACAACTACTCTAGATTGCATCGAGCTTCTATGTTGTTGTGAGCTTGATGACTATAAACCCTTTCTTGGGAATATTTGTACCCTGTGAACATATTTATTCCCTATGAATATTATGGTGGAGGTCTAGTTAGCTTACAATAATACCTGGGTCTAGAGATCCCCGTAAAGCATCCCAGGTTTGGACCCTTAGAAAATTTCTTAGAATTTAATTCTTCAGACCTATTATAACTCATGGTATAAGCCATAAGCTAGGGTACATGTGGTGAAGTCTTGTTGTAAGATGACTAGTGTGAGTTGGTGACTGGAATGAATACAACTTGAGAGTATGAGTCATAAGGCATGGGTACGAGTCATATAGGTGACTCGTAAGATGGTCAGTGTTTGATCCTCCTAGTGTTACATTCTTCCAAAGATACGGATCATGGGTAAAGGTCGTATGTTGAGGTTATGACTTGGTTAGATGAGTTTCATATTGGATAGTGTGTAATCCATGGTGGAGTCTTTACAATTGGATAGGTATCAACCGTAATCTAGGTTACAACTCATAAGGAGGTCAGTCATAACCTTGTGTCGAATTTTTATAGGATTTAAGTGGGGGTATTCTGCACATTTCCCTACCAACCCTAATAAGGACCCACAACTTCTAATACACTTAGGAGGTTATTTCCCCTATTATTTTATTTTTAAACACTTAGAATCTCTTCCAAAATATAGCATAATTCTCTCAAGAGATTTTAAGAAAAAGAGCTAGGTTTCAACTAACATATTTCTTTAAGACTTGTATTGCTGAATTCTTCCATCAATCTTTTTTCTTTAAGGCATGATTTTCATCCCTACTTGTGATTTTAAATAAAGGCATGGTTATATGGTTGATTTTATGGATTTACTCTTGCATCATTTTGGTTTTCAAAAATTGATATGGGGATCTTGATGTTAAAGGCTTGGTTATGATTTCTTATGGTTTTAATTATATTTTCTACGTATCGATGGTGTTTTGGATAATGGAATTGCATGGTAATGGTTTAATGGTAATGGAATTTGGTTTTAGTTATGTCATGCCCCTAAGGTATTTGATTAAATACTTATAAAGATAAGTTCATTGCATTGGCTTAATTTAAATAGAACTCTTACTTGTTTTCAGCTTATGCATGAAACTATAAATGGTTTAAATGGTTTACAAAGGTTAAAGGCTAATTAGTTATGCTTGTGGAGAACATGGTAGTCACCTAAAAGATTAATATGGTAAATGGAAAGGGCCCTAAGAGTCCCCTTAATCTAAATGGTTTGGCTATGGATAATGCTTGCAATTATGGTGGTATAATGATACCACTGGTTTATTAAATATCCTTGGTTAATAAATAGATAATTAGATTGATTGTTAAATAGTTATAATTGGGAATTAATGATGGAAAGTGTAATTTATATTGTGGAAGGTGGCGATCCTGAGGGGATCAAAACCAAAAACTCATATTTGCCGATATGAGGGGTCTTCAATGTCCACGTGTGAGTATCACACTTATATTGGAGGGATGTACTAGTTATCCCAGGGTTATTTTCTTATCATACAGCTACATGCATTGGGATTCTTTCAGTAGAGGAGCTGAACCTATATGGCTCGTGGGTGGTAGGACGGCTAAGCTACACAACTCAAGTAAAGGTTTTAAATGGCATGCTAAACCTAGTCCCTTTTCCCAGCACTTAGAAATATGTATGGTTATGTTCATTGGATGGTTTTCAATTGGCTTTGCTAACTGGCATTACTTTATTCTTATCTTGAGTTTTATGCTAGTGTTCAACCACTAATCCATCTACTGGTGGCTGTATACCCACACTATGAAGGAATTGGATGTTTGACTCCTTCTTCATAGTATATTATTCAGTGATAACATATTTAATTGAAGTGGTGAGTTTCCATTCTTTCGAAAGGCATCATTTTATGTTGGACATTCTTAGATGTTTTACTTGCTTTTTGGATATTGTTTTTGTCCATGGTTAGGGGTATGTCCCAATATGATATTATTATTCTTTTGGTTAGAGTCTTTATGGTACTTTTGGGGGTTGGTATGGGAGGGACCGATAGTGGTGTCTACCTTATCATTGGAATAAGTAAGTCTGCTAGCATTATCACACATAATTTCTATCTGTTCTATCGTATTAAATTTTGGGTTTGATTATCATAATATGTTTTATATTCTCTTTGGTTTCGGTGTGGTATGGATGGTTAGTTTGGTATAGTTGGACTTAGTTGGCTTGGCTATGATCGTGATCTTATACCAGAGTCTTGATGTGAATAATAGAGCTATTCTATTATATGTTTAGAATTTAGTCCATCTAAGGCTATATTAGGCGGTTGGGTTTGGTTAGGGGGTGGTCCTTGGTCCTAGGTGGACTTGGGATATCCATTACGATAAGGCCTCAGTCTGGGATGCATCAAGTTGATATTATAGCTAGGTCTATGGTTAATTGGGAGTCCATAAAGTCATATCGAGTAAAGTCTCTTTTAGGGGTATGTAGCATGCCACACTCATATGGAAGAGGCTAAAACACATCTAGTAATGATTCGCTTTCTTAGTATTTTTTATTCAGGCTTGACTTCTCAGTCTTAGAATATCCTCTAATCCTTGTTTGTTTATCTTTCAGATCATGCCTCCTAGATCTAGAACACAAGAAAATTCTTTCTTCCCATCTGGGGATAATGTTGAAGAGGTACCTATGACGGATGGAGTATATCTTTGATCTCATGGTCCTATTCATGATTGTACTAGAGTTCCTCCTACTCCTTTTACTGCTCCTTAAGTCCCTCAGGGCAATGTAATGAATTCAGAGTTTTATCAGTCTATCTATGTTATTGCCTAACTGGTTTTTGCTCAGACCGAGTGGGGTATGACTAGCATTATATCTTTTGAGGCCGCTAGTCTTGGATAGTTTATGAAGATAGGTCCTTTAAGTTTTATGTGAGTAAAGGAGGAGAAATACCCATAGGGCATTCTTGATGAGATAGAGAAGATCTTTTGGGTAATAGGGGATACTAATGTGGGAGTAAACTTTGCAGCTTAGTAGCTCAAAGAGGTTACTTATTTTTTGTATGAGGAGTATGGCAGAGATAAGGGTGATGTAGAAGAGGATAGTTTATAAAAAGCCTTTTTTGATGCCTTTATGGATTATTTATTTCCTTAAGAGTTGAGGGAAGCTAAGATAGAGAACTTTTTAAACATCAGGCAAAGAAGAATATTTATAAGTAAGTGTACTTTAAAGTTCCATCAGTTGTCGAGGTATGTTTCTAATTTGATGGTTGATATAAGGTCAAAAATGAGAAGTTTGCTTATAGGCTAAATAGAGATCAGATTCTAGAGAGAAAGACTACTTAGCTCATGAGGGATATGGAAATGTCGAGACTAACTACTCATATGCAATAGGTTGAGGATGAGAAGAGAAGGCAGTTAGAATATGGAGACAACAAGGTAAGCGAGGCAAGTTTTTGAATCAGGGAGGTTCCCAATATCAAGGTGGTAGAGATGGTGAGAAATAGCAGAAAAAAAAATGGGGGGGTTCTCATTCCTTCTCTAATGCCATTGCTCTTTACCCCCAGCAGTCGAGTGATAGGCAACATCATGGTGGTGATAATTCTGGGGTGCAAAGAGCTTAATCTCAGGTAAGCGGAGGACAGTCTATTTTTTATGCCTTTCTTGTTGTTTTTACGATCATCCTCATCAGGGACTTTTTGAAGAAGATAGGTATAAGTGCTTCATGTGTGCCCAAGTAGGCCATCAGCTCAGGGATTGTCCATCTAACAAGGTTTCTACAAGGGAAAATAAGATTTTGGTGGCTCCATCTTTTGCTTTTACATCCAGTGGTATGAATCTTCTTCTGTTACTGCTCCTAGTTCTAGAGTTAGTTGAAAAAGGTTGTATGCTTTTGCATCCTACACTCGATGGTGTGGAATTACTTCTGTTA
>JAPEIP010000003.1:64129162-64144425 GCA_026120095.1 Capsicum chinense
TATTAATGTAATTAAGTAGGCTAGTTTTTGTGGATTTTCTTTTGTTTTATTTAGACTTATATATTCTGAATAATTACTAATTAAAGATTCTTTAATTTTTCTAAAAGCTTCTCTATTTTTAAATGGTCTTCGCATATTTAATTTTTTTTTTATAGGTAAATTTTTTATCTCTAAATCTAAATCTAATTGTCTAACTCTAACTCTAAATCTAACATTAACATATATCTCTTCCGTACTTTTTAATTTGCTGTGCTCTGATACCATTTGTAGGGGGGTGCGCGGATCTAATAGATAAAATAGATTCACTAGGTAGCAGTCCCTAAGTTCCAAAACCACATTTTCATAATAGGTTATAGGGGGTCAGCCATCAGTTGAGGGATGACACCCTAATCCTTCAGGACCTTAATTTATTGAATCCACGCCAGCCGGTATTGGCACCCTTAGCAAGGTACTCACACCCTTCCAATTAGGATTACATGTTGCACCCTGATTTACTCAGATTGGAGAATGTTAGTTATTGTTAGCTCCAACAGTTCTCAAATTATTTTCAGTTTATATTGCAGCTCAGATTATATATGACATTGTAATTAGATATTCAATTATATTCAGTATATATTTATACTTAGTTAATTCATCATTTCACATTCAATTATTTCAGATATAGCATTCATACATGGCCCTGTCTTTAGTGCTACTTTCTTTTATACTATTTATTTTTAGATTGTTAAATCTTTTACAAACAAATATGTTTGAAATGCATATTTTAGCAAAAGGTTTATGTCCTCGATTTTAAAGATGTTTTAAGCATTTTCATGACAAGTACATAGCTTACATACTCAATACATTCTAAAGTACTAATCGCATAACTCTTCTGCCTATATTTTTTATTTGATGTAGATTCAGGTGCTTACTCTCAGGTTCATTATCAGGCAGATCATAGCATTCAGCTCTCAAGTGATAAGTTCTCTTATTTTGTGTATCAAGTTAGTAGTAGTTCCAGCATTACATTTTTATTCATTTGTATTAATTTGGAATAGTTTGGGTCATGTCCCAACTTTTATAATTAGTATTAGTAGAGGCTTCATAGATATTCATTCAAAGTTATGGTATGTAGTACAAGTTCCTTCTTTCAGATTAAAATGTTATAAACTTTTTACTGTATCATAACGAAATAACTTATCTTATAATTTTGCTTCCGCTAAGTCAATTTACCTTTTATGTATATTTTAATTAGTTGCTCAAGAAATATGCAGTACCATAGGTTATCTTGTGATCAATTATTTTTCTAAGTATTGTGTTATGACTAGGGGCTAGTCTTGGGTTACAAAAAACTTGGTATTAGAGCATAAGGTTCAAGTGTCCTAGGGGGTCTATGAAACTATGTCCAAAAAAGTCTTACAAAATAGTATGGATACGTCTTTACTTTTGTTTGAGAGGCTACAGGGCATTGATTAAATATTCCCTTCTTTAATATTTTAGATCGTGCAATAGAGATATTCTCTATGAAACTTATAGAAATTCTAGCTTTGCTCTATTTCGACTGACTATGCCTTATTTTTGAGGTAATAGAAATTTTCAAACTTAAATTCCTATTGATAGAGTTTTCTCAAAAAGTCCCCATAGATAGTTATGAGATTGTGTGTGGACTTGCAAGGATCCCATTAGTGTGTTTAAGTTCCAAACATTGGAAGAGTTTATTCTTGTTTCTGAAAATCATGCACTGAGCCAAAGTCATATGTGATCTCAGATCTCATCTTAAAATACAATAGCAGCATGACATAGATTTAGGAGCATAAGCTTAGAAGTGCAGTAGTAATGATGTAGGGATAGTATCTATCTAGATTTAGTAGAATATGTATCCATTGGGCCAAAAAGGTGTTGTATAAATTGAGTAATAGCATTTTCAGAGATATTTACCAATTAAAGTAGACTTAGAGTATGTTGATACTTTAGTCAGGATATAGATTAGGCAATGACTAGAAAGATAGAGAATCATGTTAAGGTTGATCATGTTCATAAAATTTTGTGTTTATTACGTTTTCCTGATTTCTATCTAGTTGTAATAAGTGGGTATTAGTGTATGAGAAGTTTTGTGGCTATCCTTATTAGTTGTTACAATCTAAGATTGAATTGTTGATGATCAAGATAATAGATAGTTGAGTTTTGAATTCTAGTAGGAAAAAGTGTGATCTCCAAGTATTGTGATAATTTAGAATGCTCGAAGTACTAAGCACTTAAGTTATTGTGAAGACTATTCAGGCTATAGAAAGTTAAGAGTTGTATCTCAGCAGAAAGTAATAGTAGTTGATTTTACACTTTTAGCTATAGTCTTTTAGGAGTATTTTAGTATTTATGTGTATTGTTATATCCCAAACTCTAGAGTAGAGTGATTGCAGTTCAGTTAGTGTTTCTTAAAGGGGTCCATAGACTTAGAACAGTGGTTTAAATCTAAGGGGGAGATGATAAAACAAGGAACCAAGTTAGGTTTTCATATTCTAGTAGTGATGCTAGTGAGTTCTAGAACAATAGGAGGGAAGGAAGATTCCCAACCCATTCTTATCTAGGTGTAAGTTTTTGTACTTCAGTCATTACGTCATCTACTCATGCCTTACAAGTCATCTCTATGACCATATCTCATATTCATGCACCTTATATAGAATCATACATTCTTTTAGTTCCTCGTATAAGGAATGCCAGTTCACTTAGTAGTACAACTCATATTCCATGAGTTAATAAACTCCAAACTAAAGTCATGTAGTTTATCACTCATGTACTCATGTTTGACAGTATGCTCAGTTCCTAAAACTCATTGTACACCCTTAATGACCAGTGAAAATTTATATTATGCCATGTATGTCCTCAGTTTAGATCTTTTTAATGAATCCATTCCTTTGATACTCTATTCCTCAGACCTCAGTTAATTATCAAAGTTAAGTATTGTATTTATTCAAGCTTCAAGGTCTCATGTTCTAACCTTTCAGTAACCTCTCCTTATTTAAAGATACTAGTGGTGAAAATAGATGAAAAATGGTTTATATGGGAGAGAATAAATATTCCTTATGAGGGAAAGATTATTACATGCTAGTTTTATCTTAGGCTATAAGTGTGAAGTAAGATTGAGGCAAAACTTTCGATATATGTCATAGTTAGTTAAGAATTCTAGGTGTGTTTTCTTATAGATAGAGCATAAAAGTTGTTATCGATAGAGGTATTAGAGAATATGGAACAAATCTTAGGTGGATTAGTTGCCTAGAATTTCATATGTTGTTATAAAGATAGGCTTAAATGTCAGGTTGGTATATAAGTGGATAAATGTATTGTGTTTTAGAGAATTCCTATTAAAAGACTGAAGTTAGTTGTTTAAGTGGTAAGGAGTATTATTCTTTAGATGAGAGCTATGAATTGGTTCTATGCTAGCTTATGTTTTAAATGCTACATTCCATGTTATAGAGTTTTAGCCATGTTGTAATTCCTTATTTAGATATCTCGCTCAGCTCATATCCATAATTCTTTGCTCCCTAATATTATAAGAACTTCGTCCAAGGAGTGTTGAAGGCAACAAATATTCCTTTTTCAGTGACTCGTAGAAATTTCATGCCATTAGATATCAATTTACAGTTCTAAATATTTTTGTATGCCAGGGAGACTTTAGTTGAGCTATAAACTTTAAGTAAGAGTCAGTCCGTATAGCTAGAGATTTAGTTTAGCAATCAGACAAATAAGCTCCTATAGTTTTCCATCTTTTCATCTAGTCTTACTATTCGTAGTTTCATTAATACACCTATTACATCAGGATTTTTGTTTTCATTAATTTTATGTTTAAACTCAATTGAGTCCTTACTACAAGTCTAAATCCCTCCCAACAATAACAAATTACTATATTTAGATATCGATATCATTATAATTATCCAACTTCAGAATTCAATCAGATAGTACTAATAAGTTCCAAAAATTTTAAACTAGTCAACTTTTATTTGTCAAATTAGTCATCATGTCCATATTCAACTCACAGAATTCTATGTCAAAGATTACAAGTTTTTTCCTATTCTTTATGCCAAGTTAGTCTTTATTTGGGAACAAATAATCCCAAGAGAGAGATGTTGTAACACCCCAAAAATCCAAACCAATATTAAGGTCATGCAAAATTTAAAATCATCTTTTGGTAGTTTTAGCAATTTATATACATATTAAGGTCACAAATAGCACCTAGCTTATAGATAAGTCAAAACGTCCTTTAGCGATTAGATTCTTGTGTAATATAGAGCTATAGTCAGATTCAAATGAGTAAAACTTTTTAATTAGTAGGAATTTTTGAGCTAGAGACCCTCCAATAGATATATAATTGAATTATTTTTCCAATGCCACTAGTTTTACCTTAATCTGACATTGGAGTAATAAGTTATTGCCACTTATCAAAATGGTGTTTATCTACCAGGGCTCAATCGCCCGGGTGACGAACCATCACACCAACGATGGTTCATCGACCCAAACAGTCCCTTTAAATGCCAAGAACAAAAGTTGGTCATTTTGGGACAGTTTGATTGATGCTTGGTCATGGGAGTAACGGTCCATCGAATAAACCGTCAGCTGGGATACCTTTACACTATTATAACATTTTCCAAGGGATTTTTTACATCTTTTTCTGCACTTTTAATCCCCAAACTACATTGTTCAAGCTATATTTAGGATGGATATAACTCCTAAACAACTCCTACTTTCTCATTCTCAACACAACACATAAATTACTCAAAGAAACATGTCATTTTCCAGCCATCTAAAGCAAGAAATTAGGGTTCTTCATCTCCAAGTTCAAATCCTCAAAACTTCAATTATAGAATCAAAAGTAATCAGGTCTATGGGTATTCAATGGGGATTTCCTTTCATTCCTATGCCCATATTATGATTTTTCTTAGAAATCTTATGATCTTCTTAAACTAGGGTTTTACCCAATAATTACTCCAAGCTTAACGAAAATCCCCTATGATATAATTTTCACTCATAAGCATGTTTTAATGATTATTCATGGTTTCTTAGGCCCATATCATATGATTCACGCTATTCCTAATCCATGCATGTTTTATATAATATTAGTTAAGATATAAAGAATATGATCAAGTTATATGATATTTACCAGGTTCAAGACTATTAAGCAATATTTATCTTGATTTTATATATTTAAATCCATATTAGTTAACATACCCTATTTTCCCACAAATTTAGTAATTTTACAGACTTAGAATTATGAGACCTTAGTATGTTGGTAAATTCAAGATTTTAGACGTGCTATGAAATTTCCTTTTTCCCCCTTTTATTATCATCTCTTAATATTATCATATTTGGTTACATCAGTTGGACATGGTGGGTTATGAATACCCAATAACTACGGATTCATACATATATGATTTTACATGTTTTGAGCACTTCAATTTTCTATTTTGATATTCCAGAATGAAATCATAATGGAAATATAGTTTTTAGTGTCATTAAGTTTAGAGTAGTACTTACCAACGATGAGCGTAGGGATGAAGGCTCACCTATCAGTTTAGGATTGAGACCTTTATTAGAAGTCACTGAGTTCTAAAACTATGTTTTAACCATAGGCTATAAGGGCTTACCCATCAGTTGAGGCATATCACCCTTGTTCTTTGGGACCTCAGTTTAGTTGATCCAGACCAGCCAGTATTGGTACCCTTGGAAATATACTAGCACTCTTTCAACTGGGTTACAGATTGGATCCTGATTTACTTAGATTTTGATATGTTGGTTATTTTTATCTCACATAGTCCTCGATTTATGTATCTCTTTATGTTTCATTTTACATTAAGCATGACCTTGTAATCAGTTATACAGTTATATACAATACATGGTTATACTTGGTCATTGCATCAGTTCACATCGTACATTTTGATCCAATATTCATACATGACCCTTAGTTTAGTTTTACTTTCTTTTATACTATTAATTTTTAGACTATCATAGCTTTTACGTACAAATATATTTTAAATGTATTTTTTAGCAAATGGCTTATGTCCTAAGTTTTAATGATGTTTAAAACATTTTCATAATAGTGTATATCTCAGATACTCAGTACATTCAAAAGTACTAATCGCATACCTCTTTTGCCTTTATTTTTCATCCGATATAGATTCAGGTGCTTAATCTTAGGATCATAATCAGGAAGATCATAACATTCTGCTAGCAGGTGATGAGTTCTTTTATTTTAAGGTCTCAAGTCAGATGCAGTTCCAGCATTACATTTTTATTCATATGGATTGATTTGGGATAGTTGGTGTTATGTCATAACTACCTATAATCAGTATTAGTAGAGGTTTCATAGATAGTTAGTCAAAGTTATTATATTTAGTTCAAGTTCCTTCTTTCAGATTACATTGGTAAAAATTGTCATGTTGAAATAACTAATCTCATGATTATGTTTCTGCTAAGTTAATTTAGCTTTTGTATATGCTATAATTAGTTGCTCAAGCATTATACTAGTACCATGGGTTGGTTGGGGATTAGTTGTGCTTTTAAGCACCTTTTTACGACTGGGGGTAGTCTGGGTTCGTGACAATGATTCTTCAAGAAGGCCCGACATGGGATTTTGACTTAATTTGGGACCCAAAGCACAGAAATATAATATGGGTATCATTATTCTTCTATGAACGCTTAGATCACTAGTTTGATAGCACGACATTGTATAGAGGCTTCTCGAATGATGAGATCTCCAATTTAGCAGAATTTATTAGACTTTGTTGGATGTCCTAGTAGGATAGGCTTACTCAACTCTTATATTGATCTTAGTTATAGTATCAGTATTATGTTATTCTAGATTTGGATCAAGAATTATGACTTGGTTGGACACATAGTTAATTTAGATTGTTTATCCAACTAGTTAGCTGTATTTAGATGTATTTGGCTTACGTACACGTTCCTTAAGTTTAATTTATATATTAGGACACCATGAGTCTTATTTAGCACCTTGTATTGGAATTGTGCATACTTAGCCTAGTTTGGGTTACTAATTTTATTAGAATGTATTTTTAGGGTTAGAAGTGGGCTCCTCCAACCTACCTTAAGCCAAGATTACTATTAGCTCCCTGTAGACTCAATAAGCCATTACACGTCATCCTACTAACATTCATGAGCCCGATAAGGGTTTGGATAAATTGTGACTTATTCTAGGATGATACATGGGAGATGATAAGACTGTTTCAACTCCGACAAATTATGATAGTAAGACTGGTCCAAGTCCGACATCTATGATGATATTGATTCCAGTTTAAGTTTGGTATTCATGAGATATTTTTTTTTTATTTAATTTCAGCATATGAGATAATATTTTTTATTCTACTTTGTCACTGCGAGATTACTTATGATGCTTATGGAACTTTTTAGTGTCTGGTGTTTATGGCATGGTAAGATCCACGATTACGGTTTTAAGATTTGGATCTTTCATGATTGTACAGTTATTAGTTGTCATTTTTGCATCCATCACACTTATGGAGACTCGAGTAAAATTATTTACTTTTGTTTACATCTTCTAGGCTTATAGGGACCAGTTATACTATCCATAGTTACATTCTTTTGATATTATTTATTTGGTTGTTTACTTTAAGTATTTGAAGCATTATTATATGTTTTCCTTTTCCTGAATTTAACTTATAATCTCATATTTTATTGTATTTATATTATGATTTAGCTCAATTGGATGATGATTCCTATTAAATACCCATTTCTTAGGTACTCATACTATGCCTCTGCATTTTTTGGTGCAGATATAAGTACTAGTTACCACCATTGATATTGTGTTAGTCTCAGTCAAAATTCTGAGATAGGGTGAGCTTTTGAAGTTGGAGATGACTTTCTATCATTCTTCTATTTTAGATGGTCTTTCTACTAGAGCTATTATTCCCCCACCTCTAGCACCAGGAGCGAAGTTTAATATTACAAGTACTATGATTCAAATCCTTCATCTAAAGGGGTTGTTTGGTGGCCTTCCTGGGGATGATCCTAATATGCATTTGGTGAACTTAGTCACCATTTGCAAATCTTTTGATAACCTAGGAGTGGGTAAGAATGCTATCCGTTTCAGATCGTTTCCATTGTCTCTATTTGGGGAGACAACACTCTGTCTAAATTAGTTGACGCCCGATTCGATAATCCACTGGAGGTAATTGAATGAAGCTTTCGTAGAAAGGTTCTTTCCACCTTCCAAGTGGGTGCAGTTGAGGGATGAGATCAGTAATTTTAGATAGCTCCTAACTAAAGCCCTTCATAAGACCTGGGAAAGGTTTAAGAAGAAGATGATGCAGTGCCTGAACCATAACATGGCAAATATTCACCTGATGGAGACTCTTTATCGGGATTTGAACTCTATCACAAAGACAGTTGTTGATAATGCTGCAGGGGATCATTTGTGAATCATACTCTTCAAGAGGCCTCGGAGATGCTTGATCGGATGACCAAACAAAGTAAAGTATAGCATACTAGGAATTCTGTGGTAGCAAGTCCTATTATGTCTATTGGTATGACTACAGAATAATGGAAGAAAGAGGAATAACGTGATCAAGACATGGCACACTTAAATACGCAGATGGATTTATTGACCAAGAACTTATTATCTCTAAAGAGTAAAAAAGTAAAAGTTATTGCATCACAAGGTAAAGATGATTTTTATTCAGAAGAAGGAGCCAACTATTTGAATAACCAGGGGAATTTTCGAGGCAATATCCAAGAAAATCAAGGTTGGACTTATTGTGACAAGGCTAGATATAAGGATCGGGATCAAGAAAACTAGAAGAGCAAGAATGATAGAAGTGGGTTGTATGTACCTACCAGAAGTAAAGATAATGCGGAAACTAGCTCTGGTAAGATGTCCATGGAGGACATGATGGAGAAATTTATATAGGGAGTTGAAGCTACCAACTCTAGGGTAACTACCATGAAGACCGATTTGTCTTCTATGAGTTAGTTGGTAAACTCGCACTCTACTTCGATCAAACAGTTGGAACAATAAATGAGCCAACTTTATCCAACATTGAATCAGAGGAAAAGTGGAATGCTACCAAGTGATACAATTTAGAACCCTCGAAATGATTGTTTGTGCATAGCTATTACCACATAGAGTGGTAAGGTTTTATCAGGTCCTTCTTTGGGCAAAGTTGTTAATGATGAGGTGATCAAAGAAGATGTTGAGCTTGAAGAAGGTAATCCAGTGAAGTCTGAGAAGTTAGATAGAATTGATATCACTTCCAATCATCAACAGGTTGATGAGGTAGAACAAGGGAAAAATAAGGAAAAGAAAGTAGTGGTAAAGACTCTCCCAAAACCACCACCTCCCTTTCGTCAGAGATTGAAAAAGAAGGTCGATGATACGAAGTTTAGTAAATTCATGGCAATGTTGAAGCAGCTAATAGTGAATGTGCCTTTGGTCGAGGCACTTTAACAAATACCAGGCTATGCTAAATTATGAAGGATCTTATGATGAAGAAAAGAGCAATGAGCTACGAACCAGTGGATAATCTCTATCATTGTAGTGCTATTTCTATAAGGTCCTTGGTACAGAAGAAGGCAGACCCAGGAGAATTCACTATTCCTTGTACGATTGGATCTCTGGAATTTTTTAAGGCCTTATGTGATCTGGGAGAAAGCATTAATCAAATGTCACTATTTATAAAAAGTTGCATTTGGGAGACCCCACACCCACCAACATGAGACCAGTTATGACGGACAGGTCTGTTAAAAGGCCGATGGGTATGCTACATGATGTACTTATAAAAGTTGTCTATTTTATATTTTTTGTTAACTTTATGATCCTTGATTGTTAATTAGGCTTTGAAGTGCCCATAATTTTGGGAAGACCATTCTTAGTAACTGGGAGAGTGATAGTTGACATGGAGCTGATTGGGCTCAAGTTTAGGCTTAATGAAAAAAAAGAAAAATTTGAAATGTACCCATCCATGACACAGCAAAAGGAGTTGAGTGTTTTATCAATTATGGATGTGTTCTATGAGGATGTGAAAGAGGTATCAATAATGTATCTTGATGAATTATGAGTAGTTAAGACGACCGAGTCATGTCGCGACACTAAATCAGGCCCTATTGGGAGGCAACCTAAAATTTATATATTTAACAAAATATTTATTTAGATTGTAAGTATGATGAACTAATGAGTTATGCATGGGTTGAGGTAGAATTGGTGTAGAAAGTTAAGTGACCCTGATGACATAAGTGATGAGCTATCATAATTGTGATAAGCCGTCAGATTCATCATCAGAGAAACCAGATCTGAGGTATGTTTTGTTAAGGCTGACGACATTTGTGATGGGCTATCACACTTGTGAAAAGCCATCAGAAGTGTTGTCACAAAACCCAAAATAAGCTATCAACCAATTCTGGCCCAGTTGAAGGAATCCATCCCAGCCCAAAAGCAATTTTTTTCACCTTCCCACTTTTCTTATTATTTTCCTTAGTTTATTTCTTTCCATTTTTTTTGTTTATTCTCTTGCCTTTTTGAATTAGTTCTTAGTAAGAGAAGAGAATTTCTTTTTCTTTTTGCTCGATTAAAGTTAAGTTCAAAAACAAAGTTATCTTTCTCCTTCATCTTTTCATCTGCTCTACCCTACTCAAGAAGCTAAGTGGCCTAACAGGAATGATCTAAGACCCTCTTCTTCTCATTGGGTAGTAGTGAGGATGATGTACACCTTGGCTTTCAAAGAGATTAAGTCAAGTTTAGCTTGCCATTGTAGTAAGAAACTGAAACTAGGGTTTACAGTTATGCATCGAGCACAAAAGGTTAAAATCCCAGTTCAAGAAAGTAATTCCATGTTTTGTGAGAAGAATTGACAAGGATGATTATGTTAAAATAAGCTAAAGATCATGTTCTGAGCTAACGACATGCTTGATAATATGAGGCTTATCAGACCATGTCGTCATAAGTTGAGGAAAGTGAGCCTATTCAACTTAAAGCTGATGACATGGTAGAGAAGATATCACATATGTGACGACATATCAGACCATGTCGTCAGAACTTTAATAGGAAGCACTAATAAACCCCTTTCATTGGATGTGGATCTTCAATGACTGAACTTCTTGAACTATGTGATTTTGGGTACTGAATAACTGTGTTCTTCTGTTATAGAGTTTATAATGGCACCCAAGGGAAAAGGATCTAAATCAGCAAAGAAGGTGACTAAGGGGAGTGTGCCTTGGAGACTTTTTGATTAGTCGGATTATGAAGAAGAAGAGCCACAGCTAAGAAGAAAAAAAATAAAAAGAGTTCAAAAATACCTTCACCACCTCCATAAGTTGAGAAGGTGACTAAAGAAAGTGAATCTGAGGAACCACTAACATTTGAACATACATCTTTGAAGCAGACAACCTCTAAACAACCTGATTCGGAGTAACTTGATTCTAAGTAACCTGATTCAGATCAACTAAATTCTGAGCAACCCAATTCTGAGGAACCATCATCTAGGTCCCCTTCTTCTAAACAACAGGCTGATGAAGATTCTCTGATATAGGGAAATCTGATCAAATGTAAGAACCCTGGTGTCCGAGAAAGTGCTAGATGGCAAATTCCTGGCGCAAAGAATATTTTATTTCATGGGCTTCTCAGAACTCAAAGAAGATATATTAAAAGGAAAATTTTGAAAAAATGAGAATTATTACTACCGGGTCGAGCAGATATCCTTCAATGGAGTAGACATTCTGATACTATGACTTGGCATGGTCTATAAAAGAAGGTGATTCATTTTGCCCTGCACTAGTTTGGGAGTTCTACACAAACTACTACGCTACCTTGGAGAAGATGTGTAGGCAAGGCAAAAAAGTAGCAGATCAGCCCTTATTGGAGAAAGTTCTGGTGAGGGGCATAATGGTTGATCTCTCAGAAAGTACCATCAACAGATTCCTTCATGGTCCCGACTTCACTCCTCGGGCCACTTCACCAATATTCTACTCTCAATTAAAGAATCATGACAAATAGTGTAACATCCTAGGTTAGCCAACCTTATAGCTGAAGGAGAACCAAAATGGTTAACCAACCCGAATGAAAGATTATTCAAGGCCTCCCTGACTCAAGAGGCAATGTTCTGGTGGGGTGTAGTACACACCTGGTTGATGCCCACGACTGGAGATAATATTCTTGGTAATGATTGAGCAGTGTTAGTCATAAGCCTCATGGCTAAGCTTCACTTAAACTTTGGGGAAATCATTGCTGAGGAGAAAAAGATTCAGGTATCAAGGCCCAAAACTGCATATCTATTCCCATGTCTGATTATAAAGTTGTTTAAGGCGGCTAATGTACCTGAGGTTACAGACATAGACCAAGATATTCCATCCAGGAAGACCCACAACCCTATCAGGTATGACTAAAATCAGCCTAGGCTTGTGCTAGGCAAGGAAATAGGGTTTTCACAGAATCAATGAGGGTTACTAAAGTGCAACCATTTGTCACTGGCACTGAATCATCACCAAATGTGGAGGTGCAAGATTCTGAAGTTGTACAACCAATATCCTCTGGGAGAGCAGATTTAGTGCTTGAGAACAAACAAACTTTCAGTTGCTGTTTTACCAATAGAATTTGCCTTCAACACGCTCAATTTTAGGAGAGTGGTGAAACAAGCAACGTGGTGCAAGGCGTAGTTGTAACTTTTTGCCAAGTAATTTTTCTCTATTATGAATAAGAGGATTAAGGTAGCACTTGAACCCTTCCAGATATTGCCTGGTCGGATTGATGAGTTAGAGAATCATTTCAATGCACGATTAAGAGAAATATTGGTCCCAGATCATGCACTATTTAGAGAAACCCTGGACAAGGTAAAAGATGATGTTGAAGTATTGTAGCAGCGCTAACTTATGGTGTCTGTGGATCCAATTACTGATGAGTCTGTGGATGAAGTTCCCTTACTTGACCTAAATGGGGAACCAATGAAATAAAGGAAAGAAAAGCATGATAAGAAAGACAAGGGTAAAAAGAAAAGATCTAACAACAAAGATGAAATAAAAATAGAAAAGAAGGCAAGGAAGAAGGTGGAAAAAGTATAAATGAAAAGGGCAATGCGAGCATCTAAGGGAGAAGTGGAGAGAAGAGAGAAAGAGCTACGAGTTAGGGCTATAGTAGCATCATATAGTGGACTCCCTCCAGAGGCTGTGACAGCTATACTAGCCTTGCAGCGGGCTTCTAATATGAGTATTCCAGTGGTAGACACCGCTTCAGGGTCAGGGAACCATGATTCCTATGCTGCAGCTACTCTAGGTGTACCCTAACCCTTAGTTCAGTTTCTCTTTGCATGTACATTGAAGAAAATTCTTGATTTTAAGTTTAGGGTGTAGGATAATTTGTTATAAAATATTGTAGTTGACTAGGAGAAATACAATTACCTTATGCAGTTAACTTATTTTTGTTGATTTTTGAACACCTCTCCAGTGATCTATTTTTTAACTGTGTGATACGCATTTATGTGTGACCACTGTGCATCTTGTTATGGCATTAGTACTAGTGACATGATAACCATTGCTAAATAATCATATAAACCGAATGGGTAGTATCCTGTAATGTACCTCTATGCCATGTGTGTGTGACATATTACTTAGTTCTCTTTGTATGTTAAATTCAGATCTTTCCCGGTTAGTCTTGCCTTGGTTTTAGGATATGGGTTAGGAAAGGATCAAAGGCCATTTTGAGATTAGTAAACTTTTATCCTAAATTACCTTCCCTGTATGAATGATATCCTTTGATTCCCTATTTTAGCCTAATTACCTATTCTTTTATGATACTTATCACCTTCCTATTTGAATCACAATGAACATATTTTGGCCCTTGTCCTCCTTGGACATTGTGCACTTTGACTTAGGCAAATAGCCTAAGCTGAGGGTGGCTACCATAGGTGTGTGTGATGTTAAATGAGTATGAAGAAAGGTAGAATTAAAGAAAAGAATAAAAAACAGGGTGTGGTGGAAAAAGAATAAGAAAAGAAAAACTGTGGAAAAAAAGAAATGATTGTCAAAAAGACCGCAACTATTCGGATATGTGGGATCAAGAAAGGAGAGAATTAGGTAAAGGTAAATAAGTGAGACCCCAAAAGTTAGTGTAGTTCCAAGGAGGCTTAGTCACCTTAAATATCATCGAGTATCATACCAGCCCTTAGCCTACATTACAATCTAAAGAAAAAGACCTATAGTGATCCTAGCTTACCTATCGAAAAACGTTGGTAATGAAAATAAGGGCAAGTTTATGGTATTTGGCATATATTGACTGGAATTTCTTTTTGAGAGTGAGTGTCTATTTACTGTCCCCATAATTACATATGTTTTTTATTACATGAGTGAGGAGGGACTTCTTTTTTGTAAGGGCACACTGGTTATGTTACTAGTTGCTAACTTATTTGGGTAGTGTAATATTGGTACATACATAGTTGTTGTTGCTAAGTTGATGCCATAGCTTGATTTCTTTGTGTTGCATTGTTGCTTTTCAGTAATATACACAGTTGAATTTGAGATGATTGACCTTGGAGATGGTAAATATGTTTGGAGCTAAAATGAATGATTGACTGCCGATTGTACTTTGTATCCTCTTAGTTATGTTTAAGTTATTTGAGGACAAGCAATTGTTTTAAGTTGAGGGTGTTGATGTGTGAGCTAATTCTAACACATTTGAGGCTTTTAACTAGAAATAACTTAAAAGTCTTCAGCAACTTTTATCATTTTTGACTATTTTCTCTATGATAATACAGGAAAGTCAAGATGAAAGAAAACCAAAGACCATAAGAGCAAAAGATGTAAATTTGGAACAAGTGGCCATGAAAGTGTAGTTGACGACTTGTCTAATAAGTCATTAAATTTGTGATAAGTTATCAGAGTCATCGTCAGCTGTAGACAGTGTGAGAAAGTTGGAGCAGAAGTATGATGACATCCCCTGATAAACCATCAGGTGTCTTATAAGCCGTCAGGAATGCCGTCAGGCTAAGACAGAGATCATGAAAGTGCAAGAAGAGATGATGACATTTCTGATAATTCGTCAAACTTTTGTTAAGTCGTCAGGAGTTGTCTTTAGCCTAAGGCAGAGATCATGAAAGTTGAAGAAGAGATGATGACATTTCTAATAAGTCGTCATACTTTTGATAAGCCGTCAGGAGTTGCGTCAGCCTAAGGCAAAAATCACCAAACTTGGAGGAGGAGCTGACGACAATGTCTGGTAAGTCGTCAGACTTTTGATAAGGCATCACATTTCCTCATCAGTTGTGCAAGAAAAAGTTGTATTC
>JAPEIP010000003.1:64144525-64168826 GCA_026120095.1 Capsicum chinense
CATTGTGCACTTTGACTTAGGCAAATAGCCTAAGCTGAGGGTGGCTACCATAGGTGTGTGTGATGTTAAATGAGTATGAAGAAAGGTAGAATTAAAGAAAAGAATAAAAAACAGGGTGTGGTGGAAAAAGAATAAGAAAAGAAAAACTGTGGAAAAAAAGAAATGATTGTCAAAAAGACCGCAACTATTCGGATATGTGGGATCAAGAAAGGAGAGAATTAGGTAAAGGTAAATAAGTGAGACCCCAAAAGTTAGTGTAGTTCCAAGGAGGCTTAGTCACCTTAAATATCATCGAGTATCATACCAGCCCTTAGCCTACATTACAATCTAAAGAAAAAGACCTATAGTGATCCTAGCTTACCTATCGAAAAACGTTGGTAATGAAAATAAGGGCAAGTTTATGGTATTTGGCATATATTGACTGGAATTTCTTTTTGAGAGTGAGTGTCTATTTACTGTCCCCATAATTACATATGTTTTTTATTACATGAGTGAGGAGGGACTTCTTTTTTGTAAGGGCACACTGGTTATGTTACTAGTTGCTAACTTATTTGGGTAGTGTAATATTGGTACATACATAGTTGTTGTTGCTAAGTTGATGCCATAGCTTGATTTCTTTGTGTTGCATTGTTGCTTTTCAGTAATATACACAGTTGAATTTGAGATGATTGACCTTGGAGATGGTAAATATGTTTGGAGCTAAAATGAATGATTGACTGCCGATTGTACTTTGTATCCTCTTAGTTATGTTTAAGTTATTTGAGGACAAGCAATTGTTTTAAGTTGAGGGTGTTGATGTGTGAGCTAATTCTAACACATTTGAGGCTTTTAACTAGAAATAACTTAAAAGTCTTCAGCAACTTTTATCATTTTTGACTATTTTCTCTATGATAATACAGGAAAGTCAAGATGAAAGAAAACCAAAGACCATAAGAGCAAAAGATGTAAATTTGGAACAAGTGGCCATGAAAGTGTAGTTGACGACTTGTCTAATAAGTCATTAAATTTGTGATAAGTTATCAGAGTCATCGTCAGCTGTAGACAGTGTGAGAAAGTTGGAGCAGAAGTATGATGACATCCCCTGATAAACCATCAGGTGTCTTATAAGCCGTCAGGAATGCCGTCAGGCTAAGACAGAGATCATGAAAGTGCAAGAAGAGATGATGACATTTCTGATAATTCGTCAAACTTTTGTTAAGTCGTCAGGAGTTGTCTTTAGCCTAAGGCAGAGATCATGAAAGTTGAAGAAGAGATGATGACATTTCTAATAAGTCGTCATACTTTTGATAAGCCGTCAGGAGTTGCGTCAGCCTAAGGCAAAAATCACCAAACTTGGAGGAGGAGCTGACGACAATGTCTGGTAAGTCGTCAGACTTTTGATAAGGCATCACATTTCCTCATCAGTTGTGCAAGAAAAAGTTGTATTCTATGATTTGATTCCTAATCTATCTCTTGGTATTTAAGGGAAATTTCATAGGTTTTATTGGAGGCAGACATTCATCTTGAATTTTATGACATTCATCTTGAAACACACGAACTTACACTATTTTCTCTCTAGTTTTCTCTGGAACTTTACAATTAACTTTTGAGAGATTGTTATAGTAATTTTCTTGGGATTTCTACTGTAATCTAATCCGAGAAATAGTTGTTGATATTCATTATTCTGTAAGTTATCATTTATCAAATTATGAATGAAAATTTTCTTATTGCTTTTTACATTATGAGTAGCTAATACCTTTAGCCCGAGTTGTGGGATTTATGTGTTTGGTTTTGTATAGGTATTCGAGATTCTAAAGTTAGTAGGAACTCTTATGTAATTCCTCTGTTATACATATTGTGTATTGGTTGTAAACGATAGGTCATGCCTATTAGTAATGTGCTTGAAATAAGAAATAAACCCTAGAAGGAAGTGAATTATCAATAGGGACTTGGAAGGATCAAACTTTCATTTAATAATTAATGTTGTAACAAGGTTAATTAACTTGAGACAACATCCTGTTATGAAATATAAATTCCCTAAGTTCAAAATAATTAGGTAATTAAATGCCTAAATAGGTTGAGAAGCATTTAGAAATTACTTCGACAAGTATAATCTGTTGTTCCTACCTACAAAAGAATCATGAACCTTTACTAGTGTCTGTTAAACACCAACACTCATAGTGAACACAACTCTGGTTTTCTATAAAGTATTGATTACAAAAACTGACACTGAATTGAGAAATAATTACTTGTTACCCGTCCAAAAAAACCCATTTACAGGAAACTGCTAACTATTAGTTGATTAACTCAGGAAAAACTCAAATTAACACCATATTCCCTGTGGGATTCGAGCCCAATCTAGTTGGGTTATATATTTGACAACGCCTGCTTACTCTCTTGTAAGAGAGGTGTAGTTTGAGTGTTATCAACTATCATCGAAGTAAAGCTAACATGGTTGATGATGCTCTTAGCAAGTTTTCCATAAGAAGCTTATCTCATGGGGATAAGGACAAATGAGATTTTGTGAAGGATATTTATTGTTTAGCTAATCTAGGAGCTCATCTCTTGAATTCAAAAGATGGTTTTATGATTATTCATGAGGTGGCAAAGTAATCTCTTGGTGCTGAGGTGAAAGAAAAGCAAGTGTTGGACCCTATGTTGGTGCAAATCAAGAATGATGTGGATAGATAGAATGTGATTGTTTTCGAGATTAGTGGTGATGGTATCTTACGATACAAAGAAACATTATGTGTTTCCGATGTTGATAGGTTATGAGGAATAATGTTGGCCGAAGCTCATGAGTTGTGTTATACTATTCATCCTATTTTGATGAAAATGTATCATTATCTTAAGGAGATTTATTAGTGGAATAATATAAAGAGGGATGTGGCTCATTTTGTGGCTAAGTGTCGGGTGTGTCAGAAAGTGAAGGTAGAGGAGATAGGTCATAGAGGGTTGTGTTAGGAGATTGAACTATCGGTGTGGAAATAGGAGATAATTAATAAAGATTTTCATGGGTCTTCTGTGGTATCACTAGCAATTTGATTCGATTTGGGTCATCGTGGATAGGATGCCAAGTTTTTCATAGTCATGAACTAATTCCTTAGGTGATGACGGCGGCTACCATAACCTAGCAGTAGGCAAGCCAAACCATAGTTCAAAATGGCTAGTAACAGACTACTCAAAAATATATAAGCAAAAGAATATGGAATAAATGAAGTAAAGATCAATACAAAAGAAAATCCCAAAACCTGGTGGTACCAGTACAAAAGGTTCTATTACAATAAGAGTACAACAGGGAAATATCAAGAGAACTATACTGATACAATTTATCTTTGAATACATTAAAGAGACAAATCTAATACATAAAAGAGAGATTAGGGATACTCCAGATGTCAGGAGTTCACTCTATGTCCTGAACCATGGTTGCTTTGCACGATGCACATATCAGCAGTGAAAACTCGTACTATGATTTGCAGGCTACAGAAGTTTAGTATGAGTACCAAATGAATGGTACTTATTAGGCAACTGCCAACTAAGCTCGAAAGATAAAGAATACATATACGGTACATAAACACAATGGAAACTATACCCAAGATTACAAAAATCAATTCACAAGTTAATAAGAACAATAGGGGCAACTTTCATGTTTAAGTCCAAGAGTAACTTAATTAGACTAAAGAAGTATTAGGGTAAACTATCTTATTCCATCCACAATCAATAGACGTCAATGCTATACCATATATCCCAGGCCAATGTATGAACGAAGAGGAAATAAAGATATATATAGCAATATACAAGGCCAAGAAACAATATACAATCTGAACAATGAAGGAAGGGATATACGATAGTGCCATAACTTCATATATATATATATATATACACACGCACACATAAACATGAGGTTATCTCAAAGAATAACCTAGATCATCATGTTCTTATTTTAAAAACTCATTATATTACTACCAAGATTTAATACTATCATACTCAGGGTTTCTAATCCACATGGCTAGACATGGAATAATCGTTCATAACAATGTCATCATAAGATACAAGAGGTCTTGGACATACCTCAAATCTTGATACTGGATCTGTAAAAAGCTAGCCATAATAATGATCATAACAATGATAATATAAATTAATAAAAATATCAGTAACAATGCGAACAATCAGCAACTCCAAACAATCAAATACCTAGCCAAACCTATGTGTACCCCCACCGCCGCAGGATCGAAAGGTTCAATCAATATGCAATAACACAAGTCATTCTCTTCATCCATATCTATACAACCATCCTAAATTAGTCGGTACACATAGGTGCATACTGGTGATAGGTGATGCGCTTGTAGGAATGGATACAAGGTACACAATCAATATCACAACTCATCATAGTATCCTCCGTAATTTTTTGGTATCAACATATCATCATAATATCCTCTCACTTTGTCGGGCATTACCATATCATCGTAATATCCCCCGTCCTTATGGGACATCAATATCATCATCACAATATCATGCAGCCTTATCGGGCATCATATTCATAATCACAATATCATCCGGCCTTGTCAGGTATCAATATAATCATCACAATATCCTCCAACCTTGCCAGGCATCAATATAATCATCACAACATTCTCTGGCCTTGTCGAGTATCAATATAATCATAAATATCAATACACATATATTTATAGACATGTAATAGGTGCCCGACCTCAAGTCGTGGCAACAAGGAGTGTAAATCTACCAGCCTGTTAGTATACTTATAAACATAATTGTATTATCATAGAATATTGAACTTCCCAATACTTCCCAATTATTGTTATTATCTAACCTACTCTTATGATTGTTAAGCCACTAATTTACTAGTCATCACATGACCTTTATTTATTAGTCTAAGCATTATCCTTTACATAATCTGTATTCATGTGATAACAACTAATCATTACATAATAAGTAGCCAATACCCAACATCTAGTCAAGATTCATTACTAGACCATATTCACTATTTATCCACTAATCAACATTATCAACTAACCATTGTATATCCATCAATAATTATTAGTCAACACATTATTATCAAACCATGTTTTATGAACTAGCACCATTCGTTAACCAACTATTTATAATGCCCCAAATCTGGTACCCAGAATGCTACACGGTGCTCATGACCCCATAGAACCACAAGCTAACCCATTACTGATATTTGTACCTCTATACTGCAAAATATATTGTATAATGTGGAAACATGAACTGAAAGGCCATAAGGTTCAAAACTATAACATAGGATCTAGTAAATCATAACATATGGGTGGGGTATAAAATACCCAAAATAACTAAAATAACTAACTGAACATGATAGTCTGGAAAGCCTCTAACTGACTGAACGGTCTGAATAAGGAGTTAATGAGAAAATAAAGTAATGATCATGTCCTCGAAAGATGAGGACTCACTTCTAGCTCTGATTGCTGAGATTGGAATCTAATGATGCTTTGGAGATCGTGTCTTTGGACCTGTGGTATAAGACACCATAGCTCAAATGCATTAGTACTTTGAATGTACTGGTATGCATGTGAGGTAGGCTGAATGCATTGGGTTCATATGCATGAACAATAATGGCTAGCTGACTAATATGAATGTGAGAATACATCCATGCATACATAGTAACTATATCTGATATCATGATAACATGAGTTTACTGATAACTAACATGACTAATAACTGAGTTCTGATAACTTATAACATGAGTGACTGTATCTGACAGTCCTGAATCAGATGGAACTAACTGAGTTTCGTATTGTATCTGAGTTGACTATATTTGATAGTCCATATTGTGTAACATGAAATTGTTTGAAATAGTAATCTAACCGACATGCCATAAATGACACATTATAGCTGAATTGGGTCCCAATCTGTACCCTGATTGGAAGGGTGTCATACTGCGCCACTGGTAAGGACAACATGTGAGTGATCCTTGTCTAGCAGGTTACTCTAATGAGAACGGTGGGAACCCTCAACTAGCGGGTTAAACCACCTTATCTACCCTCAATTAGTAGGTATGATGTCTCAACCTACGCTGGCTATGTAGTTCTAGAACGTAAAGATTGCTTCTAAGAATCGCACCCTCTACTTCCAGGTGATTTGCCATCCTTGGGTTCACTCGGTGCTAATTTTTACTCCCATCTGAATAGACACTGAACATAATTAACTGATTTGAACATGAACTGAGTTTACTAAATTCTCTTAACTGATGGAATACTACTGATATCTGACAACTGACTAAGTTCGTGAGATTGCTGAGGTTACTGAATTACTGAGCTTTCCTTAGTCACATGGCTGACTGAGTTCTATAGATCATGTCTTGACTAAGGATATCGTGAAAACATGACACTGGCTCTGGGTATACACCTAAATTTTTGGGTACAAATACCCCCAGGACTCGATAGAAAGAAACTGACAAAGCATGACTTTCTTGAATACATGACCAATATTACAATCCATAATTCATTTATTTAGGAAATTCATCAAACATATGATATGCATAAGCTTGTACATAAATGGGGATTTCATAAGCTCATACTGGTTGGGCATTTTTTTCCTTCACATAGGCATTTAATCAAACACATGGTAGGCATAGTATATGTAGACAACATTATATAACAAATAAACATCATGATTCAACTCTAACTTCATCATCCAAGGGTTTAATCATAAGTCCACATGAATCTAAATTTATACTAATCAATTCCACATAAAATTTATCACCCAACATGGAATAGAATTCAATTGGTCATTATCAACATGAACAAAAGCAAACCAACATGAAATTCATAAATTAATCCATACAATTGAACTTTGAAAAGAGATTCTTGGGCTTCATGGATGAAAGGAGTTCATGAATGAACACTATACATACCTGGTTTAAGTTTTATGAAGCTCTTAAACTTGAAGAATTTGAATCTCTTAGCTCTTGAAGAAGATTTTGATTTTGTTCTTGGGGATTAATCTTAGAGGGAAAACCCTAATTTTGTTGTTATAGATGGATAATGAATTTTTAAGCTTTGTTCGTATTTAACTAGGTATATAAATGGGTTGTAAAAGACCAAAACAACCTTTTAGAAATGGCTTTAAAATAACTGAACAAAATATACGATGGTGGGTGCGATGGTACGTCGCTGGGTCGACGGTCCGTCGAACTGACCGTCACACTGGGACCAGAACTAGAACTTACTGCCTTGGTACGATGGTGGGGTGCAACGGTATGTCACTGGGTCGACAATCCATAGGTCCTTACCGTTGCTTCTAGGAAGAATAGGGCCTCACTGTTTCCTTTGCGATGATCCGTCGCTAGTATGACGGTCTGTTGGCTTGGGAAGTTGATCCAGGGAAGAAGGTAGTCACACTACCTCACTGCGACGGTCATGGCCGATGGTCCGTCGCTATTCCATCGGCCTCACCATCGCACCTAGGCAGTTTTACTACCTTCTGTATTTTGGCCATAACTTTCTCTTCCGATGTCGAATTTTGATGAAATTGGTATCGATGGAAAGCTTATTAAATTTTTCACATGAAAAAAAGTAAAAATATTAAAAATACCATATGTACAGAAATGGATTCATCTTTCAAAGAAATATTCTAACATTCTTGGGACAAATTTCAAGCTAGGAAAGAGTATGGGGTATTACAATATCTCCCCCTTGAGAACATTCGTCCTCAAATGAGACTGAGTGAGGGGGAAAGAATATCAACGAACGTACATACTAAACATGACTGGCTGGAACATGAAACTGAGTAAGCTTAGGGAGAACTATTACATTGATCTTGATCTGAGTTGGAGAAGAAGAGGTGAAGATACTTGGTATGCATTTCTTCTTCTGCTTCCCAAGTAGCTCTCTCGATGGACTAATTTCTCCAAAGAACTTTAACTAGCATGACTTCTTTGTTCCTCAATCTACGAGTCTGATAGTGTAGGATTTCGACCGTAATCTCTTCATAAGAGAGGTTATTCTGAACATCTAAGCTCTGAATAGGAACTATAATTTCTGGGTCACTTATGCATTTCTTGAGAAAAGAGACATAGAAGACTAGATGAACAAGAGTTAGATCTGAAGGCAATTCAAGCTCCTAAGCTACCTTGCCAAAGCGACTGAGAATCTTCAAGGGACCGACATATCGGGGACTGAGCTTTTTCTTTTTGCCAAAACTCTTCAATCCCTTCATGGGAGATATCTTTAGATAGACATGATCACCAATCTCAAACTCGAGATCCTTCTACGAGTATTTGCATAAGACTTTTGTCAGCTCTGAGCAGCCCAGATTCTTTCTCTAATCAACTGGACTTTCTCTAAGGCGTCGAATACCCAGTCAGGCCCTATAACTAAGGCCTCACTAATTTCAAAACAACCAATTAGAGATCTACATATACTACCATATAGATCTTTAATATGAATACTGGAATGATAGTTGTTGTTGTATGCAAATTTAATCAAAGAAAAGTGGTCATCCCAACTTCCTTTGACATCAATTGCACACGCATACAACATATCTTCTAAAGTCTGAATGATCCTTTATGCTTGACCATCTATCTGAGGATGAAAGGCTATACTCAAATGAACTTGGGTACCAAGACCCTTTTGGAACACTTTCTAAAAATAAGAGGTTAACTGGGTACCTCTGTCTTAGATAATAGCTAATGGAACACCATGCAATCTAACCAACTCTATAATATAGAGTTTGGCATAATCCTCGGCTGAATAACAGGTATGAACTAGAAGGAAATGAGATAATTTGGTCATCTTGTCTACAATGACCCAAATCGAATCATGTTGACAACGAGTTCGAGGTAAACCCGTCACGAAGCCCATGTTCACTTCTTCCTACTTCCAAGTAGGAATAATAAACTCTTGCATGGACCAACTGGGCTTCTGACGCTCTATGTTAACCTGCGGACATATAGATAACTTAGCTACAAACTCTACAATATCTCTGTATCCCACTCCACTAATAGATTTCCCAGAAATTGTGGTACATATTTATGGGCCATGGATAAATAGAGTAGCTCACACCATGCGCTTCTGCAAGAATTCACTGCCATAAGTCATCTACAGCTAGAACACACTGACGACTCTGACAACGTAGAACACCATCTCCTCCTTGGGAGAAAACCTCTAGTTTATGATCCTTGACTGACTCTTTTAACTTGACAAGGCTAGGATCTCTATCTTGCTTTTCTTTCACCTCGGAAACTAGAGGTGATTCTGAACTACTCTAAACCTATATATCACCCTCTTCTATATCAACTAAGAGAATTCCTAGTCTTTTAAGATGAGGGACTTCTTTGGCTAACTTCTTCTAACTATCATCAACATGAGCAATACTACCCATAGATAGTCTACTGAGAGCATCGGCCACTACATTGGCCTTGCTTGAATGATAAAAGACACTTATGTCGTAGCCTTTTAAGAGCTCTAACCACCTTCTCTGATGAAGATTGAGATCTTTTTAAGAAAAGACATACTGAATGCTCTTATGATCCATGAACATATCTACATGAACACTGTATAGATAATGCCTCCAAATCTTCAAGGCAAATACTATGGTGGCTAACTCAAGATAATAAGTAGGACAATTCTTTAATGGGGTTTAAATTTTCTAGAGGAGTAGGCTATGACCTTACCACGCTGAATGAGGACACAACCCAAACCTACTCTGGATGAATCAAAATACACTATGAACCCATCTAAACCATCTGAAAGAGCTAGAACTGGAGCTGAGGTGAGTCGAGTCTTTAACTCCTAAAAACTCTTCTGTCAAGGATCTGACATTTGAAACTTGACTCTCTTCTGAGTCAATCTGGAAATAGGGGATGCAATAGAAGAAAATCCATTAACAAACCATCAATAATAGCCCTCCAAACCTAAGAAACTCCTGATATCTGATGGAGAGATAGGGCGAGGCCAGTTTCTTACTGCTTCGGTCTTTTAAGATGTACTCTAATGTCATTATCAGAAATGATATGGACAAGGAATGATACTGACCTTAGCAAAAATTCACACTTACTGAATTTGGCGAATAGCTGATGATCTATGAGAGTCTGATGTACTATTCTGAGATGGTCTACATGATCTCACTTACTGCCAGAATAGACCAGAATACCATCAATGAAGACTATGATGAACATGTCCAATTACTACTTGAACACACAGTTCATCAAGTCCATAAAAGATTATGGGGCATTGTAGAGACCAAAGGACCCGACTAGGAATTCAAAGTGACCATACCAAGCATGAAAAGTTGTTTTCAGAATGTCACATTCTCTGACTCTGAGCTGATGATAGCCGGCTCTGAGGTCTATCTTGGAGAAATAGCTATAACCCTAAAGTTGGTCAAACAAGTCATTGATTCTGGGAAGAGAATACTTATTCTTGACTGTTACCTTATTAAGTTGATAGTAGTCTATACAAATTTTGAGAGAACCATCTTTGTTGCGTACGAGTAATACTGGAGCGCCTAACGGGGACACACTAGGTCTGATGAATCCCTTATCTAAGAGATCCTCCAATTAATCTTTCCATTCTAGAGTTTTACTGGTGCCATTCGGCATGGAGGAATAGATATAGGTTGAGTATTTGGAAGAAGATCAATGCCGAAGTCTATTTCCCTTTTGGGAGGAATTCCTGGAAGATCTTCAGGAAATACATATAAATATTCGTTCACTACTAGGACTAATTCAAGACTGGGAGTTTCAAAACTAGTGTCCTTAACATGAAAGAAAAGATAGACACATCCCTTAGATATAATTTTCCATGCCTGAAGGTAGGAAACAAGCTAATATCTAAAAGCGGATACACTGCCCTTCCACTCTAGGACGAGTTCATTCAGAATTTAGAACTAGACTATTCTGTTTCTGTGGTTGACTGTGGCATAGCAGGAATAAAGCGAATCCATCCTGAGAATAACATCAAAATTAGTCATCTCTAATTCTACTAAGTCTGCTGAAGTGACTTTCTGAGATATCATAACCGGGCATTTTCTGTATACCCGTTGAGCTATGATGGTTTTACCCACTAGGGTAGAAACTGAAAAGAGCTCTGTTAGAATTTCAGGGCTGACTCCAAAATCAACTGTTATATAGAGAGTAACAAAAGACAAAGAAGCACCTAGATCTAGTAAAGCATAAACATGCACATGAAAGATCTGTAACATACATTAACCATATCAGGAGAATTTTCCTGATCTTACTAGGACTAAAAAGCATAGAGTCTATTTGGGTGTTTCCCACTAGTAGCACTGGAGGTGGCACCCTACTGATTCGGGTGGCCGAACTAAGCTGAGGAATGGTTCTGTAGACCCTGTGGACCGGACTGCGGTTAATCTCTAACTCTATGGCCTAGCTTTCCACACCCGAAATAGGTATCACTGCCAGCTCTGTAAGTACCCTGATGGTTTATTCCATAAGTCTGACAAAGGGAATAGGTGTGGGAACTGCTAACACTTCCCTGAGACTTAGAGCCTACCACTCTATCTATGAACTTATGCACAGGAGAACTAGCTGAAGAAGGAGTTGGAACTAAGGACTTAGGACAAATTTGAGAATGGTTTCCTCCTTCTAATTTAGGCTGAGCAAAGTTAAAACAACCTATCCTTGGTCTCTTATTTTATTTCTCCCTTATCTTAATCATCTGCTACTTATCTGCTGAGCATGAGTCATAAGCCTGGCTAAAGTCATGTCACTATTTATCATGGTGGATCTGCACTCATTAACCACCCTATTATTTACCCCTGAAACAAACTTATTCATCTTGGCCCTGCTATCAGCAACCACATAAGGGGAATATCTAGCTAATTGAGTAAACTTAAGAAAATACTCTTTCACCATCATGTTGCCCTGCCTAAGGTTGATAAATTCTAACACCTTAGCTTCTCTAAGCTCTAGGGGAAAATCTATCAAGTAAAGCAGAAGCAAATTCCTCCCACTCAACTGAACCTACATCAACTGCCCTCTCTGACGTCCACTGCTTGGACCAAGTATGAGCAATATCTTACAACTGATATGCAGCTAGCTCAGCACTCTAACTAGAAGTAACCCCCATGATGTTTGTAATCTTCTGCACCTGATCTAGGAATTCCTGAGGGTCCTCATCTGCCTTAGACCCAAGAAAGGATAGAGGATTCATTCGGGTGAAGTCCTAAATCCTAGATGCAGCTGAATTGTCCACTGGGTTGGCCAAAAGGACAACTGGTCGTTCATTCTGAGCACCAACTGACTGATCAAGGGTAGTGAATACAGCTCTGAACACTGCATGAAAAAGATGTTCGTCCAAAGGATCTTCTTAGACAGGCTGAGTTCTTCTTTTGGGAGGTATGCTCTAAAATAAAGAGAAGAAATGGATCATACTAGGAGATTGAATTAAGATTATGCTCGCTGGAACGACATGAATACTGAAAGAAAGGAAACTGTTCCTAAAACATCTTATAGCCTCCACCCATGTACAAGACTCTACTAGATACGGCTTTCAAACTTCCTAGGACTCTATTGAACCTGGCTCTGATACCAAGTTTGAATGAACACTATACATACCTGGGTTAAGTTTCTTGAAGTTCCTAAACTTGAAGAATTAAAATCTCTTAGCTCTTGAAGAAGATTTGGATTTTGTTTTTGGAGATTAATCTTAGAGGGAAAACCCTAATTTTGTTATTGTAGATAGATAATGAATTTTTGAGCTTTGGTCGGATATAACTAGGTATATAACCAGGTGGTAAAAGACCAAAAATCCCCTTAAGAAATGACTTTAAAAAAACTAAACGAAATATGCGACGGTGGATGCGATGGTCCATCATTAGGTCGACGGTCCATCGGACTGACCATCGCACTAGGACCATAACTAGAACTTACTGCCTTAAGTTCGACGGTAGGGTGCGATGGTCTATCGCTGGGTCAACGATCTATCATCCTGACCATCACATCGAGGCTGAATAGGGCCTCACTATTTCCCTTGTGATTGCCTGGGCGATGGTCCATTGGTATGACGGTCCGTCGGCTTGGGCCATCAATCCAGGGTAGAAGGTAGTCACACTGTCGGCCTCATCGTCGCACCTAGGTGGTTTTACTGCCTTCTGTATTTCATCCATAACCTTCTCATTCGATGTCGGATTTTTATGAAATTGGTATTGATGGAAAGCTTATTCAATTTCTCACGTGATAAAATGTGAAAATCTTAAAAATACCATGTGTACAAAAGTGGATTTATCTTTCAAAAAAAGCTTCTAACATTCTTGGGACAAATTTCAAGCTAGGAAAAATACGGGGTATTACACCATTATTTATAACAAAATCCTCGGTTATCAACTATCTATCATTATAAACTAGCCATCTCTTATAATCAACATCTCTTATTATCTAGCCTTATTAGTCCATAACTGCTCGTTAAACATCTGATTATCATCATAGACTTAGTTGTCGATACCACTAATCTTCACCTTTGCTAAACCCAACATCAACATTAGCCACGTATTAACCATCACTAGATATCATATTTTAGCTAAGAAATATTCATTAACTAATACATTAGACTCCTAGCCATATACTACTATAGCCACCTAATAGACAACTAGCTGCCACACAGCTTAACCCTTTATTAGGAAGAAAAGTCATAAGATCATATTTCAGCTATAATCATATCAATTATGAATATAATAATCATGAATGTACCAAATCTATACATGCCATCACTAGTATCCAATCATTAGAGTAATAAGCATCATACCACATCTTTCTCTATCCCATACTGGAGAGATGTTCATATCAACATATATATGTATATTCATCAACTACAACCATATCATTTACAGGATAATTAGTTCCTAAAAGTGTTTTGATAACATTACATAGCCCTTGGCGCAATATGTGTCTGAAATAACATAACATCATAATCATGGCCTTTGGCCCATATACATATCTGTAACGTGCATCAATAACCATGTCTATAAACCATCTCAAGTTGCATATCTAATATCATCTCGCACATAGGGGGAAATATCAATAAATACGTAATAATGTCTTATCTAGGAGGAATCTTTCATCTAGTAGGCATAATATCAGTAAATATACAATCATCTCTCATCTAGGAGGCATCTCACATCAAGGATACATAATATCAGTAAATATATAATCATCTCTCATCTAGGAGGAGTCATATATCAAGGAGGCATAATATTAGTATATCTATAATCATCTCTCATCTTGGAGGCATCTCACATCTAGGAGGCATAATATTAGTAAATATATAATCATCTCTCATCTAGGAGGCATCTCACATATAGGAGGCATATTATCAATAGGCATGTATTCATCTATATGATTTCTCATATCAATAATCTTATTTATAATGTGAATAGGACATCTCATAACTATATATCATACATTGTAACTATGAAAAATATCACCTCTCTGGGAAAATTATCATGTAGCATCTCTATAGGCCCGATAATCATAACATAGAGAAAAGTCATCTCTACAGGCCCAACAATCATAACTAAGAGAAAAGTCATCTCTATAGGTCAAGTATCAAGTCTAGGAGGAAATAACATCTCTATGGGACAAATATCAATCAAAGAGGAAATAGCATCTCTGTAGGTCAAACATCATATCAAAAAGGAGTAGCATTCCTATAGGTACGAATATCACTTCTATTCGGAACAACATACCCATAACTCGTAAGTCATAATCCGGGGAACATCATTTCAATTTATCAAGTCATGAAGTAACCTTATACTAAGGTTTACTAGTCTCAACTATGCATAACATCTGGAACTAAGTCCACAAGGCTAACACAAGTCTTGGCCTAAGTGGGTCATCCAATCCCACTTCTAGACCTCAATTCCCTATATTTAGGAAAACTATTCTCCAAACTATGATAAGGTATCTAGTTTAACTTCTAGATGTCAAGTAAGCCATAACCAATCCCAAGATAAGAAATTCATCTAGAACAAGGGCATTTAAGTCAGTTCTACCAAATTACGATCTCAATACTTACATCTTAGCCCAATAAGATTCAAATATAACAATCATGCTTCCAATGATAAAACGACATCCCAAACCTAACATTTTATCACATCCATGGTAAAACTAATCTAAACTAGGGATAAGGCAAAAAGATTCTAAAGGGTTATTGATAACGCTCAACTTACAGGTCAATTTTAGTGCAAGGTGGTCATTGTCAATATATTTACCTGACTTTGGAGTCGGGGCCAAATCCACGAGGAACAATGTGAGTGGCAATCAAGTTAATTAAAAATAATAGATACTTGTTAAATTCAAACCAATAGTACCAAAAGGTAAAAATAGGGGGAGGGGGTTAGAAGGTATCATACTTAATATTTCTTTGTTTATTCAGTACAAATTCAGGTGTACGAATACTTAGAGTCTAAAAAATTAGGCACGGATCTTGGGATTATGCTTTCCTAAGGGAAAGATGTGCATAGAGGCATGATAATTTGGTGCATGTTCTAATTGATGATAATATGCTAGGCTAGGTTGTAAGTCATTGGGGATAGTTTGTCAACATATCCTCAAAAATTTCACTTATTAACTCTTTTGAGTACCTAACAAGTGTATCAACTAAAGTCTCCCAATACCTCAATTAGGCATCTCTTTTTCTAGGATGATACCTAAGGAATAGTCACCTTCACTATCACTTTTATGTATAAGATAATGAAAATTTAGCAAACTATGCCAACAATTGTATACTATTGCTTTGGTTCCCAATCCCTCTTTCAAAGATGATGTAGGTTCCTAAAGTTCACCCAAACCTCTCTTTCAAGAATGGTTTAAGCTTTAAAGAGCTTGGGATTTTCAGTGACAAACCCATTTGAGAATCAGGGGCTTTCACCCACAAATCCCAACAAATTTAATTAAGAAATAATAAAACCCATCAATAACACATTATCATATGCATAAATAAATCTTCACCCATATGTAATTTTATACTATTCTAGCATAACCCCAAGAAAAAAAACTAGCTACTCATAATATAAATAAGTAAAGGTTTTACCCAAAATATCCATTGAATTGATTTTAGAAAATCTAAATGAATATTACTTCAAACTATGAGATCCAACAAATCTTCAATGGGAGTTCACTAATTCTTCACCTGGAAGTGATACAAAATATTCTTCACCCATAATTTATACAATATTCTCTTCTCTAAGAATGGAGGCTACAACCTTAGAACAATGTCTAAAATTTGGGAAAGATAGAATATAGAATGAATAATAATTCAAGATGAATGAACTAATGACTCATAGTGTGTCCTTCGATTATGCCCTTGAGTATTTTTCATTGGGATGAAAATTATATCTTTTAGAATATTTGGTCTATTTCTCCAAATGGTTCACTCTACAAATAGTAGGGACTGACCATGACTCATGCTTTGGGTTGTCATTACTAGCCGAAATGCTTGGTTGGACTACTCACTATGAGTCATCCCACGACTTGTGGCTTCACTAAATGACTCATGCAGTGAGTCATTTTGTGACAAAAAGTTGAATCTATTGCACTAAATTGGAGATATGATTTTAGAACTTTTATGGTGGTACATTCTTAAAACTAAGTCTTTACCTTCCTTAGCTTAGTTAGATCTATTCTATAAGATGGGATAGAGATGTGATGAGTGACAATCTCTAGATATAAGAAAAAGTCAATGTAAAGATCAGGTGGCATAATAGGAAGGTTACCAAAAATACCTTTAAAAACTCACATAATATAGAAACAAATAAAACATGAGAAAACTAGCACAAGAATCCTAAAGATGATCTAGAAAAGTTTAATACCTCTTTCCTACAAACCTTCTGCATAAATAAATGATATAATCTTAGAAGAGTAGGCTTACAATCATCCTCTTACTCAAATCTATCCATTCTTAGCATACCCACAATTACCCTCTTAGCATGATAGTGAAGAATTACATGGTACAGAGATAACCAACTCTTCCCCAAGACGTTAAAATCCACCATGTGAAGAATTACCAAATCAACCCAAGTATAATATTCCATGAATAGTACTTAACAAGTCTGATAAACTTGAACAATAATTATTAAATTCTCAATTGGTGTAGACACAAACAAAAGAGAATCAAGCATTAAACATTTAATGTCCTATCCTACAGTAAATTTAACTAAAACATATGAAAATATGGAACCCAAATAAATAATGCAGTAGCTATGCGGTCACAAACCATAATGGTACCTGTAATTACCATATTTGAAGCCTCGACCTTGGGTCTACTAGAAAAGCATAGAAGAGGGTCGTATCACCCATCAGAGCACCATCTATTCTAGCATATGCATCACTTTGATCTGCATGTCCACCATATTCATTGACCTAGTTTCCACCTTTACCCAACTGGTGATCACCAAGATTACTATGTGGACAACCTCTACCATTACTCCACGTCTACTATCTATTGGAACTAAATCTCAAGAATTTATTTGGTATCCGAACAGAAAAGAATACTTCTCATCGAGACAAAATCTTTGAATATGACTAACCTCAGCAAGCCCATAACATGTATGGTCTAAGGTGGGTTGCTGAGCTGATAATGATAATGTAATATAACCACCATAGTCTAAAGATAGTTAGCTAACACATAATGGGCCCCAATAAACACCTTCAATATAGAATAAATCAGGAAATTAGGGTATCCCTACATACCCTAACCTTGACAATAAAAACCACTATAATTACCCATTTTGTGGTCCTTCTTCCCACTTGACTTTGGCATGACTATTTTTTTCATACCCTTTACATTTTCCACAAAATCTACCATATCCTAGAAGGTCATATCAGATGTTTAATCTAAAATATAGAAACTAAAAGATCAATATTCAACCAAACATTTCATCTGAAGTGTAGAACCTTAAAGGAGGTTATTCGACCTTTAAAAAATAATCAAATTCCTTTCCCCGTCAGTAATTAGCATCTGTAAAAACAGAATATCTAGAAATATCATGCAATTTGGCCTCATAGTCTATAATTGATATACCTACCTACTTGAGTCTCGTGAACTTATCTTTCTTCCTATCCCTTAGTTTATGTGGCACAAACTTCTCTAAGAAGATAGAATGAAAATGCATCCAAGTCAATCGATACATACCTACAACTTTACATTCGATGAATTCCCTCTACTAAATTTTGCCATCGCCTATTTCTAAAAGTGTAACAAACTTTAAAATATACCTCTCTACCATAACTATCATATGAAGCCTTCCATGATAATTGAAAATGAATTCATAGTCATCTTCAGACTTAGTGCCATGAAAAATAAGGCTTGTTCTTAAGGAACTTGCAGAATAAGTCATTCTCATCTCTGGTCATCCTTTGATCCAAAACCTGACATGAGAAAACATTGATTTGTAATGTCTTATCCATCCTTAATGACATAGCGGTGGCATGATATGACCCTAGATATTGTGCAACTGGAAATTTTGGTATAGAATATGTACTGACTAAACCACTAAAAAACCACATAACTAGCTAAATCAACTCTAAAGACATATATGAACCTATACTGGACCTATATGAACTATTGAAGTTTCCTAAATAAGTACTTATTTATCCTCTAATGCTACATCTTCATTCTAAACCATGTTTGGAATATCCTTCTATGGGGAGAAAATTATAATGTTATGTCTTGCTGATTCTCAAATCCTGAGCTCCACCCTTGGTGGGTGCTACCCTTCCGCCTTGCCCTCTTTTTCTCCTTCTTAATCTACTTTTACCACTAACTGTGGCTCTGACAACTGGTTAGGTACTATTGCTGCTCTTTTGGTGTGTTCCTAATCATCTGCAAGACAAGAAAGAAAGAATCTATCAATTGGAACCAAGTACTAGGAAAAAAAGATAAGTGAAATTTTCTAAAGTCTTGTAGCATCTAAAAGAAAAGTACAGATGTCTTAGTACCATTCTACAAGACTCTAGTAGACTCAATCTTATACGATGAGATCGATAAACCTAGGGCTTTGATGACAAGTTTGTCATGACTCAAATGGTGATAAGTAGTATCCATTCTAACCCTCTAGTGGAAGAACTATCTAACCCATAAATTAACACAACCACTAAGTCATTGTTAAGAGATAATAAGAAATTCTTGACTAGTAGAATAAAGAAATCCAATAAAATAATAGATAGATAAAAAGTGCAAAAGAATAACTACATATTACAAAATATCGTAAAGACCAAAAAGTCATTGTCCAAGAACTTATAAACCAAAACTGATGTTTGTTATAAATATTATAAACTAATAATCAAAAAGTATCACTATTTAAAAGTATGAACATGATCTAAAAATAATGATCCATGACTGATTGAAAATAGATATACACCATTGGATCAAAAGCTGTTGGTCATAATGGTTACCTTAAAGTAAATGCACACCTTTGGATCAAATGATACTAGTCACATACTAAATCTGAGGTCTTCACTCAATCTGTGGTACACTATCTTCACTCAAAATAGAAGAGTATAGGTAGTATCAACACAAACATTAGGTAATAGTATTGTAACACCCCAATTTGCTGAACTAGAATGCTACATGGTGCTCCTGACCCCGAGGGACCACAAGCTAACCCATGACTGATATCTGTACCTGTATAATACAAATTATGATATAATAATGCAGAATACATAGAATTGTAAGGCCATAAGGTTCAACTAAATAAAATTATGTGGGCGAAAATACCCAAAACAACTCAATTTGAAAGCTAAGTCTGAACGTAAATCTGAAAGCCTCTGAACTATCTGAATAAGGAGTTGAAGGAACATGTCTCCAACTAACTCCGTAAAACTAAACTGAAGAAATAAATAAATGTATCAAATCATATTGTCCTCAAATCAATGAGGATGCACTGTGTCTCTACAATTGGAATGCTACCACTACTGCTGGGCTAGAGCTCGTGTCTCGGAACCTATAGTGTAAAATAAAAAGAAAGCACCATAGCGTAAATACGTTAGTATAACTGGAGTACTGAGTATACGAGAAAGGTAGGCTAAACATAAAGGGTTTCATACATGAACAACACTGACTGACTAATATGAACGTGGAAGTACAAACACACATATATAGAAATTAGGACCATGAATACGTGATAGCATGACCTGTAAGCTAATACATAGTTTACTGATAGCAGTCATGATTGATACTGAAACTGATAATATGGACGATTGTATTTGACAATCTTGTATACACTAAAATTTGAAGAGCGCCTTGAATTCTTTTATTGAGACTGATACTGAATCTGTGGGAAATACTGTTTAACTGACATGCCCCATGTATGTCGTTATGGCTAAGCTGGAGTCCAATCTCTGCCCCAACTGGAGGGGTGTCAATACCGTGCCACGGGTAAGGATAGCCTATGAGTGACCCTTATCTGGCGGGTACTCAATGAGAATGGTAGGAACCCTAAACTGATGAGTTAAGCCACATCATCAACCCTAATCTGACGGGTTAAGATGTCTCAACCTATGTTTGCTACGTAGTTCTGGAACACAAGGATGACTACTTAGAATCACACCCTGAACTGGAGGGTGAGTTCCCATCCTTGGGTTCACTCGGTGCTAACCTCTACTCCCATCTGGAGAGATTGTACATGAATAAAAGACAGTGCATGAATTAATCTTACTGAATTTCGTTGACTGGCGGAATGCTACTGATATCTGACAATTGACTAAGATCATAAGGTTTTCCTAAATCACATGACTGACTGAAGTCTATGGAATCATAGCTTGAGTTGGGATATCGTGAAACATGACATGGTTGTAGGCACACAGCTATAGTTTTTGGGTACAAGTACCCCCAGGACTCGATAGGAGGAAACTGATACATATGACATGACATGATCACATGATTTGAGTCCACAATTTACAATATCATAAGTAAGGCTTTCATAATAAGAATGATTCTCAACAAACTATCACATGATCGAAAATGCACACAACAGGTATATACTTGCATGGCTTCAATAAAATGGTTATTCCATATCGCAACAATATCATGAGCATCTCGTACAACTTCCTTAATTCAAGACAATAACATGGGGATCACGTTGAACATAAACTTAGAACATGGAATAGTCATTTAGGACTTATTATGTCATAAAAGCATGATTTATATTCCCTTATGTATTTTTACAAATGCCTTACATGCACATCTTTGGCATAGGTGGATTCATCAAGATTAAAAATATTCAACCACCATTTTCACATATTTATACGTTAGATACCACCATATCCTCACAATAAACATACAATGATCCCATCTTAGGCATCATTAAACTCCAACCATATGAACATCAACCACCAACAACATAAACATCATAATAAAAAATTTAGAAGATGGTTCTTTAGCTTCATGGACGAAAGGATCGATGAATCAAGTCACGCATACCTTAGAAGGAAGATTCTTGATGATTCACGGAGGAATTTCCTTGAAATCGAATCTTCAAGCTTAGTTACGCAACCCTAGTTATTTTTATATTTTAGTGCTCTTGGATGATGATCTTTGAGATGATAATAGGGTTGTAGTATGTTTAGAAGCTATATATTTCGTAAGGTTAAGTTTCGGGACGTGTATGGAATATTAAAAGACTTAATTACCCTTAAAATAATTCAAAACGGAGTGTTTTTGGCACCTGGAACTGAATTAGGCGGTGCCCAACTGATTTCCTAAGCTAGGTTGGGCAGCGCCTAACCAATCGCCTATGTTTGGTTGGGCGGCGCCTAACCAATCGCCTATCCTTACTGTCTCTCACAAAAATGGGCATAACTTTTCGCTCGGGTATTGCATTAAGGTGAAATTGGTATCGTTGGAAAGCTAATTTATTTCTCTACAATTTGATTGGTCTAAATCAGCCAAAATACCATATTAACATTGAGTTATACTCATTCAAAGATGACCCTTGCAAAATCGAACACTAAAACTTGATGGATTCAAAAACTCTTAGCTTATATTACCTTAAGTTACTCATATGAACATGCTTAATGCATCATAAGCTATCCTATCACTAGGATATTCATTTTAAGTCATGTACTCAAGTATGAATCACAGGATAGGACATTTTACATGTAAGAATACTTATTCACTTCCTAACTTAGAAACATGTGGGGTATTACAATATCTCCCCCTTGGGAACATTCGTCCTCGAATGTGAATTTATTGAGAAGGGATACAAGACAATAGAACCTGAATTGAACATAAAGAATTGAAACTTGATCTCATGACTAACATGCTAAACATACTGAACTCGTGCATATCTGATGCACAGATAACTGGCTTATGAATGCATGACTGAGTATGAAATGGTTAATAGGTACCAAGTTTATACTAGAAACATGAACATCAAACTAAATAAGATTAAGGAGAACTGTTACCTTGAGCTTGATCTAAATTGGTGGGGAAGAGGTGAGGATACTTGGTACGCATATCTGCTTCTGCTTCCCAAGTAGCTTCCTTATGAGACTGATTTTGCCAAAGAACCTTGACAGAGGGACTTCTTTGTTCCTCAATCTATGAGTCTGATAATCTAAGATTTTGACTGGAATCTCTTTATAAGAGAGGCTGTTCTGATTGTCATGCTTTGAATATGGACAACAACTGTTGGGTCACCTATCCACTTCTTTAGGAAAGAGACATGGAAGACTAGATAGACTGAGGATAGATCTGAAGGCAACTCAAGCTCATAAGCTACCTTGCTAAAGCGACAAAGAATTCTGAAGGGACCGACATATCGGGGACTGAGTTTCCATTTCTTGCCGAGCCTCTTCACTCCCTTCATGGGAGAGATCTTAAGATAGACATAGTCATTGATCTCAAACTTGAGATCCTTTCTATGAATATCTTCATAGGACTTCTGTGGACGCTGAGCAGCTCAGAGTCTCTCTCTTATCAACTAAACTTTCTATAAGGTGTCAAATATTAAGTCAGGACCTATGATTGAGGCCTCACTAACTTCGAACCAACCAATCGAAGATCTTATCTCCTACCATAGAGAGCTTTGAATAGAGCCATCTAAATACTAGAATGATAGCAATTGTTGCATGCAAACTCAATCAAAGGCAAGTGGTCATCCCAACTTCCCTTGAAGTCAATTGCACACGCCCTTAGTATATCTTCAAGAGTTTGAATGGTCCTCTCTGCTTGACCATCTATCTGAGGATAAAATGTTGTGCTGAGATGGACTTGGGTATCGAGACCCTTTTGGAATGCTTTCCAAAATTGAGAAGTGAATGGGGTACCTCCGTCTGAGATGATAGATAGTGGAACAATGTGTAACCTGAATAACTCCCTGATATAGAGTTTGGCATAATCCTCAACAGAATAAAAAGTACGAATAGAAAGGAAATGAGCTGACTTGGTCATTCTATCTATAATGACCCAGACTGAATTATGTTGATGACGAGTTCTAGTCAAACCCATCACGAAGTCCATGTTAACTTCTTCCCACTTCCAAGTAGGAATGGTAAACTCTTACATGGAACCACTAGGTTTATGATGCTCTATCTTAACCTACTGACATGTAGAGAACTTAGCCACAAAATCTGCAATATCTCTCTTTATCCCTCTCTACCAATAGATCTCTCGCATATTGCGGTACATCTTAGTGGCCCCTGGATGAATAGAGTATCATGCACCATGCGCTTCTGCAAAAATTCGCTACCTCAATTCATCTACACCTGGAACACATGGACGACCCTGAAAATGAAGAACACCATTTCCCCCTTGAGAGAAAACTTCGACTTTCTGATTTTGAACTGACTCTTTGATCCTGAGGAGGCTAGGTTCCCTGTCTTGTTTCTCTTTTACCTTGGAAACTAGAGATGACTCTGAACTACTATGAACACATACACCACATTTTGAAGAATTGACTAAGCGAGCGCCTAGTCTGGCAAGATGATGGATCTCCTAAGCCATCTTTTTCTTACTATCCTCAATATGAGAAATACTACCCATGGAGAGTTGACTGAGAGCGTCAGCCACAACATTTTTCTTGCTCGGATGATAAAGAATACTCATGTCATAATCCTTCAAAAGCTCTAACTACTTTCTCTAGTGAAGATTGAGATCTTTCTGGGAAAATACATACTGGAAGCTTTTATGGTCTATGAAGACATCTACATGAACTCAATATAGATAATGCCTCCAAATCTTTAAGGCAAAAACTACCGCTGCTAACTCAAGATCATGAGTAGGATAATTCTTCTCATGTGGCTTTAACTGTCTGGAGGCGTAGGCTATGACCTTACCATGCTGCATGAGGACACAACCTAAACCCA
>JAPEIP010000003.1:64172048-64183406 GCA_026120095.1 Capsicum chinense
TATTGTCTGCAACCACATGAGGAGCATACCTGGCTAGCCGAGTAAATCTGAGAGAATACTCCCTAACTGTCATATTCCCCTGCTTGAGGTTGATGAACTCAAGAACTTTGGTTTACCTCAGCTCTTGGGGAAAGAATCTGTCTAAGAAGGTCGTGACAAATTCCTCCCACTCGGTAGGGCCTGTATCATCTAACCTCTCAGACTTCTACTGTTTGTACCAATCATGAGCAACATCCTATTACTGGTAGGAGGATAACTCAGCACTCTCAATAGAAGTAACACCCATGATGTCAATGACCTTCTGGTCTTGGTCAATGAACTCTTGAGGGTTCTCATCAGACTTAGACCCATGGAAAGATGGAGGGTTCATCTGAGTAAAGTCTCGTACCCTAGCTACTTTGGGATTGGCCGAAATGACTGGTGGTCATTTATTCTGTGCAGCCATAGACTGAGAAAGTGTGGTAAATACGACTCTAAACTCTGCATGGGAAATATGTTAGCCCAAAGGATCTTTGGGCTGAGGAGTTGGCTGGTTTCTTTTCTTTAGGGCCATGGTCTGGATTAAGAGATGAATAGATTAGACTGAGAGTTTAACTCATGATTATGCTCACTAGCATGACATGAATAATGAAGAAAGGGTACTATTTTGAAAACATCTTATAGCCTCCTGCACATAAATGTGGTGTGCAACACACCCATGTACAAGACTCTACTAGATGCGACTTTTAGACTTCCTAGGACTCTATTGAACCTTAGGCTCTGATACCAAGTTTGTAAGACCCCGATTCGCTGAAATAGAATACTACTCAGTTCTCATGACCCTGAGGGACCACAAGCTAACTCATGAATGATATTTGTACTTGTATATTACAAATCATAATATAATAATGTGGAATACATAGAACCTTAAGGCCATAAGGTTCAACTGAATAAAATCATGTGGGTAAAAATACCCAAAACAACTTAATCTGAAAGATAAGTCTGAATGTAAATCTGAACATAAATCTGAAAGCCTCTAAACTATCCGAATAAGGAGTTGAAGGAACATGTTTCCAACTAACTCCGTAAAATTAAACTGAAGAAATAAATAAATGTATTAAATCATATTGTCCTCGAATCAATGAGGACTCACTATGTCTCTACGACTGGAATGTAGCTACTGCTGGGCTAGAGCTCGTGTCTCAGAACCTATGGTGTAACATGAAAAGAAAGCACCATAGTACAAATGCATCAGTATAACTGGAGTACTGAGTATACAAGGAAGGTAGGCTGAACATAAAGGGTTTCATGCATGAACAACACTGACTGAATAATATGAACGTGGGAGTGCAAGCACACATATATAGAAACTGGGACCGTGAATACGTGATAGCATGACCTGTAAGCTAATAAATAGTTTACTGATAACTGTCATGACTGATACTAAAAGTGATAACATGGATGACTATACATAACAGTCCTGTATATACTGAAATCTGAAGAATGCCTTGAGTTCTTTTATTGAGACTGATACTGAAACTATGGGAAGTATTGTTTAACCGGCATTCCCCTTATATGCCATTATGGCTAAGCTGGGGTCCAATCTCTGCCCCAACTGGAGGGGTGTCAATACCGTGCCACGGGTAAGGACATCCTTCGAGTGACCCTTATCTGGAGGGTACTCAATGAGAATGGTAGGAACCTTAAAATGACAGGTTAAGCCATCTCATCAACCCTAATCTGACTGGTTAAGATGTCTCAACCTACACTGGCTACGTAGTTCTGGAACAAAAGGATGACTACTAAGAATCATACCTTGAACTTACAGGTGAGTTCCTATCCTTGGGTTCACTCGGTGCTAACCTTTACTCCCATCTGGAGGGACTGGACATGAATAACTAACTGTGCATGACTTAATCTTACTGAATTCCATTGACTGGTAGAATGTTACTAATATGTGACAACTGACTAAGATCATAAGGTTTTCCTAAGTCACATGACTGACTGAAGTCTATGGAATCATAGCTTGTGTTCGAATATCGTGAAACATAACAGGGCTCTAGGCACACAACTATAGTTTTCGGGTACAAGTACCCCCAGGACTCAATAGAAGAAAACTGACACACATGATATGACTTGATCACAAGATTTGAGTCCACAATTCACAATATCATAAGTAAGGCTTTCATAATAAGAATGATTCTCAACAAACTATCACATGATCGGGAATTCACACAACAAGTATATACTTGCATGGCTTCAATAACATGGTCATTCCATATCGCAACAATATCATGAGCATCTCATACAACTTCTTCAATTCAAGGCAATAGTATGGGGATCACGTTGAACATAAACTTAGAACATGGAATAGTATTTAGGACTTATTATGTCATAAAAGCATGATTTCGATTTCCTTAGGTATTTTCACAAACACCTTACATGCACATCTTAGGCATAGGTGGATTCATCAAGATTACAACTATTCAACCACCAATTTCACATATTTATACGTTAAATAACACCATATCCTCACAATAAACATACAAAGATCCCATGTTAGGCATCATCAAACTCCAAACCCATAAACATCAACCACCAACAACATAAACATCATAATACAAAATTTAGAAGATGGTTCTTGAGCTTCATGGATGAAAGGATTTGATGAATCAACTCACGCATACCTTAGAAGGAAGATTCTTGATTATTGATGGAGGAATTTCCTTGAAATTGGCTCTTCAAGCTTAGTTATGCAATCCTAGTTGTTTTTCTCTTTTAGTGCTCTTGGATGATGAGATTTGAGATGATAATAGGGTTTTAATATGTTTAGAAGCTATATATTTTGTAGGGTTAAGTTTAGGGACGTGTAAGGAGTGTTAAAAGACTTAATTACCCTTAAAGTAACTCAAAACGGAGTGTTTTTGGCACCTGGAACTAACTTAGGCAGCGCCCAAGTGATTGCCTAAGCTAGGTTGGACGGCGCCTAACTAATCGCCTATGTTTGGTTGGGCGGCTCCTAACCAATCGTCCATGTTTGGTTGGGCGGCGCCTAACCAATCTCTTATCCTTACTGTCTCTAACAAAAATGGGCATAACTTTTCGCTCGGGTATTGGATTTAGGTAAAATTGGTATCGTTGGAAAGCTAATTCGATTCTCTACAATTTGGTGGGTCTAAATGAGCCAAAATAACATTGTAAAATCAAGTTATACTCGTTCAAATATGGCCCTTGAAAAATCAAACGCTAAAACTTGATGGATTCAAAAACTCTTAGCTTGTATTACCTTAAGTGACTTATATTAACATGCTTAATGCATCATAAGCTATTCTATTACTAGGATATTCATTGTAAGTCATGTACTCAAGTATGAATCACAGGATAGGAGATTTCATACATAAGAATACTTATTCACTTCCTAGCTTAGAAACATGCGGGGTATTACAAGTATGCATCACGACCGACTTAACTTTGACCCATACTTAAACATAAATCATGTATAAGTAAAATAACAATCACTCTAAATAAGTAATTTCAATTAACTAGTACCATCCAGAAATAACCTAGTAGTCAACCAGTAACCTCAACGAGACTAAAACACCTTGGGTTTTATCCCTTGGAAATTTCCTAAGTCGTGAGCTCACTGTCCTAGTAACAACTCACCATACGAGTCATATGGTATGGGTACGAGTAATGTGACCTAGACATAAGGTGTCCAGTATATGGTTGTAAGGGTTGTATTATAGTTATGGTTTGGTGGTATGACATAAAAAACCAAGGAATTATCAAAACACACTCCAAATTAGTCCACTAATCTTAAGGATCCGAGGACCTTTTTGGAAACCACTCTCAGATTCGCTACCGACAATAAGAATACAAGGCACAATGGCGTATATAACACCAAAACAAAAACAACAACAACAAGATGATAATAATATTACACAACAATACGATGAACAACAAGTCACGACTTCACTAATATACAAGAATAAACGTATTCAAGTTACAACAATTACAAGATTATAATAAGATAAAAGGATAGATAGATAGACTACATGGAGATGTAATCTTAAGAACTCAAGAGCCTATTCAACTCTTGAACCCTTACCACTACACACTTCAATTCACATATCTCTTACATGACACAAGATTAGATTCCACCTCTCTAGCATCTACATTTCCAAGCAAAATATAATCACTAGTGATTCCATAGTAGATTTTGCCCTAGTTTCGGTTGGTGGCTTTTCCAAGACCTAACTATGGTGTTTCAAGTCTTATAAGACTTACAATAATATCCAAAATCTAAGTCTAAAATCCCTATAATGTTCTATTTATACTTGGTTACAAATAAAATACAAAAGGACCAAAAGGCCCCTTAGAGACTTACGTGCCCATCAAGTGTAGTAAGTTGGCTGATTTTTAGTGCATTTAGGTCTCCTTTCGCACTTCAATTGCACACACCAAGTCTCGGATGCAATACGCACTCCCATAAGTCCATATCCGTGATTATTCCTGTATCATCCTCCCCATCTTGAGATGAATTTTCCCATAAATTCATGGTTTCACCTTGTTCAATCGGACACTTTAAAAAAAACCACTCAAAACAGCCCGCAAAACCTGAGATGGCAAAAAAAATTTCCAAAATCATGAGGAACCCGAGAAAACATTAACAGAAGTCTCATCCAACATCTTCATTTTGAACGTCAGCTGTCTCTCCATCTTGAACCTCGTCTTCAATCTCATCTAAAACAAGACTTCTACCATCATAAAAGCATCGTTATAGACTCCATATCCATCATGTTCCTTTCTACCATTCTTCTCTACATAGACATGTCAGCTTTGGAGAAGTGGAGTTTCAGTTGAGAGGATTGATTTGGAAAAGTAGAGCTTCGGTGGTGGAGCTCGGATGGGAGGGATTTGGCTTCCAAGTTCTTTTTGTTAGACTTAATCGAATGGAGGAGGGATTGATCTATGTATGTCTCGGGTTGGAGAACGTTTGGTGACTTAGCTTATGTCTATGTCATTTGGTGGGGGTATTGGAGAATTGATTGTTTGAGGTAAAGCTTCAGACATAGAATCAGGAGAATTCCTTTGACTCTCCACTCGATCTAACCTCTCAAGTATAGTAGACATATTCGAGCCTAATTTGTTAAGACGCATATTGGCCTTAGCTAATTCTTGGGAAATAACATCAAGGTGGGACAAAATGGTGTCCATTATAGCAAATTAATTACCTACAAAATTGAAAAACCTTTAGTTGTACAAAAACATCCTCACTCTCTCTTTTTATTTCTTGCCTCTCAGATCCCTCACACTCAATCTCATAAATGTTGTAAGATTGCTTGTACTCCGAGAGGTTTTGATAGATGAATCCACATTTAAAAAGACTCCAAAGAGTAAGAAAACATACAAGGATGTATTACAATGACTCAAATAATTAAGACACACAAAGAAAATTTAACACGAAGAACGGTTTCAAAACTAACTTACAATCTAGTTCTAGCTCATAAGTTTGTAAAGGAATAAACAAATGAGACTAAAGAACAATAAATTGAAACTAAAAGATCAAAATTTGAGCTTAAAATTTGTTGGTGAATAGTAATTGGTGATGTGGCACCCATTAATTGGTCACGGCCCTCACAAATTTTCAACAACTTGATGTTTTTAGTCCTTATACACCTTTTGAAATGGATGACTTAATATTGGAGGGAAAATAAAGTCTTGTACTCCTTGTAAACTTTTTAAAATCAAAAGGGTGATATTTGAATATTCTAGTCCCATAAAACAAGGCCCTTTGATTTAAGAAAAAATGGTTGTCAAGTCTAGGAAATAATGTGTGCAAGTCTTCTCATAACAACTTTAAAACCTTTGTGTTACAACATTTTGGATCTATTTTAGTATTTTGATTGTCTTAAGTTGCAAGAATACATGAAGAACAATATGAACACCATAACAACCTTCAAGATATCAACAAAAACACAATAACAAGGTTCATCCAACGTCAAGAGCAAACTATACGGCCAAGAACAACGTCTTCTAGGCTCGACCAACTCTAAGTTCACTTCAATATGGTTAATATATTAAGCTCAACTTTAGATCTTGACACTCTTTGTGCTAGTGAAAGAGATATCAACACAAGAAACACACTAGACAAACAAAAGAACACCTAGATCTAAACATACAAACACCAATCTCGGCCAAGACAACAACACAACACAATTTTCTCAGCCAAGAACAAGATGGACAGATTTCTCTTTTTTTAGGAATTTTCAGATTTCAATACTTTTTTTTCTCTTTTCAACTCTCAAATCCAATATTGATCTTGTTAGAACAAAATCAAAGATGTATCTGATACCGATTTATACAAGAAAACCAACAAAGTATCAAAACATACTGCAAATCAGTCCACTAATCTTAAGGGTCCAAGGACCTTTTTGGAGACCACTCTCAGATTCGCCACCAGCAAAAAGAATACAAGGCACAATGGTGTATATAACACCAAAATAGAAACAGCAACAAAAATATCATAACAATATGACACAACAATAAGATGAAAACCCATCATGGCTTCACTAAAATACAAAAACAAATGGATTCAAGTTACAACACTAATAAGATTACAATAAGATAAAAGGATAAACAGATAGACTACATGAAGATGTAATCGTAATAACTCAAGAGCCTATTCTACTCTTGAACCCCTAACACTACACATTTCAATTCACCTATCTCTTACGTGACACAAGATCGGATTCCATATTTCTAGCATCTACATTTCCAAGCAAAATACAATCACTAGTGATTCCATACTAGATTTTTCCCTAGTTTTGGTTGGAGGATTTTCCAAGCCCTAACTATGTTGTTTTAAGTCTTACAAGACTTACAATAATATCCAAAATCTATGTCTAAAAGCCCTACAATGTTCTATTTATACTTGGTTACAAATAAAATACAAAAAAATCAAAAGGCCCCTTAGAGACTTAGGTGCCCATAAAGTGTAGTAAGTTGGCTAACTTTTAGTGAATTTAGGTCCCATTTTTTACTTCAATTGAGCACACCAAGTATCGGATCCAATATGCACTCCCATAAGTCCATATCCATGATTATTCCTATATAATGCTATGATTCGTTAGGGGTGGTGACAAGTTGCTGGGTCAGACCTTTTTCAAATTCATAACTTAATAAATTCACTTGGCTATGAGTATGAGTGGCTTGCTAGGATACGTGGGGATAGGTTACAGGTGGTAAGGTTGGGTCGTTTATAGTCCATTGTCAATTCTTTTAGATTTTATCTTAGATTTAACTAGATCGTATGAGTCATATGGTTAGGTCACTAGTAGGGACCATGGAGTCGTACGGTGGAAAGTGTATGTTTTTTCAACTTATTATCTTGGTGATGACTCAAAGGTATGAGTCGTATGTTATGGTCACAAGTCAAGAGGGTCGACTTGTAACCACCTGCAAATTTTTTATAGTTTCAAGTTGGGGGCATTCTGGATATTTCCCCCCTTAACTCCCTTTATGATCATGACTTAAAACACCTTTTAGGGACCTCATAAGCACATTATTCCCAATAAAAAAAACTCTAAAATTCTCTCTCAAACTCTCTCATCAATCAAAAGTGAGGTTTTATCAGGATAATCAATTAAGGCTTTTAAGGGTGGTTTCTTTCCGTACTTCTTGGTGCCTAAGGCATATAACTCTTCCCTCATGGTTATTTTACTAAAGGAATATGTTTCAATGTATGGTTATGCAATTGTTATGGTTCTGAAATAAAGGTTAGGGGTTTGGGTGTTCATGGTTGATTAATGTTTCTAATGATTTGATTTTAGTTTTTCATGTTTTACTTATGGTTTTCCATATATAGGTGCATGGAAATGGTGATTTACTTGAGGGGTCATGGTTGAGCCTCAAATTTGATGATTTTGGCTTTGATAATGGCATGCCCTCAACATGTTTATGAAATTATCAGTGAAAATAATTTTGTCACATAGTTTGACTATTCTTGGAAACTTTGCATTGTATAAATGGTTAAAGAAACATGAATTTATTTTGGTTGGTTTCATATAGTTTTTGAAAGGCCTTGGTTGTCATGGTTTGATTATAACTACTTTTGGTTTAATTGGAAACGTTGGAGTCTATTTTGGTTTAATGGAACCTAAGGCATAAGGTAATAGACTTGTAATCTCTAATTAAGGTATGACGATACAAATGGTTAGTACTTAGTTAAAATACTCCTTAGTAAATAGGTGGTAATGTGTAAATGATTTAATATGGGATTAGAACGGGTTGAGTAGCAAGTTCATGGAAGGTAGAGGTCCCGAGGGGACCGATATTAGAAACTCACATTTGGTGATGTAAGGGTGGTCTTGGAAACCATGTGCATAATGTCACACTTTATATTTTTGAGATGTACTAGTCATCTTAGGGTCTTTTCTTTATTTGTGCAGCTAACAGGCACCGGGGGAGTTGAGTTACATGTTATAGTTCACTCTGCTAACTATATTCGGGTATTGTATCTCTATTTGATGCAGGAACCAGTCATACTACCATTCCCCCTACTCCATAACTTGGATACAGGGATAATTTTTGAGTCAGATTGAAGTGGTGAGCTTTCAAACTCCGAAATACTCTATTTCATGCTGTGGACTTCTTTTTATTACTTTTATTTCTTTGTTTTTGGTTTTGTCTATGGTCGAGGGCATGTCCCGACTGGATATTCTTTTATTCTGGGTAGAGGCTTTGTTGAACTACTATAGGCATGGGTGGTGTCGGTATTAGTGTTAGCATTGGTATTGGTATTATCGTTACAATTGGTATTGGTTGTATATTTAGATGTAGTTGTTTGGTTATGGTTATAGACTTTCTTTATTGTCTTTAGATTAATATTGTCTTATCTTGTTATATATTTGAAATTTATTTGATATGGGATATAGACTAGTTAACGGTGGGTTATTAGGGTGGTGGTCTTTGATCATGGTCGAACCTGAGATGCCCGACACAACTAGGACCTTGTTTAGGTCGTGTCAGATTGGTATCAGAGCGCTAGACTCTTGGTCAATTGGGATTCTAGAAATTCATGTCAATTATAGTCTTTTTTATGGGTGTGTAGCATGCCATACTAGTAAGTGAGAGGCTACGAGGCATTTAGGTATGTTTTTTTTTCTTGTGTTCTTATTTCGAACTATAGAGTCTATGGTACTAAATTCTCCTCTAATTTTTGTTTGTTCACCTATTAGGTCATGCCTCCCAAATGATCTGAAGCTCATGAAAACTCCTTTGCCCCACTTGGGGATATGATAATATGAAGCACTCTGTTTATGGGGTCCATACCCAGTCTAGGGGTCTAGTTCCTGATTGCCCTCTTGGTGTTCCACCAGTCCTTCTTAAGCTACTCAAGTTGATGTCACGAATTCTGAGTTTCATCAATAAAAGCTTAAGGATCTTCCTTACCTTAACTTGTTTTAAAGATAAGATTACATGATTCAAAATTAATGTTCATACCCAATCTATCTTTTTTTTTTTACTTTATGGATTTATAAAGTGATTCAAGTATAAAAGTGTGTGCTTATTCTCATCTATTTATGTTTTAACTTACAGATTCTGTATTGTGATTTGAATATCATGAGTTTGATTTGAATATTGATCAAATATTTTCAATTGAATTTTAAGCATGATATTATGTTACAAGTTATATGAAATAAAGCATGAGATTCAAAGGCATTAAGTGCATCAAGGTTACACATGCTCGTGTTTTAATTTATAAGATTCATATTGTGATTTTGATTTCACTATCTTGATAGAAATTATTGAAGTATTTCAAGAAGATTATTGAGCATGAAATATTTTTAAGAAATTATAAGGATTTAAGCTTAAATTATAAGTCCTAAATATGAGTTTTGAGATTTCAAGAAGACTATGATCTTGAGCTTCTTTGATGGTCTTCTACCAAGATTTGAAGAATGATTGATCTTTCGATCCTATGCTAAGATCTAGAATCCATATTTGTTCATCTTGAATTTGAATTAAAGCAAAGAGAAGCATAACATATTTTTATTCTATAAACCCTTATGTTATTTTAAGGTTGATTTCCTAAAGTATAAGTATATAAGTAATATGGGAGTAGTATTTAGCACTGATTTGAGTATGAGTCCAAGGTCACATGCCCTAGAACACCGTGCCCCATAGGTTTAAGTGCCCATAGTGGGTTAAGTATAGTGATCACTTAAGTTAAGGTCCTATTTCGATGGCAATGGTAGGAAAGCTCTCTCTAACGTGGGTAAGATGTTGGACTCCATAATAGCTCACATGGTTTATGTCGGTTAGAAGAACCTCCCAAAAGAAAGAGTAAAAGTAAAGCTTTTAGAACTAAGTGACATGGCTCACAAAGTTTATACTAATGCTTCATTACTCAACTTTATAATTTTTCAGTCTTTGTTTTATTCAAGCCCAAGGTGAGTCATTTACATTTAGCATGCATTACTCAAAAGTTTATATAAATATTAAGTTATTGTGTTACTTATGCATTCACCCCATAGACTTAGTACATTCTACAAAAACTAATACACACATATATATATGTGCTACATTGTCTCGTAATATTGGTACCAGTTGTAGCACACATATTATAATCTGATAGTTTGCAGCTTCCAAACAGTAAGTGATGAGTTCTTTTGATTTGAAGACTTGAGTTAACTATAGGTCTAGTAGCATTTTCATTGATTCATATTGATTAGTGATAGGTGGGGGTTATGTCCTAGCTGGCTATAGTCAGTATTAGTAAAGGCTTCATAGGTAGTTAGTAGAGTTGAGGTATTTGATTTTAGTTTGTTTTGTATAACTAGAGTTGTAATCATTTTAATAGTTTTGTTTTTGAATATGTTCAGATAAAGATATTTCTTTCGCTTATTACTACAATTTTTATGTATTTAAATTAGTTTTGCAAGTAGTATACCAGTTCATGGGTTAGCTTGGGATCACTTGTGGTTCCAAGCATCGTATTATGACTAGGAGATAGTCTTGGGTCATAAAAAAACTTGGTATCAGAGAATAGAGTTCAAGTGTCCTAGGGTGTCTATGAAGTCGTGTCTAGGAGAGTCTTACGGAACGGTACGGAGATGTCTGTACTTTTCTTTGAGAGGCTAAAGGGCATTTAAGAAGAGTTTCCTTTCTTTCATACTATAGATCGTGTTGTAAATTTGTTCTTTTAGAAACTTTTTTTGATTCGTGTGTTACTCCATAATTCTACATCTATGACTTTCTGAGGTAACGTGACTGCTAGATTCTAATTTCTCCCAAGATGATGCTCTTATATTTACTATCAGTAACTTTAGAAGTCATACAAAGGGTTTGAGATGAGTTCTCTAGTGTGTTACAAGT
>JAPEIP010000003.1:64189997-64213544 GCA_026120095.1 Capsicum chinense
CGCACCTGGGCAGTTTCGACTATTTTCAGTAAAATGGCCATAACTTCCTCGTCCGATGCTAGATTTTGATGAAATTGGTATCGATAGAAAGCTTATTCAATGATCTACATGAAAAAAAATTGATATTAGCAAAATTCTACATGGTTCAAAATATTTCTCACTGGGGAAGACACTTCTCAACCTTTTTAAATCATTTTTATGCTCCACTTAACACGCTCTAAGGCTCAAACTATGAGAGAAATTAGTAGGGTATTACAATTCATAATTAAGTATAATATTGTAGGTATGATGTAGAGTCTTGCACAAAGTGATAGGGGGTTGCATTATTTTCTAAGGTTATTAAGTGTTGTGTGTGGTTAGTAGTACCCTTGAGTTGCTTAATAGTAAAAAGTCTAGTTATATAGTCTATGGTGTTCTTAATATCTAATTTAAGGAGTTATGGATAGGTGATATTGAGTCTTTTGGTATGATTTTAATTCTTGTGGTTTACGGAAGAATATAAGTTTAGAGATATAATACTGGTAGGCTATGATAGAAAAGAGGTAGGTTATGTATTTAGTAAGGCAAGCATGATGTCAAGAAATGTGTAAGTATGCGATGAGTGTTGAAGCTAGTGAATGTTAAGGACAGTAAATATTAAGGGAATGTTCAAGAATAAAGTTAGTAAAATTAATTAAAGATTTGGGGATATCCATGTTAAGTGTTAGAATTTAAACCTGAATATGGGATAGTTAAGCTAGCAGAAAGAAGATTTGAAGCTGTAGATGGAATGAACTTAGGGTATGGTGATGCTCTTAAATATTCAAAGTTAGGAAGTATTTATGTTATTAAATGATGATTATTAGGTTTATAGGAAGATAAGAGTCGTATCTCAAAAGAAAGTATAAGTAATAGGTTTTACACTTTTGGGTATAATCTTTCAGAGTAAATTTGTTATTGATGTGTATTGTTATATCCTGGGATCTAGAATAAAGTGGTTGCAGTTTAGCGTAGAGTTTATTAAAGGGGCCTACATACTTAGATTGATGGCTTTATGCTATGAGGGAGATGATAGAATAAGAAACCAAGTTAGGCTCTCAAATTCTAGTAGTGAGGCTAGTATGTTGTAGAACAACACTAGGGAGGAAAATATCTGACCCATTCTTATTTCAGTATTTGTACTTCAGTTATCACATATCTACTCATGTCTTACATATCAGCTCCATGATCATAGCTCATATTCATGCACTTTTCATAGAAACATGCACGGTTCCAGTTCCTAGTATATGGAGTTTAAGTTCACTCAGAAGTACGAATCATGTTCCATGAAATCATAAACTCCAAACTCAGGTGATGCAGCTCATGACTCATGTACTCATGCTTTGAAGTATGCTCTGTTCCCATGACTCATGCTACACTATTAATGACCAGAAAAATTCAGATTGTTTATCATGTATATCCTCAGTTTTGATCTCTTTAATGAATCCATGTCGGGGATGCTATATTCTTTGGGCCTTAATTAAGTGTCCAAGTTATGCCTAGTATTCTTTCATGCTTTAGGTTCTCATGTCCTAACCATTCAGTGACATATCCTTAGGTTAAGATAGTGATGATGAAAAATTTTTTAGATGAGAGAGAGTAAGTATTTCTTATTTTCATGACTCAGACTAGTATTGCAATGTTATGCATGCCCTTGGTAGATTTGAGTAGGCTTGAACATAGTGAGAGAATTCAGTTTAGCTCAGACTTTAGTAGCTAGAGTTCTCAGTGCCTATGTGAATATTTTAAGTAGCCTCAAGTGAAGTGCATTTTTGAATTGGAATGTGTAATTGAGTATAAGATTTTATTATGATTCAGTTTGTATAACCAGCAATCCATTCCAGTAGTCAGACAAGCAAGTTCCTATAGTTTTCCATCTTTCCACCTAGTCTTATTATCTAAAGTTTCATGAGAATGGTTATTCCAAGAGATAGTTTGTTTGCATCCATGTAAACTATGAATCCAGTTCAGTCCATGTATCATGTTTCAAATTTCAGATATTCAGTTCATGTATCATGTTTCAAACTCAGTTATACAATCATATTCCTAGTCATGCATGTTCAGTATGTGATATCAGTTTTCTTAGTTTAGTACTTCAGTCTAACCAGTCTCATTTGAGGATGAAAGTTCCCAAGGGGGAAGAGATTGTAATACCCCGTACTAATCCTAGCTCGATTCATCTTTTAGTTGCATGCATAAGGGGCTTGAGGCTTGAAATGTTTGCTAAGTATTGGGGACTTAGTCATTTTCAAGACCCCTAAACTTAGAGGATTTTAATTTTGGTCTTAACGACCCTGAAACATTAGTTTTTATGTTAATTAATGTTCAGGGATGTAAGAAGTATGTCTAAAGGAATTTTGAAATTTTTCAGACAAGGTTTGGTTCACATTTGGATCACGAATCTAGCAAGTCGCCATGATAGGGCCGCGTCACAGTGACATTTCCTTTGGAACATACATCACGTTGGGGTGAGGTGTTTTCATCCAGTTCTTGATTTATAATTTGAGTACATATGTCATAATATTTATTTTAGTGTGTGAAGTGCTTGTAAGGCAAAGAATGTTCATAGGAATCACTTAGAACAATGTTGAGCTAAGTTTCTTTGATTTGTTCAAAGTTTGGTATTTGATTCTACAAAGGCAAACTTTGAACGTGTAAAAATTTTGATATATTTGAATTTTTTCGCTCAAGATCCACCAAATTATGGACAATTGAATTAGAATTCCAACAATATCAATTTCACCTTCATCTGATACCCGAGCAAGAAGTTGTGATCATTTTTGTCATAACTAGTAAGCCATCATGATTAAACCGCATCGTGATGAATCTTTAATCCGTATTCCAGTTACAAATTTTTGATTTAAATGATTGAGGGCAATTGGTTCTTTTCCTACCTCAACCAAATTCCTAAAAACACGACTTAAGGCTTCAGTTAGGGCATTCTTTGCTTCTCCATTTTTACTCTCAACAACAAACCCTAATCATTCCTCCCAAGTTCATCCATTCCATCATCTTCTCTTCAAGAAAAATAAAGAATTTAAGTTCCCTAATCCAATAATTTCAAGAAAGCTTTCAAGATCATCTCCAAGGCTTTCAAGGTCAAGATTTCTCCACCAAGTCAAGTCTATTAAGGTATGTGGGGTTATGAGTAAGTATACTCTTTCATCATTGTTCCCAAAACTTTTTTTAAAGTTAAGATTACGTGATTTAAAATTAGAGTTCATGCCCAATCTATCTTGTTTTGACTTTATGGATATATAAAGTGATTCAAGTATTAAAGTGCATTCTTATACTCATCTATTTATGTTTTGACTTAAAGATTCTCTATTATGATTTGTATATCATGATTTTGATTTGAATAATGATCTAAGATTGTCAGTTGAGTTTTAAGCATGATATTATGACACAAATTATATGAAAGAAAGCATGAGATTCAAAGTCTTTATGTGCATCAAGGTTACACATACTCGTGTTTTAATTTATAAGATTCATATTGTGATATTGATTTCACTATCTTGATTGAAATTATTGAAGTATTTCAAGAAGATTATTGAGCATGAAATACTATTAATAAATTCTAATGATTTAAGCTTACATTATAAGTCCCTAGTATGAGTTTTGAGATTTCAAGAAGACTATGATCTTAAGCTTCTTTGATTGTTTTATACCATGATTTAAAGAAAGATTGATATTTTGGTCCTAATCTAAGATGTGGAATCCACATTTATTCATATTGAGTTCGAATTAAAGCAAAGAAGAGCATAGCTAGTTTTTATTCTATAAAACTTTATGCTATTTAAGGTTAATTTCCTAAAGCATGAGCATATAAGCAATATAGGAGTAGTATTTAGCACCGAGTTGGGCATAAGTCCAACTTCACATGCCCTAGAACTACGTTTCACCGTAGGTTTAAGTGCCCATAGTGGGTTAAGAATAGTGATCTCTTAAGTTAAGGTCCTATTAGATGGCAAGGGTAGAACAGCTCTCCCCAACGTGCGTAAGACATTGGACTCTATGTAGCTCACATGGTTAATTTTTGTTAGAAGAACCTCCCAAAAGAAAGAGTAAAAGTAAAGATTTTAGAACTAAGTGCTATGGCTCACAAATTTTATACTTATGCTTCATTACTCATCTTTATAATTTTGCAGTCCTTGTTTTATTCAAGACCAAGTTGAGTCATTTACACTTAGCATGCATTACTCAAAAGTGTATATGAGTATTCGGTTATTGTTTTACTTATGCATTCACCCCTATATACTCAGTACATTCTAGAAGTACTGACACACATATTTGTCTATGTACTACATTGTCACATAATGTAGGTACCAGTTGTACCACACACATCATAATTAGATAGTTTGCAGCTTTCAATCAGTAGGTGATGAGTTTTTTTGATTCGAGGACTTAATTCAACTATAGTTCTAGTAGCATTTAAATTCATTCGTATTGACTAGAGATAGCTGGTAGTCATGTCCTTACTAGCTATAGTCAGTATTAGTAGAGGCTTCATAGACAATCAGTAGAGTTGAGGTATTTGATTTAGTTTGTTTTGTATAACTAGAGTTGTAATCATTTTAATAGTTTTCATTTTTAATATGTTCAGATAAAGACATTTCTTCTGCTTATTACTTCAAGTTTTATATATTTAAATAGTTGCTCAAGTAGTATGCCAGTTCATGGGTTAGCTTGGGATCACTTGGGGTTCCAAGGATCGTGTTATGACTAGGGGTTAGTCTCGGGTAATTACATATAGGATGATTGGTGATTTTATTATGATGATATATTAATAATGAAAAATCTAGAAATCAAGTAGAAATACCACCACAAAGCTTAGGATTTAAGGGAAAATGCACAAGACAAGTTTATGAGTCAAGATGGAGTTTCTAGTGTGCCCTTGCGATAGAAGGGAATCGTGACCCCTACTTTAATGAAATAACAAACTTAGTCCAACCCCTACTCCCATGAAATGACCAGCAGGGTGCTAGCCCCATTCCCAGGGAATGGAAGGGGCGGCGCGACCCCTACTCCCCCATGGCTAATATTTTTCATGTATAAATAAGAAACTTAAACACATTGTTAAACACCTTGGATGCCTTTGAAACTTGGAGAAGGATGGAAAATACTTTAATTAGGGTTTTTCTTCCTTTACTTTAGTTTATTTATGGATTTTAATATGTATTCATATATCTTGATTATAGTTATGTCCATGAGTAGCTAAAAACTTCTTTTCCAAGGTTAATGCCAAGAACATGATTAATAATTCTTTGAATTGATTTGGTTTTTATTTCTTATTATATGTGGTTATTTATTTATCCTTTTTCTAACTATTTTAAGGATATGCGACCCTAAGAATACATTTATTGTCATCTTGTGAGCCCGAGAGGAGGAACAAGAAGATAGAACGTGGGGTAAATAGAGTAAGGTTCTTATTCTTTTATAAAATAGGGGATTTGAATTAGCATCTAGGATAAAGATATACCTAGAAGCCTTATTTAGTTCACTACAGGATGAAACATAAATATGTTTCGCTTAGTTCTCATATTATCGCTCAATGATATAGTTGTGGGGATATGTTAGATAGGTGATCATAGGCTCAAGAGACCATAATCATAAAATCAACCCCGTGAATCAACAACCAAAATAAGTAATCTAACTAATGAAGTTTAATAGCCTAGTATGATTATTCATAGTTCTTTAACCCCGGGTTTCTCACCATTGATTGTCCAAGATATTTCTTTTAGCCATTATTTTCTTTAGTTTTAATTTACAACTCAAAAAATCTTTATGTTATGTTTGCACCGATTAATCTCAATAGTTGAACTAGAATTTGATATGTTGTTAACACAAGTCCCTGTGGGATTGATACTTGGCTTCTAAAGGGCCACTTTACTACTTGGTGAGACCACGTACACTTGCGTGTGCACTTGGGTACATCAAGTTTTTGGCGCCATTTCCGAGAACATGTAAATTGGAAACTATTTTAGTTTTAGTTTTACTTTTTATATTTGCTTGATGTTTTACACCTGGTCTTGGTATTGAATTTGTAGGAAACAGATTTAAAGACTAGTAAGATAGCAAGGGATAATGAATTGGTTGAACCAAGCCCCAAACTCGAGCAACACTTTTATCAATTGAGTATAGAAGCAATACTTCTCCATTGTATCCCATAAATTCAGAAGGAATAAGACAATCCTACTCTCGTAACTGAAGATCAACCAACCTGCAGGACAGTTCGTGAAGTGGCAATCCCACTTTCTATGAATTTGACCTCCCCTTTTCAAAAACCGAATGCTGGAGGTAACTTTGTACTAAAATAGAATATGGTGCAGCTTTTGATCAGTCGTGGATAGTTTATGAGGCTTTCACATAAAGATCCATAGGTCCATCTGCAGAACATCCTCGATATCAGTGACACATTCATCCCTATGGGTGTGTCAACTGACTATGTTAGGTTGACACTTTTACCCTTTTTAATATTGGGGGACGCAAAAAAGTGGTTGAAGACTGAGCTAAAAATTTCAATCATAAACTGGGATGACTTAGCCTAAAAATTCCTCATTTGATTCTTCAAAACTATCAAGACGGCGAGACTGCACAGTGAAATTGTGAGCTTCAAACAGAAGCCAGATAAGAACTTATATCATGCGTGGAAAAGGTTCAAAGCTATTCTTTAGGACTATCCACATAATCATCAGTCCAACGAGGTACTATCTCACACTTTTTTTGAGGCACTTGATCACAACATAAAAATTTTGCTACATTCAGCTAAGGGTGGTCAAGAATAGGAATTAATGTATGAATAGCTATAGACCTTGTCAAAATGGATTGCATAAGGGAATCATGAGTTGCATGGTTATTCAAGAAGTGATCCATGGAAGTTGCAGGTGTGTTGGGGGTGGACCATTTTATTACTACATCATCTCTGATTGCTGCACTACAGAATCAGTTACCTACTCAACTCAGCAGTATGAAATTAAGGGTTACATAGTCTGCAGCAATAGTTAAGGCAACTAATCAGACTAATACTTAATGTGAGGTTTGTGGTATCATTTGTAATTCTACAGCCATGTGTGTTACAAATCCTAAGTCAGTGGTGTTTGTGGACAATTCTCAAAGGCCAAATTATGGGAACGCCTACAATCAAAAGTGGCAGATTCAGCCACCAATTGTAGAATGGATCAATAAACAACAGTAGTTTAAGTAGTATCAAATTTAATAAAATCAGGATACGACTCAAACTAGCAATATGAAAGAGATGCTAAAACATATTCTAGCTTCTCAAGCACAGGTTGTAGCAAATATAAAGAGATAGGAGGTAGCTTCAAAGAACTTGGAAATGCAGATTGGGAAAATGAGCAGGCACAAAAGGACAAACCTCAAGGTGGTTTTCCAAGTGATACTAAACCTTTTAAACAAGTAATGGCAATAACTTTAAGGAATTATAAGAGCTAAATCAAGCACCTTCAAAGGAAACTAAGGACGTAGATGCGGATATAGTTCCTGAACCAGTTGCAGATAAAATTACTAAAAATTCAAGAAAGTCTGAGAACTTAAAAACTAAAGTTGCTAAATTGGTAAAGGAAAGACCACCACTGCCCTTCCATAGAGTCTTAGAAAAGCTAAGGAGGATGCATTCTTCAAAAAAATTTTCGACATGTTCAGAGAACTTTATATTAATCTTTCTCTTTTAGATATTTTGCAAGGAATGCCCAAGTACGCTAAGTACTTGAAGGACGTGTTCACTAACAATGCTAAGCTTCATTACGTTAAGGTAGTAGCACTCACTGAGGAGCATAGATTTGTAGTGATACAGAGGATGCCAAAAAAACTCAAAGATCATGGAAGTTTCAGTCTCCGCATTCAAATTTATAATAATGAGTTGATCTACACACTTAGTGATTTGGGGGGAAGTATTAATTTGATGCCCCTCTCCTTGTTCAATACTTTGGTCTTGGGGAAGACGATACCAAGCACTGTGTTACTTCAATTGGTAAACCGAACCATAGCCCGTACTGAAGAAACCATAGAGGATGTTCTCATCAAGATTGGTAAGTTTATTATTCTTGTTGATTTTATTGTTTTAGGTTTTTAGGAAGATAAAAGAGTGTCAAGCATCTTAGGACATCCATTCTTGGTGATGGAAGGAGCATTGATAGATGTTAGAGAGGGCACACTCACAATGAGGCTGGATGATGAAAAGACGATTTTTAAAGTGTACAAACCACTCAAAACACTATCCCACTATAAATATTTGTGTATGACTGTTGTGATTGAAGGGGATAAGTGTGGGGTGGTAGATTTTAGTCCACCAAAGACCTCTTTAGACTTCTTTATTAAGCTACCCAGGCCGCAAATGCCCTATCCCAAAATGATGCAAATTGATGAGCCTAAATATTTTACTATTGAGAGAGTTGTTGACCTTGAGAGTTCACATTCAAGAGGTGAAAAATTAATAAAAAGATGTCTTCCAAGTATAATGAAGAAAATGATGAAAAACTGATAAGTCAATGATTGGATTGTGTCGCGACACTAAATCAAGCATTTCTTTGGAGGGAACCCAAGTTACGGTATGTTTTATTATTAGTATTTTAGTTTTAAATTCACTAGTTATTATTTTTGTCGAGTCACATGTTGATGGGAAGTCTGAGTACCAAAGAACCTGAGTGAAGAAGCATAATGAAGAGTAAGTGTGGGGACCCCGAACTCTCTTAATGTATAATGATGCTACTAGCTAGTCCTAGAGGCCTCGGGGAGTATTTATATATTTACTTTTTAGTATAATTTAGGGACAAAGTATATTTTTAAGTGTGGGTGGGGAATTCCCATTTGAGGAGTAATTTTAAAATTTTTTGAGTTAGGAATAAGTGGGATGTTTTTGTTGGCTCTATATTTGACGACATGATACAAGTGTTTTTGTTGTAGAAAGAATGTTGACTATGTGAATTAATGCATTTTAGACTCCTTGGCTCATGATTATGACTTTTGTACTTGTTATCTTGATGATTTAATTCGTGTGATTATTTGGTTGAGACTCTATGATGATCCTACTTGAATTAAGCATGTGCCATATGTGTGTGAGGTATTTGTATTCCTTGTTGCGTGTGATATCTATAACTATATGCAAATCTAAATAAAGAGCATGGGTTTAGGAGATGATATATGTATTTCTTTGATAGCCAATGTTTATATCATTTTTTTTGACCTACCATTGTGCATAATTTTAGTTAACCCCACTAAGCATTTAGCTTATTTTCTTTGGAAGGTTCATTTGTAGCCTAGTCCCCTTATTTGATTGACCTATATCTGATCCAAAGATCCTAAGTTCTTTAGTGTAAAATTAATCGAGCAAAGAATTTGAAATTCTAATAGGAGAAAGGTGAAAGTAAAGCCCCAAAGTAATAGTATTAGTTTGTACAATTGATGTGTTGTGGTTGGGAGTTAGAGAAATTTGTGCTAAAGAAATTCCCATTTTAGCCCATTTTTATTACAATGATAGCCTCGGTCCTCCTTGGATATTGTGCACTCCAACTAAGGCAAATCGCTTAAGTTAAGGGTGGCTATCATAGGGGGTGCATAACATAAAGTGGATGTCAAGAAGGGTAAGAGTGAATCATGAATTAATATATAATACTCCCACCTAGTGTATGTGAATAATCTTAATGACATGAGGCAAAACTGAAGATAGGGATAGACAAAAGTGGTGTAAATTTTTTGTTAAAGGTGAGTTGAATGAAAAGTGTGATGTATTAAAGTGCATAGGGAAGATAGTCACTATTACTAGCCAGAATAGTTCCTACCCGTCCCTTAGCCTACATTAAAACACTTGAAAACCTATTTGATCCTAAGCTTCATCATTCTAATATTAGTGGAGTACTACACTAAAGGGTAGCCTATGGTTTATCTTAAGTACCATGTGACTTCATTTTAGAGAGAGAGCATGATTTGATTTTTGTACCCATTTTGTAATAAATAGCATTTATGTGAATGATTATAGGTAACTCTCATATTGTGAGGGCACATGTTTTATAATAGTTGGATAATTTGTATGATGTCTATTATTGGGAAATATGCATGAGTTTTCCAACTTTGTAATGTCAATTCTTGAGGCTAGGATGTTGTGGAGTAGTATTTTTGAACTTTTAATTGTGTACATAACATGCTTAGTGTAGAAATTTGTATTTTGTGTAGTCATTATCATATTATATTAAGTGTCTTTCTTGTATTAGAAATGAAGAGTATCCTAAGATTATGGTGCTTAGATTAAAGAGTTGTTCGAGGATGAACAAGGCTTTAAGTGTGGGGTGGTGATTTGAAGTGGATCTATTCACCTCAGTGTTATTATTCGAGCATATTTAGCCTTATTTTGAGGAAAACTTGTGTGATTAATGTCTTAATGATGATATAATTAAGCATTTAAGTGTTTAAGTATTATATTACAATGTTTAAGGTGTAGTTCAAACAAGTTTTTACTTAAATTGTTCACTCAGAGTTTAAATGAGAAAACTATTATTATTAGCTTGAGCTAGATGTTTTTATAGTTGATCTCTATGGATTATAGTAAGTATAATGAGTTCCTAAGGGTATGATTGTGCAATTATGTGTGTAATAAATTTTTTACAATGTTTAAGTTCAATTGAATCAAGCAAAGAGTCAAAACAGTAAGCGAAAGATTAATTGGACGAAACTAGTTCTTAGCTTAAATTTCTAGTTCACTATTATGGATTTGTGTTGTTTAGAGTTCTAACCTATGGTGTTTAATGTTATAATATGCTTGGTAATTTTATTATTATGATTTATTTATGATGAAAAATCTATAAATCAAGTGGAAATAACACCACAAAGTGTGGGATTGAAGGGAAAATACATCAGACGAGTTTAGGAGTCAAGATAGAGTTTCCAGTGTACCCTCGCGATGGAGGAGCGGCGCGGCTGATACTCCCATGAAATAAGAAATGTGGGGTAACCCCTACTCCCATGAAATGACCACCCAATGTGATCCCCATTCCCATAGAATGGAAGGGGCGGTACAACCCTTACTCTCACATGGCCAAAATTTTTCAACTATAAATAGGACACTTAAATATATTGTTAAACACGTTGGACGCCTTTGAAACTTGGAGAGGGTCTGGAAAACACTTCAATTAGGGTTTTTATTCTTTTACTTTAGTTTATTTATGGATTGTAATATGTATTAATATATGTTGATTGTGGTTATGTTCATGAGTGGCTAAAAGCCCCTTTTCCGAGATTATGGCTAAGGACAGGATTACTAATGCTTTGAATTGATTTGGTTTTGATTGATTATCATATGTAGTTTTTTATTTATCCTTGTTCTAACTATTTTAAGGATTCACATCCCTTATGATACATCTATCATCATCTTGGGAGCCCAAGAGGAGGAACAAGAGTATTGAATGTTGGGGCTCGGATCCCTCACACTCAATCTCACAAGTGTTGTAAGCTTGCTTGTACTCCGAGAGGTGTTGAGAGGTGAATTTATGTTTATAATGAATCCAAAGAGTAAGTAAAAATACACAAGGATGTATTACAATGACTTAAAAGAATTAAGAGACACAAAGGAAAGTTAACACATAGAACGGTTTCAAAACTAACTTACAATCTAGTACTAGCTTGTAAGTTAGTAGTCGAATCAACAAACGAGAATAAAGAACAACAAATTGAAACTAGAAGATCAAAATTTGATCTTAAAATTGTCGTGTGAACAATAATTTGATGATGTGTCACCCTTTAATTGGCCAATTTTCAACAAATTTCAATTATAAATTTTGATGTTTTTGGTTCTTCACAATTTGGAGTGGATGAAATTAAGTTTGGAGGGAAAGTTAATGTCTTAGGATCTTTTTAAAATTCAAACTTCAAAACGGTGTGACTTGACTTGCACTACTCCTACAAAACAAGGTCCTCGAAATAGGGAAAGTGGTTGAAAAGTATGAAGTGATGGGTTCAAGTCTTCTCACTAACAAGTCTTACAACTTTATACTTCACCTTTTTAGATCTATTAGGCACTTTAAGCTGGTCAAGATATGAGAGTGTATGAATAAAAACAAGAAGACCACAATAATTTTTCAATAACAGCAAAAACAAACCCAATATTTTTTTTTCAACCAAATCCACAACAACAAGCTCAACAATCCCACGGCCAAGACCCCTTTTGTGTTGTTTTTCGATTTTTAAAAGATATGAAGGTTGTGATGAACAACAAGAACACCACAAAAATATTTCAAGAAAAATAAAAAACCAAAATAAATTCCACTCAAACCTCTAACAATAAATCCACAACTCACGGCCCAAAACAGTCTGTCACAACAATTGTTCAACAACAAGCGGCCAAGTATTATGATCACAACAACAACATTAATTTTTAAAGCTCAAATATAGATCTATACTAAAGTGTTAGTGAATAAGAAATCCTAATAATTATAGACAAAAAAACAAGTAAAAATCTGGGCCAATACACAACAAGAACACAATTTCATCCAAGACAACAACAATGGACAGATTGCTATTTTACTGAAATTTTCAGTTTTTGCCAAAAATAGTTTTTTGATTTTCAAGTTTATGAGCCTAAGATTGACCTTATGGGAATAATATCAAGCAATTCTTTGATACCAAATGATACGGTAAAAACTTGGAAGGCAAAAAAATCAGTCCAAAACAGTCCACAAATAGCCAAAACCGAGAGCCCCTTTTGAGATCTAGTCTGGGCCAACTACAACAACACAAGAAGGACATAATAACAACACGATATTGAGGTGTATTGACACCTATTTTGTAGAGAAAAACAAACTAACAAGAATAACTTGAACAACAACAAGAAGAAGACTCACACGGCTTACACTAAAACAAAGGGAACAAAACAAGATTACGAAAAAGTAAGGGATAGATAGATAAACCACATGAAGGTATAATCTTAAGAACCCAAGAATGAAAACTCTTGGACCCTTAAAACTACACACAAAAATAAACCTATCACTTACAAATATATAAGAGAGGAGTCCCCCACTCAAGCACTGATGTTTCCAAGCAATACACAATCACTAGAGAAATCCACACTAGTTAGCGTCCTAGTTTCGGGTGGGCACTCCTCAAGAAAAAGATAGATCTTGTTACAAGTTTTCTACACTCACAAATATCATCAAAACTAAGTAAATAAATCCTAACATATTCCTTATATAGTTATTATAAAATGGAATACAAAAATCTCCATAATACCCTCAAGGGTGAGGTTCCCCTCAAATGTAAGAGTGGGCTGATTTTTGGTGTGTTTTGGACCTTTTTGACACTTCAATTGCACACACCAAGTCTCGGAACGAACGTACACCCTCATAATTCCATATCTGTGATTATTCTTGTATCACTATCTCCCCCATTTTTATCTTCGTGTAACATTGGTTTGAATTTAACTTGTGTCTATTATTTAGAATCAACTTGATATCCACTCACATTGTTCCTCATGGATTCTAACCCGACTACAAAGTTGGGTAAATATATTGACGGCGATCGTCTTGCACTAAATTAAAAGTGCAAGTTGAGCATTTTTAAAAATAGCATCGTTGCTAGAGAATAATTTGGCGTATTGAGTTAGTTTAAAATTTTAGCTTATTTCATTTAATTTAAACTTGTAAATATTTTATTGTTATTTTATTTGTTTCATGTGTTAGGTAGATTTTCTTTATTTTTGTTTATTTCTTACTGTGGCATCAAGGAATGAATGTGGGTTTGGTGGCTGGAAAGAGCATCTTGATAAAGCATGTCCATGTTGTGGTGGACCTAACTTTTGGCAAGATTATATACATACTTCTCGGAGAGATATGTACGCACCATATCAATCTTATAGGGAGTATTTTTGTTCTCTATGTGGTGGTTGAAATGAACATGAGAGTAATTATACAAATGTCCCTCCCCCTGTTATACTAATCGATTTCTAGTTCATCTCCTGACTTTGATAGGTCTTATGAGAAAGTAAAGAACGAATGAAGCATAAATAATATTGGTGTTGCAGCGATGCTTCAACATATATTGGAACAGGCAAAATCAACGGAGGATGAATTAGAACATTAGAGTAATTGTTCAAATACCCCCTCCCCTTATGATGCTATCCCAAATGCTAGTTCTTCTAATGAGTTTGACAGACCTTATGATGATAAGAAGGAAGAACAACATAACAAAGTCTAATAGCTTTGAAGCTATTCTTCAAACTATCTTAGATCGGGTAACTGCAACACGGGAGAACATGCAAGACATACATTAATCCAATATGGACTTTGGAGGGGAGATTGTCAAGGTAAAGAAAATGGTCAAGGAAAAAAATCTCACAAATGCCATTGCCCTTCCCACTTTCCAAGATGATATTAATTAAGAAGAGAAACCATGATATGATGATGATCTTGGAAACAAAGAAACCTCGACTTCTCAATCAATCAAATCAAATGATGATGAAGATGACAAAATAAAGGAAAGGGTAATAGAGTCAAAAGAAGAATCAAAGCACATTCCTTATGATGATTCTATTCCATTTCGGGGCGAGAATGTCAAAATGGATGAAACTCCAAAATTAGGGAGAAGACCTCACTCAAACCACTTTTCAACATTATGCTTAGTGGATATGATGGAAGTCGAACCACCCAAACAAATGATGAATTTTTGAAATGAGGAGGAAAATCTCCATATTTTGGATTTTGTCATTCTAAAAGGACAAAATTAAGCCCCTGACTTGAAGGCCAATAAATGAAAAATTCAGTATGTGTAACAAGTGAACTTTTGATGCTCTTACCTATACCTAACGATCCTATTAGAAAGTTTGATGTAAAGTTAGGTAAAAGTTTTAAATCTTCAAAGTGGCAAGATCGAAGCTTGCTTGCCATTACATCGGTCATTACATATTGAATGAAAGTTGGGAGAGAGATTCAAATTTTCTAAGTGGAAACATAAAAGTAAAGAGTGAAGACGTCGTGCTGCGATGTTTAACTAAGCACTATATGGGAGGCAGCCCATCACGCTACAAAAAATGGCCTTTATCCATTTTATTTATGCAAGATAGAGTAGATTTAATTTTGTTTAAGAATGCACAATCTATGAAATATTGGTGCTAACAGAAATTTTTGTTGAATTGGAGAAGAGAACGTGTGAAATTGGCAAGTTGGACTAAACAAGAAGTGCAAAATACCTGATTGTTTGGTCTAAATTACCGCGATAGTGGTCTGTGCTACCATGATAGTGGAGGCCATGTGATTGCGACCACATGAATAAGACCGTAATCGTGGTCAAATCATTTTAAATGACTATCCAACTGCCTATTTTTTCTCCCACTCCCCTCTCTCACTTTCTCTCAAAATCCTCTATGAATTTTTGAACTGCATTTCATAAACAAGGTTCATCTCATTCCAATAGCATTATCTAACTCAGTAAGTTTTCTCAACTCACTTGATTTGGATATAATTGTATGGTTTCAACTCATAATTTATAAAAAAAGGCATGAAATAATGTTTTTGATACCAAACCCAGGCTTAATTATTATTGTTTTTTGGTCAGTTATTGTAGTTATACTCATTATTTAGGGAAGTCTTGAGTACCCAAAAGTAAGCCTTCAATCTTTTAACCTGAAGTGTATACCACGTGTGCGACTAGAATGCCCCTACAAATCCAATGTTCAATTTCTTTAAGTTTGGGGTTGTGATGATACACTCTAGGCTTGAAATTCTCTATTTATAACGTTATCATGCCTAGTTTTAGAAATAATTTTGCAGTAAAACTGTGTTTCAGCCATTGTTTAGATACCGTCAAACCTGGTCCCAGGTACCGCGATCGAGGTTTGTTGACCGCCACCGCGGCACCACGATCGTGGATAATAATTCATGATCTCCATACCTTAGGGTAGTTTTAGCTAGACTTCAAAACTTTTGCACATCCCTCACTGGCCCCGAAACCTTCATAACACTACCATATGTGTTTACCTATTTAATTTAGCATACTTTTGATATGATAATACTAATGTTAGCCTAAGATGCATTATTTATAGGTTCTCAGCCTCAAATATGTGAGATTTTGATAATACCTGATTTATGGCCACATAATTACAACATACCTACTTCGAAGAATATCATAGGACTTAGTTGCTCCCTTATCCAGTGGATTTTCTTTTCCCCAGAACCCTGCTATGCTAATGAGTAGTGGGTGCATGAGTTCTACGCAAACCTCAGCATAGTGTCTCTCACAAATCCAGTGATGATAATTTAAGGTAAGCAGGTGTACTTTAGAGTAGAGTCAGTTAATGCGGTGTATGGGCTCCCAGATGCTGACATAGAGCAGCTCCAGGTAAGAGTATGTGTGTTAGGGACCTGGATAGATAACATTTTATGTCCTAGAAAAGCAGTTCCCTAGTCCATCACCAAGAGAGATATATTGATGAAGGACTTTACTGTAGAATCCAGGCTTTGGTTGAACATCATATACAGTAGAGTATCACCATGCACACATATGACCATTGTCACAGATTTGAGAGCCAACTCAGCCTTAGCAGGATCGCAAAAGGACCTCAGGGAGTCACATGATAAGATGGTAAAGAGAGAGAAGAAAATATAGAAATTCTTTAAGAAGCTATAAAAGGGGGTAAAGGCATCTTTAGGATGCTCAAACCCAATGAGCGACTACTTTCACTGAGGTTGGATAGTGAAGATAAGGCCACTACTAATTGGTTAGCTGATGATATTGGTAGTGATGGATCACAGTCAATAGGTGAGAGCAGCTCTTGAGATAGATTCAGGGAGACCCCTCTTCCTTTTACTTTATTGCACATGCAGTGAGAAAACTGCTTTCCTTATTGTTGGGGGTGGCCCAAGATTTGTAGTGTTTTAATGTTATGATGCTATACATTTCTTTATATATTGTTATTTTGAGATAACATTTTGGATATTCCTTTGTTTTGCTATATTGTAGGCACCCGATTGGTGCCCACATTTTATGAATTATCATGCTTTTATTTTATTTTTAGTGTTCTTTTAATTTAACTTTTATTTTAACTTTAGTGGTGCATGACTACCTTTTCCCTATGATGGATTGAGTGATGACATTCTTAAGTGTAAAGCATCATCTTTTGGTTTTGAGGCATAAATGCAGGGGAATTTTGAGTACCCATATAAAACTATTAAAAAATTCAAGGGAAGTTTGAGTACCTGTAGAATGGTAAGTTGTAAGTTTGGGATTATGTTATATGCCACTGGTGAAGTCTAAGTAGCCATATGGGTATTTTTCCTATTTTGAGCTTCAATGTGAGACTAAGGCTTTGGTTGTTGCCATATATTAGCAAATTATGTATGGTGCTAATCTAAAATGAATGACCCCTTCCATCTAAAAATTTTCAAAACAAAATCAAGGGCATGGACGTGAGCAATTTGGTAATGAAACTTTTTCTCTTTTTGTGGCTTCACAAGATTTTAACTAGAGAATAGAAATAGCTACTAAAAATTTGTCTCTAGTAGGAGGGACCTTTGAGCTCCCTTGGTGAATTTTGCATACCATGTGTGGTGAGCTATTTTCATGCGTCTCTTGTATACTTGTGTTATTTAGAACTTGACCCATTAGTCTTTCAAAGATAATGTTGATTGTATTTGGTTGGATAAATAACTTAGGCCACCTTTATGATTTTGGAATCCCACTCTAGCCTAAAAAGCCTACCCAAGCATGAATATAATCCCTAGTTACCCACTTCAAGCCTTTGGACCTTTTTTTTAAAAACACATTATAAGTCGTAAACCATTCTTTTTATTTCTCTTTTGAACCATACCCTGCTTGAACTTGAAAATGTAATTTGAGGCTTAAAGTCTAAGTTGGGGATGGTAAATATTGATGGAAGTAAGTTTGGTGCCACGAAGATGTAGTTATATGCCTAATATGCCTAGACTTTGAAAAGAACAAAATAAAAGAAGAAAGAGCCAAACAAAGGAAAGAATTTCTCAAAAGTGCAAGAAAAAAGAGATGAAAGAAGTTGGGTAAACAAAGGAAATAAAAGGTAGGCATGATAAAAGAGATAAAACAAAGAAGAGTGGCCCATAGTCAAAAGGGGAGATTGAAAAAACATGACGTAGACCTTCAGGGAAGGGAGTAGCCATGTTTTTACCAAATGATATCCTACCCTAACCCAAATCTACATTACAAGTTTAGAAAGTCCTTCAAGATCTTCAACATGTTACTTTCTTTATAGTGACGATTGATAATAGGGGCAAGCCTATTGTATGACATTTGTTGCATGGAGAATTCTTTCATAAAAGAGGGAGTTGTACACTTAATTCCATATTGCATACTTTGTAGCTTGGTCTATGGAATTCTTTTTCTTGTGAGGTTGGCATGTGATATAAGTTAAGATGGGTGATTTTGCCACTTTTCAGGCGATGAGGGAAATGGAGTATTACATAATTTTAGTCAAAAGGTGACTCACTTCTAGCGTATTAGCGGTTGTTTCTTGAATTCTCTTTGAAGGCTTGTGCATCTTTTAATAGTGCATCTTATGATGAAGGGTAAAGTGGAAATTAGCTTAGCCCATGTACAATGAGATACTCGTTAATGTTTGGGCATAGAGAATTGTTGTCTTATGGTAAGAAGTAGTGCTGCTTAAGGACAAGCAATAGCTTTAAGTTGGGGTTATTGATGAGCGGTGATTTTACCACTAATTCCCATTTAACATTCGTACACATTACCTTATTTTTGAGGTACAAATGAGAGATTATTATGATTAAATGCACTAATATCCACTTTTTTCATGCATAGAGTTAAAGGGATAGAGAGATATAGATTGGAGCTCAAAAGGATCAAATAGGGAGCAAGAAAGTGTAGTTAAAGACCTAGAGCAGAAGGGCCTTAGTTACCACAGTTGTGGTCTAATGATCGTGATCACGGTAGTTAAGTAGGGTCAATACATTGCAGTCATGTTTACCTATCGTGGTTGAATAATCCATAGGCGCAGCCATGCTGGCTCGATCGCGTCTTAGTGGAAGAGTTCAAACCAAGGGCAAATTTGGAAATATATATGGCTAATCCTAATTTTTTTCAAAAAGACCCAACCCTTGATTCATGTATCATATTCCATCTTCCCCAATTTTCTTAGGTTTTAGTTCTTGGATTCATACCCTCCATTCTTGGAGAAGAAAATATTGTATAAATTTTTGGGTTAAGAATATATTGGAGACTTTCTAAGCAGAGGATTAGCTCACTTCCATTGTTGATTTGTGGTAGTTTCACATTTGAAGTAGCATTTACTTAATCTTCAACAAGTTATTTCAATGGAGATTTTTGGTATATTTATGCTTATTTATCTTATGGGTAGCTAGATCTCCCTATTAGAGTTAAATGTGAATAGGGGATAAAGTGTGTCTGGGGTTTTCTTGATTAGCGTCTATTTAGTAGTTCATGTTTATAGGTTTTATCATTGCTAAGCTAATGGTGTTGGGATTTGATGGGTGAAAGTCCTAAAATACCCATATGGGTATGATGAGTGAAAGCTCCATGCTCTAGAAAACCCAAAACCATCTTCGAAATAAGGGTTTTGGGTGAAGTTTATGAGTATATTATCCCTGGAAGAGGGACATGGAGACCAAAGCAATGATAGACAATTGTTTGCGTAGTTTTCTAAATTTTCACTATCTTATACATAAGGAAGAATGTGAGGTTGACTACATCAAGGTATCATCCCAGAAATAGGAATGCCTAGATTGAGGTTCTGGTTACCAATTGTTAAACCATCTATTAGGTATTTGAAAGAATTAATAGGTGAAAGTTTTGTGTTTTGTTGAAAGACTAGCATCAAAATCTATAACCAAACCTACCCATATTTGGATTACTAAATTGATGTTGATTGATAACACCCATATATCACAACATTAGTAATGCATAATCCCAAGATCCTGGCCTAATTGTTAAAACTCTAATTATTCGTAGCCCCAAATTTGTACTAGAAAAACCCAAAAAGAAATAATAGTGTAGATATCTATCTCCCCTATTTTTATCTTCTTGTAACTTTGGTTTTAATTTAACTCGTGCCTATTATTTTGAATCAACTTGATTGCCACTCATATTATTCCTCATGGATTTGACCCCGACTCCAAAGTTGGGTACATATATTGACGACGACTGCCTTGCACTAAATTGAACGTGTAAGTTGAGCGTCATCAAAGATGTATTGTGGAACAATATAAAGCAAGATGTGGCTATTATTTTGTCTAAGTGCATAGTGTGCCAACAATTGAAAGTTAAGCACATGAGATCTGGGGGATTGTATCAAGAAATTGAGTTGCCTATTTGGAAATAGGATATGATCAATATGTATTTCGTTAGTGGTCTTTCTCGAAATCAGAATCAATTTGATTCGTTGTGGGTCATCGTGGATAGGATAAAAAAATCTGCTCACTTCTTGCCAGTGAGGATAAAATTTTTGGTAGATGATTATGTGACGTTGTACATCTAAGAGATTGTGAAATTGAATAGGGTGCTTGTTTCTATCATATCAAATAATGGTACGCAGTTTTCATCTCACTTTTGGCGGTTGTTTCATAAAGGTTTGGGGACTAATGTGAGTCTTAGTACGGCTTTCTACCCATAGTCGGATATAATAGTGGAAAGGACTATTCAAACATTGGAGGATATGCTTCGAGCTTGTGTGATTGACTATGGTGGTAGTTGGGTTAAGCATTTACATTTAATAGAGTTTGCGTATAATATAGCTACCACTATAGTATTGTGATATCTCCATTTGAGGCCTAGTATGGTAGGAGGTGTAGGTCTTCTATTGGGTTGTTCAAGGTTGGTGAGGCAGAGATGTTTATCCCGGATTTGGTTCTCCAATCCATAGAGAAGGTGAAGGTGAGTTCGGACAAGATTAAAGCCACCCAAAGTGGCCAAAATTCCTATACAAATGTGAAGCGTACGAAGTTAGAGTTTAAGGTTGGGGAGAGGATGTTCTTGAAGGTGTCTCCCTTGAAAAGAGTGATGCAGTTTTGGAAGAAAAGGAATCTTAGTCACCGGTATGTTGGTCTATACTTTTTTTTAGAAGGGTTGGTAATGTTTCCTATAAATTAAATTGCTTTTTAGTCTAAGCTCTATTCATTTGGTTTTCCACATATCTATGTTAAGAAAGTGTGTAGGTAATCCATCGCAAATCATAACTATTAGGTACTTTACATATACCTAAATATCATGCAGGGGTAGGGGACAAGAGTAGCATGAACCTTGAAAACCTTAACCTGCGTTGTGTAGCATGACCATCAGAGAACAAGGCACCCATAGGCTATATGGGCCTATATTTCCCCTAGCTGGAAGGGCCCCAGTGCATGTAGCAGCACAAACCAGAGAATATCCATAACCATATATGCCTATATGGGGGACTCGAACCTCCCGGCATAATCAAGATGACTTATGAACCAATACAAGTATTATGGGGGACTCAAACCTCCTATTTACATATTCATTCGGGGGACACAAACTACCCGATCACAAAGACACCCACACCGACTAGTGCAGTTTTCAGTGTTAGTCCTTTGGACTCTACTTTCACGGCCGGCTACATATCCTACTTTTAAAGCCTAATTTAAAACCAGAATTTCACATACACAACCATTAAGCCAATTACTTACCAAATGCACTTTGTTGGTATCATCAAACTGATACCATTTGCAAGTGTACAACATGCCATTACCATTATCAATCAACCAATCATTCATTTGGCTTTGGGACTCGAACCCATTGCCTAAAAAAGACACTAATTCAATTGAAAGTTCAGGGACTCAAACCCATTGTTTAATAAAGACATATATCCATTTAATGTTTAAGGACTCAAACCTATTTTACCAATTAAATCATAACGTGGCAAACAAGGCCTTTACCAAATCATTTACCAACCATTCATATTCATTAGCCAATGCCTTAGTTAAAAACATCACTAACATATGACTAGTTTATTCTCTTTGGCATTTTCACAAACCCTTTAGGGCATAACTTTACCAAGTCCAAAACCTATGTAAAAATCATCAAGTTTAGGGTAACCCATGACCCATTTGTTAAATCACAATTATGAAGCTCCCATATATGCAAACCATCATCAAAAACATGTATAAATGCAAGTTAAACCAAGAATAAACAATACTCAACCATATATATCAAAACCCTCAACATTGATTTACAAAACCACCATTTATAAATCATAAACAAATTTTAAAACAAATGATATTTATGAACTAACTGTAAGGCCCCGAATATTGTACTCGGAATGTTACACCATGCTCAAGACCCTGAAGGACCATAAGCTAACCCATGACTGATATCTGTACCTATATAATACGTAATATACTGAATAATGTGGAAACATGAACTAAAAGGCCATAAGGTAAACATAACTAAAGTAAAACATAACAACTAAACGGGGTATGAAATACCTAAAATAACTGAAATAATTGTCTGAACATATTAGTCTAGAAAGCCTCTAACTGATGAAATTGTCTGAGTAAGGAGTTGATGGGATGTGTCCCCAAATAACTCCAACTAATAGACTAATTAATGAGATAATATAGAAATAATTACATCCTCGAAGGATAAGAACTCACTGCTAACTCTGACTAGTGATATCGGGAATCTACTGATGCTCTGGAGCTCGTGTCTCTGAACCTATGGCATAAGACACCATAGCATAAATGTGTCAGCACTTTGAATATACTGGTATGCATATGAGGTAGGCTGAATGCATGGGGTTCATACGCATGAACAATACTGGCTAACTGACTAATATGAACGTGAGAATACATGCTTGCTTACATAGTAACTATATCTGAAATCGTGATAACATGAGTATGCTGAAGACTAATATGACTAATAACTAAATTATAATAACTAATAACATGAGTATGCTGATGACTAACATGACTAATGATTGAATTCTGATAACTAATAATATGAGTAACTGTATTTGATAGTCCTGATTCTGATGGACCTAGCTGAGTTTTGTACTATAACTTAGTTGGCTATATCTAGCAGTCTTGAATTCTGAAGAACTATCTGAGTTCTTTTACTAAGACTGATACTGAGACTGTGGGAGGTAGTCATCTAACCGACATGCCCCAAATGACGCATTATAGCTTGATTGGGGTCCAATTTGTGCCCTAATTAGAAGGGCGTCAATACCGCACCACTAGTAAGAACAATATGTGAGTGACCCTAATATAACAGGTAACTCTAGTGAGAATGGTGGGAACCTTCATATAGAAGACTAAGCCACCTTATCTACCCTTATATAGCAGGCTATGATGTCTTAACCTATGTTGGCTACATAGTTCTGGAACGCAAGGATTGCTTCTAAGAATCACACCCTCATATAACAGGTGGGTTCCCATCCTTGGGTTCACTCGGTGCTAATTTCTACTCCCATCTGAATAGAAACTGAACATGATTTATTGACCTGAACATGGACTAAGTTATTGACTTCTATTGACTAACGGAATACTACTGATATCTGACAACTAACTGAGTTCA
>JAPEIP010000003.1:64213644-64266891 GCA_026120095.1 Capsicum chinense
AGTATGCTGATGACTAACATGACTAATGATTGAATTCTGATAACTAATAATATGAGTAACTGTATTTGATAGTCCTGATTCTGATGGACCTAGCTGAGTTTTGTACTATAACTTAGTTGGCTATATCTAGCAGTCTTGAATTCTGAAGAACTATCTGAGTTCTTTTACTAAGACTGATACTGAGACTGTGGGAGGTAGTCATCTAACCGACATGCCCCAAATGACGCATTATAGCTTGATTGGGGTCCAATTTGTGCCCTAATTAGAAGGGCGTCAATACCGCACCACTAGTAAGAACAATATGTGAGTGACCCTAATATAACAGGTAACTCTAGTGAGAATGGTGGGAACCTTCATATAGAAGACTAAGCCACCTTATCTACCCTTATATAGCAGGCTATGATGTCTTAACCTATGTTGGCTACATAGTTCTGGAACGCAAGGATTGCTTCTAAGAATCACACCCTCATATAACAGGTGGGTTCCCATCCTTGGGTTCACTCGGTGCTAATTTCTACTCCCATCTGAATAGAAACTGAACATGATTTATTGACCTGAACATGGACTAAGTTATTGACTTCTATTGACTAACGGAATACTACTGATATCTGACAACTAACTGAGTTCATGAGATCATGGAGATTTCCTAAGTCATAAGAATTTATGAAGTCTAAGGATCATAGCTTGACTGAGAGAATCATGGAAATATGGCATGGCTCTAGGTACACAACTAATATTTTAGGTACAAGTACCCCCAAGACTCATTAGAAGGAAACTAACAAAGCATGACCTACTTAAACACATCACTAACATCATAATCCATAATACATTTATCAAAGCATTTCATCAAACATGTGATCTGCAGAAACTTGTACATACATGAGTATTTCATGATATCATGCTAGTTGGAAATTTTCCTTCATCTAGGTATTTAAACAAGCACATGGTAGGCATAGTATGTGTAAACAACATTATACAACAAATAAACATCATAATTCAATTCTAATTTCATCATTCAAGGGTTTAATCATAGGTTTATATGAATCTACCTCTATACTAATCAAATTCACATAAAATTTATCCCCTAACATAGAATAGAATTCAATTACTCATTATCAACATGAACAAGAGTAGCGCAATAATGAAATTCATAAAGGAAATCCATAAACTTAAACTTTGAAAAGAGATTCTTAGGTTTCATGGACAGAAGGAGTCCATGAATGAACACTATGCATACCTGGCTTGAGTTTTTTTCTTGAAATGCTTGAACTTAAAGGATTTGAATCTCTTAGTTCTTGAAGAAGATCTGGATTTTGTTCTTGGAGATTCATGTTATAGATAAAACCCTAGTTTTGTTGTTGTGAAAGAATAATGAATTTTTGAGCTTTGGTCGGATATAATTGGCTTTATAAATGGGTGGTAAAAGACCAAAAAGGCCCTTTTAAAATGGACTTAATTTACGGAATCGGGACCTGCGATGGTCCATCACTAGGGCAACGGTCCATCATTTTGACTGTCGTATGTTGACCAAGAAAAGGGCTTACTACCTAAGTAGCGACGGCCTGGGCGACAATCCATCGTAAGTTCGATGTTCCGTCAACCTACTCGTCGCACCTTATCCAAAAGGTGGCATCACTATTTCCCTTGCGATGGTCATGGGAAATGGTCCATCGCTAGTCTGATGGTCTGTTGGCCTCACCGTCGCACCTGGGTAGTTTTTACTACCTTCTGTATTTTGGCCATAACTTTCTCCTCCGATGTCGGATTTTGATAAAATTTGTATCGTTGGAAAGCTAATTCAATTTCCCACATGAAAAAAAGTGAAAATATAAAAAAAATACCATATGTACAAAAGTGGATTCATCTTTCAAAGAAAGCTTCTAACATTCTTGAGACGAGTTCAAGCTAGGAAAAAGTATGGGGTAATACAATATCTCCCCCTTGAGAACATTCATCCTCGAATGAGACTGAGTAAAGGGAAAGAATAAACCGACGTACATACTGAACATGAATACTGAAACATGAACTCATGACTGACATTACTGATAACTGAACATATCATACTAAACATGCATGAATGCATGACTGGGTGTTCTGATAAACTAAGTTTCTTACAATAAGAATGCATATCTAATGCATGATTATATAACTAAATTGATACATGAATTCATCACTGAATATGTAATGGTACTTCATACCAAGTTTGTGATAAACACTAAACATGAAACTGAGTAAGCTTAGGGAGAACTGTTACCTTGAGCTTGATCTGAGTTAGCGAAAAAGAGGTCAGGATACTTGATACAAATGTCTGCTTCTATTTCCCAAGTAGCTCACTCGACAGACTAATTTTTCCAAAGAACTTAAACTAGAAGGACTTTTTTGTTCCTCAGTCTACGAGTCTGACAGTTTAAGATTTCAATTGGAATCTCTTCATAAGAGTGGCTCTTCTTAACATTGATGCTCTAAACAGGGACTACAACTATTAGGTCACTTATACATTTTTTAGCAAAGAGACATAGAAGACTGGATGAACTGAGGCAAGATCTGAAGGCAATTTGAGCTCATAAGCTACCTTGCCAAAGCGACTGAGAATCTTAAAGGGACCAACATATCGGGGACTGAGCTTTCCCTTATTGTCGAACCTCTTTACTCCCTTTATGGGAAAGATCTTTAAATAGACATATTCACCAATCTCAAACTTAAGATCTTTTCTATGAATAGCTACATAAAACTTATGTTGGCTCGGAGCAGCCCAAAGTCTTTCTCTGATCAACTGAAAATTCTCTAAGGCATCGAATACAAAGTCAAGCCCTATAATTGATGCCTCACTAACTTTGAACCAACCAATTGGAGATCTATATCTCTTACAATAGATACCTTTGAATGGATCCATTTGAATAATGGAATGATAGCTGTTGTTGTATGCAAACTCAATCAAAGGCAAGTGGTCATCCCAAATACCTTTTAAATCAATTGCATATGCCCTTAGCATATCTTCTAGAGTCTGAATGGTCATTTCTGCTTGACCATCTATCTGAGGATGGAAGGATGTACTGAGATAAACTTGGGTGTGCCAAGACCCTTTTGGAATGCTTTCCAGAAATGAGAGGTGAACTAGGTACCTCTGTCTGAGATAATAGATAGCGGAACATGGTGTAATCTGACTAACTCCCTAATGTAGAGTTTTGCATAATCCTTGGGTAAATAAGAGGTATGGACTGGAAAGAAATGGGATGATTTGGTCATTTTTTCTATAATGACCCAGATAAATCATGCTGATAATGAGTTCGAGGCAAACCTATCACAAATTCCATGTTCACTTCTTCCCATTTCCAAGTTGGAATAATGAACTCCTGCAGAGGACCACTAGGTTTTTGATGCTCTATCTTAACCTGCTAATATGTAGAGCACTTAGCTACAAACTTTGTAATATCTCTCTTTATCCCACTCCACCAATAGACTTCCCGCAAGTCATGGTACATCCTTGTGGCCCCTGGATGAATAGAGTAGCGTGCATCATGCGCTTCTGTAAGAAATCACTGCCTTAAATCATCTACACCTGGAACACAGAGACGACCCTTGAAAATACAAAACACTATCTCCCCCTTGGTATAAAACCTCTACTTTCTGATCTTGAACTGACTTTTTCAACTTGACAAGGCTGGGATCTCTATCTTGCTTTTCTTTCACCTTGGAAACTAAAGATGATTCTGAACTACTCTGAACCCATATATTACCCTTATCTATATCGACTAAGCAAATGCATAGTTTGGTAAGCTGATGTACTTCATGAGCTAACTTCTTCTTACTGTCATCCACATGAGAAACACTACCCATAGACAGTCTAGTAAGAGCGTCGGCCACTACATTGGCCTTGTCCGGATCATAGAGTTCACTCAGGTCATAATCTTTCAAGAGCTCTAACCACCTTCTCTGAAGAAGATTAATATCTTTTTAATAAAAGACATACCGAAGACTCTTATGATCTGTGAAGACATCTATATAAACTCCGTAGAGATAATTTCTCCAAATCTTCAAGGCAAAGACTGGGGTGCCTAAATCAAGATCATGAGTAGGATAATTCTTCTCATGAGGTTTAAGTTCTCTGGAGGCATAGGCTATGACCTTACCATAATGCATGAGGACACAACCCAAACCTACTTTGGATGGATCACAATACACTAAGAACCCATCTGAACCATCTGGAAGACCTACAATTTGAGCTAAGGTAAGTAGAGTCTTCAACTCCTAAAAACTCTTCTCGCAAGGATCTGACCACTAAAAATTTACTTTCTTCTGAGTCAATCTATACATAGAGGATTTAATAGAAGAAAATCCCTCAACAAACCATCTATAATAGCCATCCAAACCTAGAAAACTGATATCTGATGGAGAGACAGGGCGAGGCCAGTTTCTTACTGCTTCAGTCTTTTGAGAATCTACTCTAATTCCATCACCGAAAATGATATGGCCAAGGAATGCTACTGACCTTAGCCAAAACTCGCACTTACTAAATTTGGTGAATATCTGATGATCTCTGAGAGTCTGAAGTACTATTTTGAGATGGTCTGGATGATCTTGCTCAGTGCGGGAATAGACCATAATATCATCTATGAAGACTATGATGAACATGTCCAAGTACTACTTGAACACACGGTTCATCAAGTCCATGAAAGTTAATGGGGCATTGGTGAGACCAAAGGACATGACTAAAAATTCAAAATGACCATACCGAGTATGAAAAGCTATTTTTTAAATGACATATTCTCTGACTCTGAGATTATGATAGTCGTATCTGAGGTCTATCTTAGAGAAATAGCTATCACCCTAAAGTTGGTCAAACAAGTCATCAATTTTGGGAAGAGGATACTTGTTCTTTACCGTGACCTTATTAAGTTGACGGTAGTCTATACACATTCTGAGAGAACCGTCTTTCTTGTGCATGAATAATACTGGAGTGCCCCACGAGGACACACTAGGCCTGATGAATCCCTTATCTAAGAGATCCTTAAACTGTTCTTTTAGTTCTCTGAGTTCTACTGGTGCCATTCTGTATGGCAGAATAGATATAGGCTGAGTGTTTGGAAGAAGATCAATGTTGAAGTCTATTTCCCTTCTGGGAGGTATTCTTGAAAGATCTTCAGGAAAGACATTTAAATATTCATTCAAGACTGGGACTGATTAAAGACTGGGGGTTTCAGAACTAGTGTCCTTAAATCGAACAAGATGATAGACACATCCTGTAGATATTCTTTTCTGTGCCCGAAGGTAGGAAATAAGCTGACCTCTGAAAATGGATACACTACCTCTTCCACTCTAGGATGGGTTCATTCGGAAACTGAAACTGAACTATTCTATTTCTACAGTCGATGTGGCATAGCAGTAATGAAGCTAATCTATGCTGAGAATGACATCAAAATCAGTCATCTCTAATTCGACTAAGTCTGCTGAAGTGACTTTCTGAGATATCACAACCGAGCATTTCCTGTATACTGGTCGGGCTATGATGGTTTACCTACTGGGGTAAAGATTGAAAAAGGCTCTGCTAGAATTTCAAGACTGCCTCTGAAATTGACTACTATATAAGGAGTGATAAAAGACAAAGAAGCTCCTGGATCTAGCATAGTATAAATATGCAAAAGAAAGATCTGTAACATACCGGTAACAACATCATAAGAATTTTCCTGATTTTGTCGAGACTAAAGATCATAAAGATGATTTGGCCATTACCCACTAGTAGCACTAGAGGTGGCACCCTGCTGATTTGGGCGACCGAACTGAGCTGAGAAGAGATTTTATTGACCTTGAAGACCTGGCTGAGGACAATCTCAGACTCTGTGGCCTGGCTTCCCATATCTAAAACAAATACCACTTTTATCTGTACAAATACCCTGATGGTACTTGCCACAAGTATGGAAAAGAGGATAGGTGCGGGCACTGCTAATACTGCCCTAGGACTTAGAGCCTGGCGCTCTATCTTTGTTACCCTCTCTGAGAAGGAGATGGAACTGATGACTTAGGACAAAACTGAGAACGGTTTTCTCCTTCTGAATTAGGTTGAGCAAAGTTGAAACAACCTGTCTTCACTCTGTTATTCCGCTTCTCCCTCATCTTAATCTTCTGCTCCTCCATCTGCTAAGCATGAGTCATGAGCCTGGCTAAAGTCATGTCACTATTCAGTATAGTGGATCTACACTCATTAACCACGCTATCATTCACCACCGAAACAAACTTACTCATCCTTGCCCTACTATCTCAACCACATGAGGGGCATATCTAGATAATTAAGTAATCTTAAGAAAACACTCTTTCACTGTCATATTGACCTATCTGAGGTTGATGAATTCTAGCACCTTAGCTTCTGGAATCTCTAGGGAATAGAATCTATCCAGGAAAATAGAAGCAAACTCCTTCCACTCAACTGGCCCTACATTCTCTGCCCTCTTTGACTTCTACTGCTTAAACCAAGTGTAAGAAACAACCTACAACTGTTATACAGCTAGCTCAGCACTCTCACTAGAAGTAACTCCCATTATGTCTGTAACCTTTTGTACCTGATCTAGGAATTTTTGAGGATCCTCGTCTGTCTTAGACCCAAGAAAGGATGGAGAATTTATTTGGGTGAACTTCCGAATTCTGGCTGTAACTGAATTAGCCACTGGATTGGCCGAAGCAACAACTGTTCATTTATTCTGAGTAGCAACTGACTGAGCAAGAGTACTGAATGTGGCCCTGAACTCCGCATGAGAAACATGCTCGTCCAAGGGATCTTCTTGGACAGGCTAGGTTATTCTCTAGGAAGGCATGTTCTAAAATAAGGAGAAAAAATAGATTAGACTGAGAGATTGTCTTGAGATTGTGCTTATTGGCATGACATGAATACTGAAAGAAGGGAAACTATTCCTAAAACATCTTATAGCCTCTTGCACATAAATGTAGGGTGCAACGAACCTACGCACAAGACTCTACTAGATGTGGCTTTAAGATTTCCAAGGACTCTATTAAGCCTTAGGCTTTGATACCAAGTTTGTAAATCCCCGAATCTAGTATCCATAATGCTACACAGTGCTCATGACCCCAAAGATCCACAAGCTAACCCATGACTGATATTTGTATATGTACACTGCATAATATACTTAATAATGCAGAAATATAAACTAAAAAGCCATAAGGTTCACACAACTAAAGTAAAACATAACATCTAAACGGGGTTTGAAATACCTAAAATAATTGAAATAACTGTCTAAACATAATAGTTTGGAAAGCCTCTAACTGATGGAACTGTCAAAGTAAGGAGTTGATGGGACATATCCCCAACTACTCCAACTAATAAATTAATTAATAAGATAATAGAGAAATAATCATATCCTCGAAGGATGAGGAATCACTGCTAACTCTAACTACTGATATCTGGAATCTACTGATGCTCTAGAGCTCGTGTCTCTGAACCTATGGTATAAGAAACCATAGCACAAATGCATCAATACTTTGAATGTACTGGTATGCATGTGAGGTAGGCTGAATGCATGGGTTCATATGCATTACCAATACTAGCTAACTGACTAATATGAATATGAGAATACATGTTTGTATACATAGTAACTATATCTGTAATCATGATAACATGAGTATGTTGATGATAACATGAGTATGTTGATGACTAACGACTGAATTCTGATAACTGATAACATGAGTATGCTGATGACTGAGATGACTAATGACTGAATTCTGATAACTGATAACATGACTGACTGTATCTGACAGTCCTGAATCTGATGGAACTAGTTGAGTTTCGCACTGTATCAGAGTTGGCTGTATCTGACAGTCCTAAATTCTAAAGAATACTGAGACTGATATTGAGACTGTGGGAGGTAGTCATCTAACCAACATGCCCCAAATAATGCATTAGAGATGGATTGGGGTCCAATCTTTGCCTTGATTGGTAGGGCATCAATACCGCACCACTGGTAAGGACAATATGGGAGTGACCCTAATATAATGGGTAACTCTAGTGAGAATATGGGAACCCTCATATAGCAAGCTAAGCCACCTCATATACCCTCATATAGCAGGCTATAATGTCTTAACCTATGCTGGCTACATAGTTCTGGAATGCAAGGATTACTTCTAAAAATCACACCCTCATATAACAGGTGAGTTCCCATCCTTGGGTTCGCTCGGTGCTAATTTCTACTCCCATCTGAATAGATACTGAACATGATTTGTTGAACTAAACATGGACTGAGTTACTGACTTCTATTAACTGACGAAATACTACTGATATCTGACAACTAACTGAGTTCATGAGATTATGGAGATTTCCTAAGTTATAAGACTTTCTAAAGTCTAAGGATCATAGATTGACTGAGAGTATCATGGAAACATGACATAGCTCTAGGCACATAGCTAATATTTAGGGTACAAGTACCCCCAGGACTCGTTAGAAGGAAACTAACAAAGCATGACCTACTTGAACACATCACTAACATCATATCTGTAATACATTTATTAAAGCATTTCATCGAACATGTGATCTGAATAACCTTGTACATACATGGGGATTTCATGATATCATACTAGTAGGGCATTTTCTTTATCTAGGCATTTAAACAAATACATGGTAGGTATAGTATGTGTAAACAACATTTTACACCAATTAAACATCATGATTCAAATCTAATTTCATTATTCAAGGGTTTAATCCTAGGTTTACATGAATCTACCTCTATACTAATCAAATCCACATAAAATTTATCTCCCAACATGGAATAGAATTCAATTACGAAATATCAACATGAACAAGATCATCCCAATCATGAAATTCATAAAGAAAATCCATAAACTTAAACTTTCAAAAGATATTCTTGGGCTTCATGGACAGAAGGAGTCCATGAATGAACACTATGCTTACCTTGGTTGAGTTTTTTTTTAATTCTTGAGCTTGCAGAATTTGAATCTCTTAGTTCTTGAAGAAGATATAGATTTTGTTCTTGGAATTAATGTTAGAGAGAAAACCCTAGTTTTGTTATTGTGAAAGAATAATGAATTTCTGAGCTTTGATCGGATATAATTGGGCCTATAAACGGGTGGTAAAAGTACAAAAATCCCCTTTTAAAATGGCTTTAATTTGCTGAATTAGGACCTATGATTGCTCGTACGATGGTCCGTTATTTCGACCGTCTTATGTGGACCAAGAAAAGGGCTTACTACCTAAGTAGCGACGGCCTGGGCGATGGTCCATCGCAAATTCGATGATCTGTCAACCTGCCCATCATACCTTATCTAGAAGGTGGCCACACTGTTTCTCTTGCGACAGTCATGGGTGACGGTTCATTGCTAGTTCAATGGTCCATCGGACTCACCATTGCACCTTGGTAGTTTTTACTGCCTTCTGTATTTTGGCCATAACTTTCTCCTCCAATATAAGAATTTTATGAAATTGGTATCGTTAGAAAGCTAATTCAATTTCACACATGATAAAAAGTGAAAATCTAAAAAAATACCATATGTACAAATATGGATTCATCTTTCAAAGAAAGCTTCTAACATTCTTGAGATGATTTTAAGCTAAGAAAAAGTATGGGGTATTACACTAACAATGAGGGAAGAGCCACATGCCTTATTCACGAAGATTCATGAAAGAAACTTGACTCTTGATCCTCTAGATGAACACCTTTGAAGAACCCTAGCCCCAATTTTCTTGAGAGAGTTTAGAGAGGATTTTGATGTGGTTTGATATTTCAAAGTATGTTATAACAAGACACAATATGTTTTAAGATGTAGGGACTTAAGGGTTTTGGATAGGAAATATCTAAAATGTCATTTGCTTAAAATTTATGAAATGTTCATAGGAGGGTATGACTCCCCCCCCCTCCCATCTCGTACACAAACATACAAGTGATACACACCACTTGTACCTTAGGCATCAAGTTGGACTACAACGTTGTCCAACATATGAGTCGCTAGACGAAATCATACCCAATCATACTATTAGTACCCCTTAACACGTACCCTAGATAAAATTCTCTAGGTTAGACATAGGACATCATATGGTTAGGTACCATACTAGTCGTACCCTAACATTCAACTAGTAAGATGCCTAATAATAACTTGGACAGTATGCATCCAAACCAAACTAATTTTCATATGAGTGGAGGGACCCTAAACTATACCACATTATTCAACTAGTATGGACAAGTCGTATGATGTTCAGAATTCTAAATTTAGGAAATTTTCTAAGGGTCCAAAGCCAAGATGTTTCAATTATCCCCCACTAGGATCATTCATCTTCGAATGATGGGTAAGACAAGCACAAGTATGAGTTATCACATTATTACACACCAAACTAACCTTTAACCAAGATAGAAAACAAAGACATGAAACAAATATATTAAAAACAACACATACCTCTAGCACAAATTTCTAGAACGGGGAACAAATGAGTATACTTGGACTTTATGTCCTCTCCTTCTTCCCAAGTAGCTTCCTCAACCTTATGGTTCCTACAAAGAACCTTTACCGAAGCTACATCCTTTGTCCACAACCAATGTCCTTGACGATCCTAGATCTTAACCAGGAATACCTCATAAGATAAGGAATCTGAGATACCCAACTCTTTCAAAGGAACAACCGATGAAGGATCACCTGTACACTTTCTCAATATACAAACATAGAAAACTGGATGAATAGAGCTAAAACTAGAAGGTAACTCCAATTTATAGGCAATATTGCCAACCCTATTCACAACCAAGTAGGGACCAACACACCAAAGACTTAATTTCAACTTTTTACCAAACCACATCACTTCCTTCATGGGAGATACCTTTATGAACACCCAATTGCCAACATTGAACTCCAAATACCTATGACTCATATCCGTATAGGACTTTTGGAAACTTTGAGAGGCTTTGAATCTATGATGAACCACCCTCACCTTCTCCAAGGCTAGGTAAACCAAATCAGGGCCAAATAACTTACTCTTGCCAACCTTATACCACCCTATAGGAGAACGACATCTCCTACCATATAATGCTTTAAAAGGATCCATACCAATACTAGAGTGATAACTATTATTATAAGCAAATTCAATCAAAGAAAAATGGTTGAACCAATACCACCATAGTCAATCACGCAAGTATGAAGCATACCTTCCAATGTTTAGATGGTCCTCTCTATTTGTCCATCTGACTGTGGGTGGAAAGCAGTACTGAGGCACACCTTGGTTCCTAAATCTTTCAAAAATAACTTCCAGAAATACAATAAGAATGGAGTACCATGATCCAAAATGATAGAAACTGGAGCACCATGCAACTTCACAATCTCCACAAGATACAACTTGGCATAATCCTCTGCTGAATAGCTAGTCCTTACATGCAAGAAGTAAGCATACTTGGTCATCCAATCCATAATAAGCCAAATCGAATCACACTAATTCTGACTCCGAGGAAGACCGATAATGAAATCCATATTAGTCACCTCTTACTTTTATTCTACAACTCTATCTCTTGGTACAAACCCCTGGGTCTTATGTGTTCAACTTTCACTTGTTGACATGCCATGCACTTAGCCACATAGTTAGCCACATCTTGCTTCATATTATTCCACTAATAGAACTCCTAAAGACCATGATACATTTTTGTAGAACTAGGATGAATAGCATAATGAGATCCATGAGCTTTGGCCAAAATCCTTTCCCTTAATCCATCGATGTTGTGGACACATAGCCTACCATAGTACCTCAAGATACCATCTCTACCTATAACAAAGTCAATAACCATTTACTAACCTATATTTCCTCTAATCTTTATCAAATTAGTAGCCAACATTTTTTCTTTAATTTCAACCACAAAAGACGACCACAATACCTGATACACAAACACACCACTATCCTCAGGGTTCATAAGATGAACTCCAAGACTAGCCAAATGGTGAATGTCCTTTACCAACTCCCGCTTACCCTCCTTCATATGAGATAGACTCACCATGGATAACCTACTAAGAGCATCAGCAACTATGTTAGCTTTACCTTGATGGTAGTAAAGACTCATATCATAGTCCTTCAGTAACTCAAGCTGCCTTCTTTGTATGAGATTTAACTTTTTCTGAGTAAACACATACTGTGGGCTCTTATGATCAGAAAAGATGTCAACATAAATCCCATAGAGATGGTGATGCCAAATCTTTCAAATACCACAGCTAACAATTCCAAGTCATTAGTAGGGTAGTTTCTTTTATGAACTCTCAATTGCCTAAAAGAATAGACCACCACCCTACCCTGATAAATCAACATATGGGTAAGACCAACACAAGAAGTATCATAATACTCTATAAAGATATCATTACCCTCAGGCAAGGTCAAGACCAGAGCTGAAGTCAACTTATCCTTTAACTTCTTAAAAATACCCTTACATGCATTCGACTGTAAGAACTTTACCTTTTTCTAGGTTAACTTAGTTAATTAGGAAGCTATAGTCAAAAAACTTTCCAAAAGTCTCCTATAGTAACTACTAAACCCAAGAATCTTTGAATATCGGTTGGATTCGTGGGTCTAGGGTAATATCCCGAGTTTGTACCCAAGATGTCACACAATGCTCATTATCTTGAAGGACCACAAGCTAACCCATAACTAGTACCTACTGCAATCACTGAATAATAATACTGTATAATGCGTAAATTAGGCAGAAAATACCATAAGGTTCAACACAAAAATCAAATACTAAATATTGAAAATCAATACTGAAAACTAAACATCTGTTTGAAATACACTAGTCTAAAAAACTCTATGTATCTATCTAAATATGGAGTTGATAGGAAAAGTCCCCAACTAACTCTGACTACTGAAATAAATTGAATATTAAAATGTTGAAATAACAACTCTGTCCTTTAACTCTAACGACTCACCACTAAGTCTCTTGCTAATAGATTAGGCTGCAAAGCATGATCAGGATCCTGTGTGTCTGAACGTATGATATAAGACATCATAGCATAAAAAAAAGGTATGAATCAGTACTTTGAATGTAATGGTATTCTAGGTAAGGTAAGGATGATTTCATGTGTTCAAAATTATGAACAATGAATGACTAAATGATATAAATATAACTAAACGAGATTACACGTATATCTGAAACTGCTGTAAATACTGATTATGCAATGCTATGGATATAACTGTGCATACTATACTGAGATTCATTAACACTGGATAATGAGTTCTAAAAATTGAATGACTGATATTTGAGTTTACTGAAACGGTATTTCTGTAAATTGAGTGATTTTTTTAGATAGTCTTGATTCTATAGAACTGAACTGAGTTCTATACTGAGCTGGGTAACTATATCTGATAGTCCTAATTCTTAAACTAAACTGAGGTTTTATACTGAGTTTGAAACTTAAACTGTGACAGTGTTCATCTAACCGACGTACCCCAATAATGAATTGAGTTGGGGTCCAACCTGTGACCCCAGTTGGAAGGGTGTTAGCACTTTGCCAAGGGATACTAATAATGGATATGAGTTAACCCTCTCTGACATGAAGACCTTTCGTCAACACTCACTGGCAGGAAAACTCATACAATATGTATCAACCCTAAATTGGCAGGAATACATCTCAACCTACATTGGCTATGTAGTTCTGTAATGTAGGGATTGATACTAAGGGTTAATCCCTTTACTGGCAGGAATGCCCCATCCCTCGATTCACTCGGTGTTGATTCCTACTCCCAACTAAATAGACACTAAACTAATTTCTAAACTGTACTAGACTTGACTGAACTATTACTGTTCGTGCTGTCTATCTGAACTGGATTGAGTTCACTGAGTTCTGACAACTGACTGAATACTCTGAGTTCTGTTAATTGGCTGAATATACTAAGTTCTATTATCTATCTGAGTACTACTAGATATAACATCACTTAGACTATTCTGAAACTATTGTAAATCTAGGTAAATATCTAGATTGTCGGGTATTAGATAACATCAGAACTCGATGACATAAATTGTAAAATATAGCACAATTTTGAAAGCATGATAACTAGACACTTTGTCACAATTCATCCATTTAGGCATTTTATCAAACACTTGCATGGTATAAACTTGTATACATGCTAACCTGATATGATTTTCTTACTTAACTCACATGAACAATTTATTAAACACTTGGGGGCATGGTCTATGCACATAATACTAGTCAACATGCAAGCATCATGATCACAATTCCCAAACTCACAAATACAAGGGTTTTTATCAAGAATCCATATAACAACATACATATACTAGTTATTTCTCATGAAACTTGTGATTAATCATGGATTAGAAACCCAACAAATATAAAAATCGTGAATACAATTAAATTCCACATGAAATTCATGAAAGAATTCAACTTATAATTTAAAAGGGTTTGTTAAACCCAAAGGGTGAAAGGAAACCCTTGGATGAACACTTAGCATACCTTGATGCTTGAATTCGTGAAGATTGATGGTGAATTTCTTGAATCTTAATCTTCACTTGATGGACTAGGGTTTCTTCTTGAGAGGATTTTAGTGAATAATGAGTGTTTTTGCCCGAAGAATGACTTAATCTCATGTTTTGGGGGCTAAATTCTAGTGTAAAATAACCCAATTACCCCTCTGATTGTAGGCTTTTTAATGACTGAAAATGTGTCCAGTGATGCGCAGACAGATATTCTATATCGATAGGGTCAATGTGATGGCCAACACGATGTGTTGAGATTGTGTTGGCTCACTAGAATTTGCACTGGGAGCTGGGAAAAAATATTTATCGTTGTGATAGGCGATGCGACGCATTGATATATGTCAATCCACTATTTAAGACTCTCACACGTCTCAGACGAGGTCTAAAAAATCTGAAACTTATTTGAGAACATCTACTAATATTCCTGGTCATGAATCAACCTAAAAATTGATACCTCAAGGTCATACGGACCATATAATAGGATCGCCAACTTATGAGGGATAAAATAAATTCTAAGTATAACTACTTAACTAAAATTTCTAAGTCTGGGACATCTGTTCAAGCTTTAACAGTATGAGTTAAGCTTAGGATTTTATGTGGGTTCTTAGAATATCTCCCCCTTGGGAATATTCGTCCTTGAATTAGACTAAGTTCAGATTACTAAAAGACTGGATTTGTATATTGAACACGCTCAACTGAAGCGTGATTACATGACTGACAGTACTAATATACCAAGTTATCATACTGAACATGCATAAATGAAGCATAACTGAGTTCTAAAAACATGAAACATGACTGAGCTATTTCATGAAGGTATGCATGATATGAGAATGCTATACAACTGAACTGATACAGAGTTGTAAAGGTAATCTGAGCATAGAACTGTGAAAATTCAAGGAACACTATTACCTTGAGTTGAGTCTGAGTTTATGGAGAAGAGGTGAGGATACTTGGTCTACATATCTACTTCTACTTCCCAAGTAGCTTTCTCCATGGACTGATTCCACCAAAGAACTTTGACTAAAGGAACTTCTTTATTCCTCAGTCTGTGAACCTGGTGATCAAGAATTTTGACTGGTACCTCCTCATAAGAGAGACTATTTTGAACATCTATACTCTCTATCGGGACTACAACTGCTAAGTCACCTATGCACTTCTTTAGCAAGGAGACATAAAACACTTGGTGCACTAAAGCTAAGTCTGAAGGTAACTCAAGCTTATAAGCTACCTTTCTGAAATGGCTGAGAATTCGTTAAGGACCTACATATTGGGGACTAAGTTTCCCCTTCTTGCCAAACCTCTTCACTCCATTCATAGGAGAGATTTTCAAATACACAAAGTCACCAATCTCAAACTCGATATCCTTTCTTTTAACATTGGCATACGATTTTTGTTGGCTTTGAGCTGTCTTAACCCTTTCCCTGATCAACTAAACTTTTTCTAAGGCATCAAATACCAAGTCAGGCCCTACCACTGATACCTCACCTACTTCAAACCAACCAATGGGGTATCTACATCTCCTCCCATAGAGCACCTCAAATAAAGCCATCTGGATCCTGGAATGATAATTGTTATTATATACGAACTCAATCAAAGAAAAGTGGTCATCCCAAATACCCTTAAAGTCAATTGAACACATCCTTAACATATCTTCCAAAGTCTTAATGGTTCTTTCTGCTTGACCATATGTATAAGACCCTGCAAAAATCCTAAGTGTAACTCAGTTTCTTAGATCTTGATAAGGGATTCTAGACTTAGAAAATTTCAGCGAAGTGTTAGAACTTAATCTTTTCTAAATACCTCAAACTTTTAGGAATTTATTTACGACCTTTGAAAGTTAGTTTTTAAGTCGATTCATGATCAGGGGAGTCAATAGTACATCTTGAATGAGTTTTAAAATTTTTGGACAAGCGTAAGGGCGTGTTTGAAACTCTAAAATAGCAGCTCAGGGTGATTATCCCACAGTGCCTTGCCAAGTCTAGTGTTAGGGGAATCCCATGATGGAGACCACGGTGCTTCTCCAGGAGAGGCGCTCCAGAGCCCGCAGCGCCCTGTCTAGTTTGGCCCATATATTTTTTGCAGTTTTGTTCCATGTTTTTTACGGTAAATAGGTCATTTTCCTTCACCCCACAACTCCATAACAAGGGATTAAAGTTCAAAATATCTAAATCCCTTATATTTTTAACAAAATCATCTCAAGAACAAACCCTAGCTTCATTAAGTTCAAGAAACAAACCTCAAGAATGTGCCCTAATCTCTAAGAAGATACATATTAAGGTATATGAAGTATTCATCCAAAGGTTTCTTCTACCCTTGGAGTTCAAGAAACTATTTTAAAAACTTAAAGTATTTTGATTTCATGAATTTCATAGTGGGTTTGATTATAATGACTAGTTGGGTTTCTATTCCATGTTTTATTACAAGTTTCATGTGTAGTTAATTGATGTATGTGTAGTATCGTGTGAATCCATGCTAAACACTTAAATGTATAAATTTATTAATATAGTGATGATGCATTAGCATGTTTTTCATGCCCACATATAAGGTTATGCCTTCCATGTGTTTGACAAAATGACTAAGTGAATAAAATGTGCATTCTGATCCATTGGTGACCTTATGATGAATTCATGCTAGAACTACATGTTCCAAATTTGCTCTCATGTTTAAGCTATACTTTGTAAGTGATTGATAGAATTTCCATGAGAATTGAATAGTGAAATTATGATATTCTAGCATACATTTCCATTCATGTACAAGCCCAAGAATATTGCAAAATATCTTAGTAACTGTATTATGAATAGTTGATTGTTGTCATGTTATCAAGAAGTACCATGTCTTAGTATTTTCTATACTATCGAGTCTTGGGGGTATTTAATACCCGACAATCTAGTTGTTTACCTAGAGCCAGTGTCAGTACAGAATAGTATCAGTCATTTTATGATCAGTAGTACTCTCATTCAGATATAAAACTCTGTAGAACTCAGTCAGCTACAGAGCTCAGGAAAACTTAGTAAACTCAGTATTAGTCCAGTTTAGTTTAGTTCATTAGTTCAGCGTCTTTCAGTTGGGAGTAGGTTTCATCACCGAGTGAACCCAAGAATGGGGAATAACCTGCCAAGAGAGGGTATGATCCTTAGAAGTAGTCCTTGCATTCCAGAACTATGTAGTCAGCATAGGTTGAGACATCAAACTTCCAGTTGAGGGTTGATGAGATATCTTACCTGCCAGCTAAGGGTACCACCATTCTCATTTAGACCACCTGCCAGATGAGGGTGACTCAGCATTTGTCTTTACCTGTGGCACTGTACTGACACCCTTCTAACTGGGGTTACAGGTTGGACCCCAAATCAGTTCAGAGAAGGGGCATATCAGTTAGATGATTACCTCTCACAGTCTCTGTTTCAGTTCCAGTCTCAATATAGAACTCAGTACAGTTCTACAGAAATCAAGACTGTCAGATACAGACACTCAATTATCAGTAATACAGTATTAGTAAACTCAGATATCAATAAACCAGTGATTCAAAATTCAGTATTTAGTGTTACCATGATATCAGTTACAATTTAAGCATTCATGCATGTACTCTCATTCAGTTATGTCCATGTTACTCAGTTAGTTATTGTTCATGTATATGAACCCATGCATATCACCCTACCTCACTTAGCATACCAGTACATTCAAAGTACTGACGCATACTTTTCTATTATGCTATAATATCTTAAATCATAGGTTTAGACGCATGAGCTCCCGACCGCACTTAGCAGCCCAATCCATCAACAGCAGATTTAGTGCTAAATCCTTATAGTTCAAGGATAGATTTATCATTTCAATTATATCAGTACTTAGTTTACTTCAGTAGTCAAAGTTAGTTGTGGACTTGTCCCATCAGCACCTTAGTCAAATAGTAGAAGTTTTTTAGACTAGAGTATTTCAGATAAATGTATCAGTATTTAGTTCTCGGTATTGATATTTAGTATTTATTTTAGATTTGAACCTTATGGTATATTTCTGCCTAATTTCTACCTAATTACAGTATTGTTACTCAGTTATTGCTGTAGGTGGCAATCATAGGTTAGCTTGTGGTTATTTGGGATTATGAGCACCGTGTAGCATCCGGGGTATAGACTTAGGAGTTACAATCTTCTTGAGGGTGGAAGGCTATACTGAGGTAAACTTAGGTACCAAGACAATTTTGGAATGCTTTCTAGAAATGAGAGGTAAACTAGGTACCTCTATCTGAGCTAATGGATACTGGGACTCCGTGTAACCTAACCAACTCTCTAATATAGAGTTTGGCATAGTCTTCGTCTGAATAGGAAGTATGAACTGGCAAGAAGTAAGCTTATTTGGTCATCCTATCTACAATGACCCAAATAGAATCGTGCTGACGATGAGTATGATGCAAACCCGTCACAAAGTTTATGTTCACTTCCTCCCACTTTTACATGGGAATACTAAACTCTTGCATGGAACCGCTAGGTTTTTGGTGCTCAATCTTAACCTACTGACATATAGAGCACTTTTCCACAAACTCTGCAATGTCTCTCTTCATCCCACTCCACCAATAGACCTCCTGCAAATCATGGTATATCTTAGTGGCCCTGGATGAATAGAGTAATACGTACCATTTTCTTCTATAAGAATTCATTGACTCAAGTCATCTATACCTGGCATGCATAATTGACTCTGTCAATGTAACACACCATCTCTCATTATGAGAAAATCTCTACTTTTTGATCTCTGACTGACTCTTTCAACTTGACTAGACTGGGATCTCTATCCTTCTTTCCTTCACTTTGGAAAACAGAGATGATTTTGAACTATTCTGCACCCACATACTACCCACAGCTGAATCAGCTAAGAGGACACCTAGTTGTGCAAGCTTATGAACTTCCTGAACTAATTTCTTCTTACCATTCTCCACGTGAGAAACACTTACCATAGATATCCTACTAAGAGCATCAGTCACTATATTGGCCTTGCCCGGATGATATAGGATGCTTATGTCATAGTCTTTCAACAACTCTAATCACCTTATTTGACATAGACTTAGATATTTCTGATAAAACACATACAGTAGGCTTTTATGGTCTGTGAACACATCTATATGTACCCCATACAAATAATGCCTCCAAATCATTAAGGCAAATACAACAACTACTAACTCAAGATCATGAGTGGGATAATTCTTTTTATGGGGCTTAAGCTGTCTAGAGGCATAGGCTATGACCTTGCCTCTCTTCCTCAAAACACACCCTAAACCCACTATGGAAGAATCACAATATACCACGAACCCGTCTGAGCCATCTGGTAAAGTCAAAATTGGGATTGTAGTGAGTCGAGTCTTTAACTCCTGAAAACTTTTCTCACAAGAATATGACCACTGGAATTTGACTTTCTTATGAGTCAATATTTACATAGGGGATGTAATGGACAAAAATCCTTCAATAAACTATCGGTAATAGCCATCCAAACCCAATAAACTCCTCATATTTGATCGAGAGATGGGTCTAGGCCAGTTTCTCACTACTTTAGTCTTTTTAGGATAAACTCTAATGCCATCACCAGAAACTATATGACCAAGGAAAGCTACTAACCTTAGCTAAAATTTGCACTTACTGAATTTGGCGAACAACTGATGGGTTCTGAGAGTTTGTAGTACTATTCTAAGATGGTCTGCATGATCGTGTTCACTGTAGCAGTAGACAAGAATGCAATCAATGAAGACTATGTAGAACATGTCCAATTACTGCTTGAACACCTGGCTCATTAAATCCATGAAGGTTGTTGGATCATTGGTAAGACCTAATGACATGACTAGGAATTCAAAGTAACTATACCGAGTTTTGAAAACTGTTTTCGGAATGTCATATTCTCTAACTCTAAGCTGGTGATAGCTTGATCTGAGCTATCTTAGAAAAATAGCTGGCACCCTAAAGTTGGTCAAACAAGTCATCAATTCTCAGAAGTGGATACTTGTTCTTGACTGTGACTTTATTTAGCTAACGGTAGTGTACACATTCTAAGTGAATCGTCTTTCTTATGCACAAATAGAACTGGTGCACCCCAAAGGGATATGTTAGTTCTTATGAATCCCTTATCTAGGACATCCTTCAACTGTTCTTTTAACTCTTTAAGTTCTATTGGGGCCATTCTATATGGTGGGATAGAGATAGGCTGAGTATCGGGAAGAAGGTCTATTCTAATGTTAATTTCTTGCTCGGGAGGGACTCCAGGAAGATATTTGAGAATACATCTGGGAATTCACATATTACTGGAACTGACTCAAGATTAGGGGTCTCTGAACTAGAGTCTTTAATTCAAATGAGATGATAGACACACCCCTTGGATATCATTTTTCTCTCCCTAAGGTAGGAAACAAGTTTACCTCTAAGTGCTGAAGTACTACCCCTCCATTCAAGGACGAATTATTCAGAAACTTTAAATGGACAACTCTATTTATGCAGTCAAATAAAGCATAACATAAATGAATCTAATCCATGCCGAGAATGATATCAAAATCGATCATCTCTAATTTTACTAAGTCTGCCAAAGTGACTTTCTGAGATACCATAATTGGACAGCTCCTCTATACTCATCGAGCTATGATAGATTTACCCACGAAGGTGGAGGCTGAGAAGGGCTCTGCTAGGATTTCGGGACTGACTCTGAAGTCAACAGCTATATAGGGAGTTACAAAGGACAAAGAAGCTCCTAGATCTACCAAAGCATAAACATGAAAATGATAAACTTGTAAAGTACTAGTGATTATATCAGGAGAACTTTCCTGATACTATCGAGACTAAAGTACATAAAGCCTATTTGGGAATTGACCAATGGTGGCACTGGAAGCGGCACCCTGCTGATTCATTCAATCAGACTGAGATGAAAGACGATTATGTTGACTCTACGAACCCACCAGAGGACATTCTCTGACCCTGCAGCCTGGCTTGCCATATCTGAAACATACTTCATTTCCAACCCTACAGACACCCTGATGGTTTCTACCATACTTTTGGCAAAGGGGATTTGTTCGGGCACTACTAACACTACCCTTAGTTTTAAGGCTTGGTGCCTTGTCTTTATTGCCATCTCTAAATTTTAACACTGGGGAACTGGATGAGGACGGGGCTAGAACTAAATATTTTGGGTAGAACTGATAACTACTTCCACCCTCTGACTTTGGCTAAGTAAAGTTAAAGCTACCTATTATAGCTTTCTTATTTTCCCTTTTCTTCTTCTTTTTCTTAGCCTCCTCTATTAGTTGAGCATGAACTATGAACCTGGATATGTCCATCTCCTTAATCAGCATTGAGGTCCTACACTCCTTGACCACACTGTTAGACACCCCAGACAAAAACTTATACATCTTAGATCTGCTATCTGCTACCATATGAGCGCATATCTGGCTAACTGTGTAAACTTGAGAAAATACTCTTTCACTGTCATGTTGCCCTGATTTAGATAAATAAACTCTAAAATCTTTGATTCACTTAATTCCAGTGGGAAAAAACTATGCAGAAAAGCAGTGGTAAACTCCTCCCATTCTACGAGCCTTGCATCTGCGGCCTTTTCTGCCTTCCAGTTCTTGAACCATGAGTTAGCCATATCCTACAATTGTTATAAGGACAACTCAGTGCTCTCACTCACAGTCACCCCCATAATGTCTGTAACTTTCTGTACCTGATCAAGGAATTTTTATGGGTCCTCATCTGACTTAGATCTGATAAAGGTTGGAGGGTTCATTCCGCTAAAGTCCTGAATTCTAGCTGCAGTAGTATTGGCCATTGGGTTGGCTAGAACAGCAACTGGGAATTCATTCTGGGCTGTCATAGAATGAGCTAGAGTGGCGAAAGTTGCTCTGAATTCTGCGTGGGAGACATGCTCATACATAGGATCTAGATGGACGGGCGAAGGTGCTGGCTGGTTTCCTGTTCTTCTTCCGTTGTTCTTTTTGGGAGGCATGTTCATGAAACAAAAGTAAGAAAAAAGATTAGAATGAGAGTGTAACTTGAGATCATTCTTACTCTCATGATGTGAATACTGAAAGAAAGGACACATTTCCTAAAATTCCTGATAGCCTCCAGTTCATAACTGTGGCACTCTACACACCCATGCACAAGACTCTACCAGACGCAGCTCTCAGACTTCCTAGGACTCTATTAAACCTTAGGCTCTTATTCTAAGTTTGTAACACCCTGGGTCTGTACCCACGATGTCACACGGTGCTCATAATCGCAAAAGACCACAAGCTAACCCATGATTTGTACCTGCTTCAATCACTAAATAATAATATTGTATAATACAAAAATTAGGCAGAAATTTTCATAAGGTTAAAACTGAAATCAAAATACTGAATAATAAAAATCAATACTAAAAACTAAATATTTATCTGAAATACACTAGTCTAAAGACCTTTATCTGTCTATCTAAATATGGCGTTAAAAGAACAAGCCACCAACTAACTCCAACTACTAAAGTAAACTGAATACTAAAATGCTGAAATAACAACTTTTTCCTCAAACAATAAGGACTCAACACTAAGTCTGTTGCTGATAAATTGGGATGCTAAGTGCGGTCAGGAGTCCGTGCATCTAAAACTACGATATAAGACATCATAGGGCAAAAGAAAGGTATGCATCAGTACTTTGAATGTACTGGTATGCTAGGTGAGGTCAGGCTGAATGTATGGGTTCAAATGCATGAACAATGATTGACTGAATGATATGAATATAACTGAACGAGAGTCTATGTATATCTAAAACTACTAAAAATACTGATTTGAAATGCTATGCACATAACTGCTTATACTGTAGCTGAGATTTCATTAACACTAGATAATGAGTTCCGAAAAATGAATGATTGATATCTGAGTTTAATGATACTATATTACTATTAACTGAGTGAGTATTTCGGATAGTCCTGATTCGGTAGAACTGAACTGAGTTCTATACTGAGCTGGGTGACTATATTTGACAATCTTGAATCAGAAACTGAACTGAGGTTTTATATTGAGTCTGAAACTGAAACTGTAGGAGTGTTCACCTAACCGACATACCTCGATTATAAACTAAGTTGGGGTCCAACTTATGACCCCAGTTGGAATGGTGTTAGCACCTTGCCAAGGGATACTAACAATGGCAATGAGTTAACCCTCTCTGACAGAAAGCCCTTTCGTCAACCCTCACTGGCAAAAAACTAATATGAGATTGATCAACCCTAAATTGGCAGGAACACATCTCAACCTACACTAGCTATGTAGTTCTGTAATGTAGGTATTGCTACTAAGGGCCAAAGCCTTTACTGACAGGAATGCCCCCATCCCTTAGTTCACTCGTTGCTGATTTCTACTCCCAAAGGAATAGACACTGAATTGATTTCTAGTTTATGCTAGTCTTGACAGAACTATTACTAATTGTGTAGTCTATCTGAACTAGACTGAGTTAACTGAGTTCTGAAAATTGACTAAATACTCTAAGTTCTGTTAACTGGCTAAATATGCTGAGTTCTATTATATGTTTGAGTACTACTGGACATGACATCACTGAGACTATTCTGAAACTACTATAAATCTAGGTAAACATCTAGATTATCGGGTATTAGATACATCCAGGACTCTATGGTATAAATTATAAAACATAACACAATCTTGAAAGCATGATAACTAGACACTTTGTCACAATTCATCCATTTAGGCATTTTATCAAACACTTGCACGGTATAAACTTTTATACATGCTAACATGATATAATTTCCTTACTCAACTCACATGAATAATTCATCAAACACTTGGGGGCATGGTTTATGCACATAATACAAGTCAACATGCAAGCATCATTATCACAATTCCCAAACTCACAAATACAAAGGTTTTTATCAAGAATCCACATAACAACATACACATGCTATTTATTTCTCATGAAAATTGTGATTAATCATGGATTAGAAACCCAACTAACATCAAAAACATGAATACAATCAAATTCCACATGAAATTCATGAAAGAATTCAACTTATAATTTAAAAGAGGTTCCTGAACTCCAAGGGTGGAAGGAAACCCTTGGAAGAACACCTAATATACCTTGATGCTTGAATTCATGAAGATTGATGGTGAATTTCTTGAATCTTGATCTTGACTTGATGGACTAGGGTTTGTTCTTGAGAGGATTTTAGTGAATAATGAGTGTTTTTGCCCTAAGAATGACTTAATCTCGTGTTTTTGGGGCTGAATATGGGTGGAAAAAACCCAATTACCTCTCTAGTTACAGTTATTTTAATGAATGAAAATGTGTCCAGCAATACACAGACCGATGCACCGCGTCATAGGGTCGACGCGATGGCAGACACAATGCGTTGAGATCACATCAGCTCACTGGAATTTTCAATGGGAGCTAGGGAAAAATATTGATCAACAAGATAGGTGATGCGACACGTCGAGATCGCATCGATCCACTATTTTGGACTCTCACACATGTCTCAAATGAGGTATATAAAATCTGAAACTCATCCAAGAACATCTATTGATATTCCTGGTCATGAATCAAACTAAAAATTGACACCTCGAGGTCGTAAGGACCGTAAAATAGGACCGCCAACTTATGAGCGCTAAAATAAATTCTAAGTATAAATACTTAGCTAAAATTTCTAAGTCTGGGACCTCTTTTCAAGCTTTAACAAACTGAGTTAAGCTTAGGACTTTTTGTGGGGTCTTATAATATCTCCCCCTTGGGAACATTCATCCTCGAATGAGAATGACTAAGCTGAGGATGTTGATAGGCTGGATTTACATATTGAATAAACACAACTGAAGTGTGATTACATGAATAAAAGTACTAATATACTGAGTTACCATACTGAACATGCATAACTAAAGCATGACAGAGTTCTTAAAAAATGACACATGACTGAGTTGTTTCATAAAGGCATGCATGGTATGAGAATGCTATGCAACTGAACCAATACAGAGTTGTAAACGTAATCTGAGCGTGGACCTGAATAAATTCAAGGAAAACTGTTACCTTAAGCTGAGTCTAATTTTATGGAAAAGATGTAAGGATACTTGGTCTGCATATCTTCTTCTACTTTCCCAGTATCTCCCTCAATAGACTTATTTTGCTGAAGAACTTCGACTAAATGAACTTCTTTGTTCCTCAGTCTAAGAACCTGGTGATCAAGAATTTTGACTGGGACCTCCTCATAAGAAAGACTATTCTGAACATCTATACCATCTATTGGGACTTCAACTACTAGGTCACCTATGCACTTCTTTAGAAAGGAAGCATGAAACACTAGGTGCACTGAAGCTAAGTCTGAAGGCAACTCAAGCTCGTAAGATACCTTTCCAAAATGACTAAGAATTTGGTAAAGACCGACATATCGGGGACTGATTTTTCCCTTATTTCCAAACCTTTTCACTCCCTTCATAAGCGAGATTTTCAAATACATAAAGTCACCAATCTCAAACTCAAGATCCTTTCTTCGCACAACGGCATACAATTTTTGTCGGCTTGGAGCTGTCGTAAGCCTTTCCCTGATCAACTAAAGTTTTTCTAAGGCTTCAAATGCCAAGTTATGCCCTACCACTGCTACCTCGCCTACTTCAAACTAACTAATAGGGGATCTATATCTCCTCCCATAGAGAGCCTCTAACGAAGCCATCTGGATGCTGGAATTATAACTGTTGTTATATGCTAACTCAATCAAAGGCAAGTGCTCATCCCAACTACCTTTAAAGTCAATGAAACACGTCATTAACATACCTTCCAAATTCTTAATGGTCTTTTTATCTTGACCATATGCCTATGGGTGAAAGGTTGTATTGAGCTAAACTTGGGTACCAAGACCCTTTTGGAATGCTTTCAAGAAATGAGAGGTAAACTGGGTGCCTCTATCTGAGATAATGGATACTAGGAATCTGTGTAACCTGACCAACTCTCTGATATAGATTTTGGTATAGTCGTTGGCTAAATAGAAAGTATGAAATGGCAAGAAGTGAGCTGATTTTGTCATCTTGTCTACAATGACCTAAATAGAATTGTGCTGACAACGAGTACAAGGTAAACCCTTCACAAAGTCCATGTTCACTTCCTCCTACTTCCACATGGGAACACTGAACACTTGCATGGAACCACTAGGTTTATGGTGCTCAATCTTAACCTTCTGAAATGTAGAGAACTTACCCACAAACTCTTTAATGTCTCTCTTCATCCCACTCCACCAATAGACCTCCCGCAAATCACAGTACATCTTAGTGGCTCTGGATGAATAGAGTACCGCGTACCATGTGTTTCTGTAAGAATTCAGTGCCACAAGTTATCTATACCTGGCATGCATAACCAAACCTGTCAACGTAACATACAATCTCCCCTTTGTAAGAAAACCTCTACTTTTTAATCTCTGACTGAATCTTTAAACTTGACTAGACTAGGATCTTTGTCCTACTTTTCCTTCACTTTGAAAACCAGAGATGATTTTGAACTATTCTGCACCCAGACACTACCCTCTATTGAATTAACTAAGCGGACACCTAGTCGTGCAAGATGATAAACTTCCTGAACTAATTTCTTCTTGTCATCTTCCACTTGAGCAACTCTCCCTATAGACATCCTACTAAGAGCATCAGCTAGTGTATTAGCCTTTCCCGAATGATACAGGATGCTCATGTCGTAGTCTTTCAATAACTCTAACCACCTTCTCTGATGTAGGTTCAGATCTCTCTGAGAAAACACATACAATAGGCTTTTATGGTCAGTGAACACATCTACATGTACCCCATACAAATAATGCTCCCAAATCTTTAAGGCAAATACAACAGCTGCTAACTCAAGATCATGAGTAGGGTAATTTTTTTCATGGGGCTTAAGCTATCTAGACGCATAGGCCATGACCTTACCTTTCTGCATCCAAACATACCCTATACCCGCTTTGGAAGAATGACAATATAGCACAAACCCGTCTGAGCCATCTAGTAAAGTCAAAACTGGGGTTGTAGTGAGTCGAATCTTTAACTCCTGAAAACTCTTCTCACAAGAATCTGACCACTGGAATTTGAATTTCTTCAAAGAAATTCTAGACATGGGGGATGCAATGGACGAAAATCCTTTAACAAACCATCGGTAATAGCCGGCCAAATCCAAAAAACTCCTGATATCTAATGGAGAGATAGATCTGGGCTAGTTTCTCACTACTTCGGTATTTTGAGGATTAACTCTAATGTCATCATCGAAAACTATATGACCAAGGAAATCTATTGACCTTAGCCAAAATTTGCACTTACTAAATTTGGCAAATAACTGATAGGTTTTAAGAGTTTGTAGTACTATTCTAAGATGGTCTGCATAATTATGTTCACTTTGGGAGTAGACAAAAATGTCATTAATGAAAACTATGTTGAACATGTCCAAGTACTACTTGAAAATGCAGTTCATCAAGTCCATGAAGGATGTTGGAGCATTAAGAAAAGCAAATGACATGAATAGGAATTCGAAGTGACCATAACAAGTTTTGAAAGATGTTTTTGGAATGTCACATTCTATGACTCTAAGCTGGTGATAGCCTAATCTGTGGTCTATCTTAGAATAGTAGCTGGCACCCTAAAGTTGTTCAAACAAGTCATCAATTCTGGGAATTGGATACTTCTTCTTGACTGTGGCTTTATTTAACTGATGGTAGTCTACACATTCTAAGAGAACTGTCTTTTTTACGTACGAATAGAAATAGTGTCCCCAAGGGGATACTCTAGTTATGATGAATCCCTTGTCTAGGAGATCCTTCAACCCTTTTTTTTAACTCTTTGAGTTCTGATGGGGCCATTCTGTATGGCAGGATAGAGATAGACTAAGTATCAGAAAGAAGGTCTATTCTGAAGTCAATTTCCAGCTCGGGAGGGACTCCAGGAAAATCTTTGAGAAATATATCTGGGAATTCATATACTATTGGAACTAACTCAATATTAGGGGTCTCTGAACTAGAGTCTTCAATTTGAATGAGATGATAGACACACCCCTTGTATATTATTTTCCTCACCCTAAGGTACGAAACAAGCTTACCTCTAAGTGCTGAAGTACTACCCATTTATTAAAGGACAGGTTTATTCAGAAACTAAAAATGGACGACTCTATTTCTGTAGTCAACTGAAGCATAACATGAATGAATCCAATCCATATTGGGAATCAAAATTGGTCATCTCTAATTCTACTAAGTCTGTTGAAGTGACTTTTTGAGATACCATAACCGGACAGTTCTTGTATACCCATCGAGCTATGATAAATTTATCCACTAGGTAGAGACAAAGAAGGGCTCTGCTAGGATTTCAGGATTGACTCCGAAGTCAACAGCTATATAGGGAGTTACAAAGGATAAAGAATCTCCTGGATCTAGCAAAGAATAAATGTGCAAATAATAAACTTATAACGTACCAGTGGCCACATCAGAAGAACTTTTCTGATTCTGTCAGGACTGAAGTGCATGAAAACTATTTGGGTGTTGCCTATTGGTGGCATTGGAAGTGGCACCCTACTAATTTGGGCGACCGTACTGAGATAAAAGATGATTATGCTGACTCTGTGAACCAACCTAAGTACACTCTCTAACCCTATGGCCTGGCTTACCATATCTAAAATATACATCACTGTCATCCCTGCAGACACCCTAGGGGTTTTTACCACACTTCTAGCAAAAGGGATTTGTTCAGGGAATGCTAACACTACCCTGAGGTTTAAGGCCTAGTGCATTATCTTTATTGTTGTCTCTGAATTTTGGCACTGGGCAACTGTCTGAGGAAGGAGCTAGAATTAAAGATTTTGGGTGGAACTAAGGACGACTCCCACCCTCTGACTTAGGTTGAGTGAAATTAAAGTTATCTGTTCTAGCTCTATTATTTTCCCTCTCATTCTCCTTATTTTTAGCCTCCTCTATCTATTAAGCATGGACTATTAGCCTGGATATATCCATCTCCTTAATTAGCATTGCGATCCTACACTCCTTGACCACACTGTTAGATACCTAATACACAAACTTACTCATCTTAGATCTACTATCTACTACCACATGAGGGACATATCTAACTAACTAAGTAAACTTGAGAGAATACTCTTTCACTATCATGTTGCCCTACTTTAGATTAATAAACTCCAAAATCTTCACTTCACTTAACTCTAATGGGAAGAACCTATCTAGAAAAGTAATGGAAAACTCCTCCTATTCTATGGGTCTTGCATCTGCGGCCCTCTCTGCCTTCCAATGCTTAAACCATGAGTGTACCACATCCTATAACTGAAATACAACCAACTCAAAACTGTCACTCGTAGTCACCCTCATAATGTCTGTGACGTTCTATACCTAATCAAGGAATTCCTATGGGTCCTCATCTGACTTACACCCGGTAAAGGCTAGAGGGTTTATTCGGGTGAAGTCCCAAATTCTAGCTACAGCAGTATTAGCCTCTAGATTGGCTGGAACGGAAGCTAGGCATTTATTTTGGTCTGCCACAGAATGAGCTAGAGTGGTGAAAGCTTCTCTAAATTTTGTTTGGGAGACATGCTCGTCCAGAGGATCTGGCTGGATAGGCGTAGGTGCTGGCTGGTTTCCTGTTCTCCTATAATTTTTCTTTTTGGAAGGCATATTCTACAAACGGAAGTAAGAAAATCATTAGACTAAGAGTTTAACTTGATCTCATTCTCACTCGCACGATATGAATACTAAAAGAAGGAAAACTTTTCCTAAAATACCTCATAGCCTCTTGTTCGAAAGTGTGGCGTGCTACACACCTATGCACAAGACTCTACTAGACGTGGTTCTCAGACTTCCTAGGACTCTATTGAACCTTAGGCTCTAATACCAAGTTGGTAATGCCAACATTCTGTACCCAAGACACCACACGGTGCTCATAATCCCGAAGAACCATAATCTAACCCATAACTGGTACCTGCAGCAATCACTGAATAATAATACTTTATAATGTGAAAATTGGGCAGAAATTGCCATAAGGTTCAAAACTAAAATGTCATACTGAATAATAAAAAATCAATACTAAAAACTGAACATATGTCTAAAATGCACAAGTCTAAAAAACCTCTATCTATCTGTCTAAATGTGGAGTTGATGGGACAAGCTCCCAACTAACTCTGAATACTGAAATAAACTGAATACTAAAATGGTGAAATAACAACTGTATCCTCGAACTATGAGAACTCACCACTAGGTTTGCTACTGATAAGATGGACTACAAAGTATGGTTAGGAGCCCGTACGTCTGAACCTATGTTATAAGACATCATAGCGCAAAAGAAAGGTATGCGTCAGTACTTTGAATAAACTAGTATGCCAGGTTAGGTAAAGCTGAATGTATGGGTTCAAATGCATGAACAATGACTGACTAAATGACATGAATATAACTGAATGAGAGTACATGAATATCTGAAACTACTGTAAATACTTATTATGCAATACAATGCACATAACTGTGTATACTATAACTGAGATTTCATTAACACTGGATAATAAGTTTTGAAAACTGAATGACTGATATCTAAGTTTACTGACATTATATTACTGTTAATTGAGTGACTATTTCTGATAGTCCTAATTCTATAGAACTGAACTGAGTTCTATAATAAGTTGGGTGACTGTATCTGACAGTCCTAATTCTGAAACTGAACTGAGGTTTTATACTGAGTCTAAAACTGAAACTATGGGAGTATTCATCTAACCTACATACCCCGATTATGAATTGAGTTGGGGTCCAACCTGTGACTACAGTTGGAAGGTTGTTAGCACCATGTCAAGGGATACTAACAATGGCTATGAGTTAACCCTCTCTAACAGGCATCCCATTCATCAACCCTCACTTGCAGGAAAACTCATATGAGATGTGTCAACCCTAAATTGGCAGGAACACATCTCAACCTACGCTGGCTACATAGTTCTATAACGCAGGGATTGCTACTAAGGGTCAAACCTTTTACTGATAGGAATGCTCCCATCCCTTAGTTCACTCGGTGCTGAATCCTAATCCCAACTGAATAGACATTGAACTGATTTCTAGACTGTACTAGTCTTAACTGAACTAGTACTGATCATGCTTTCTATCTAAACTGGACTGAGTTCACTAAGTTCTGATAACTGACTGAATATTGGTAGTTCTGTTAACTAGATGAATGTACTGAGTTCTATTCTCTGTCTGAGTACTACTTGACATGACATCACTGATACTATTCTAAAACTACTATAAATCTAGGTAAACAACTAGATTGTCGGGTATTAGATACCCCCAAGACTCGCAAAGCATGATAACTAGACACTTTGTCACAATTTATCCATTTAGGCATTTTATCAAACACTTGCATGGTATAAACTTGTACACATGCTAACATGATATGATTTCCTTACTCAACTCATATGAACAATTCATCAAACACTTGGGGGCATGGTTTATGCACATAATACTAGTCAACATGCAAGCATCATGATCACAATTCCTAAACTCATAAATACAATGGATTTTATCAAGAATCCATATAACAACATACACATGCTATTTATTTCTCATGAAACTTGTGATTAATCATGGATTAGAAACCCAACTAACATCAAAAATGTTAATACAATGAAATTCGATATGAAATTCATGAAAGAATTCAACATGTAATTTAAAAAGGGTTCTTGAACTCCAAGGATGGAAGGAAACCCTTGGATGAACACCTAACATACGTTGATGCTTGAAATCGAGAAGATTGATGGTGAATTTCTTGAATCTTGATCTTGACTTAATAGACTAGGGTTTGTTCTTGAGAGGATTTTAGTAAATAATGAGTGTTTTTTCCCTAAAAATGATTTAATCGCGTATTTTTGGGGCTGCATATGGGTTGAAAATGACCCCATGACCCCTCTGGATGCGGGTTTTTTAATGACTGAAAACATGTCCAATGATGCACAGATCGATGTGCAGCATTAGCGGGGTCAATGTGATGGCGACGCGATGCATCGAGATCGCGTTAGCATAACAAAATTTACACAGAGAGCTAAGGAAAAACATTAATCAATGGGATGCATCAAGATCGCATCGATCCACTATTTTGGACTCTCACACGTCTCAAACAAGGTTAGAAAAGTCTGAAAATCGTCCGAGAACATCTACCAATATTCCTGGTCATGAATCAACCTCAAAATTGATACCTCAAGGTTGTAATGACCGTAAAATAGGATCGCCAACTTATGAGGGCTAAAATAAATTCGAAGTATAAATACTTAGCTGTAATTTCTAAGTCTGGGACCTTTTTTCAAGCTTTAATGGACTGAGTTAAGCTTAGGATTATTTTGTGGGGTCTTACATCTAGGCCATTTCTTAACCACCATAATCTTTTGTGGATCTACCATGATCCATTCACTAGAGATAACATGACCAAGAAAAGTCACAGCCTTCAACCAAAACTCACACTTATAAAATATGGCATACAAACGTTGATCCTTCAAGGTCTATAATATAGGACGGAGGTGATCGACATGATTCACCTCGCTCTTAGAGTAGACCAAGATGTCAACAATGAAAACAATGACAAACAAATCCAGAAACTATCGAAAAACCCTATTCATCTATCACAACTGAAACCAGGGACTAGACAAAATGGGCATCCCAAGTCCAACTAAGACTGGGGACTGCCCCTTTAACCTAATCCAATCACCTTTCACAACCTTAGATAAGATGAATTTAGAACATATAATAAGATAGAATTATTGTTCACATCAAGACTCTGGGATAGGATCACGACCATTACCGACCCAACCGAGTCTTACCATATTAAACCCAACCATCCATACCATACCAAATGAAAGAGAATATCAAAACATAATACAATAATCAATCCCTAAATGTAACACAATGGAAAAACCAGCAATATTGTCTAATCATATCAGCCCCAACACCGATACCAAAGCTAAGGCTAACACCAATTCCGATCCAGCTCATACCAACCCCCAGAAGTACCACAAAGCCTCTATCATAAAGAATACGAATATCTGGTTGGTACATGCCCCCAACCATGGCCAAAACCAATTTCCAAAATGAAGATAAAATGTCTAAGAATGTCTATATCATGAAATAGAGCCTTCCAGAAAGATGGAAGATTGCCACTTAAATTGAAATGCTATCCCCAAGTCAATCACTATGTAGGAATAGACGAACGGTTGGTTCCTGCATAGCATGGGTATACAGCCGCCAGTAGATGGGTTAGCGAGTGACTGCTATATGTATCTCAAGATAAGGATAAAGTAATGTCATTTAAACAACCAAGTAAAACTATACATTATGCATACAACCATATATATATATAATTTCTATGAAAGAAAATCCGTGTTTTGAATGCATTTAAAACATTTTACCTGGGTGGTGTAACCTTGCCATTTAACCACACCCATAGGTCATATGGGTTCAGCTACCCCTGCTGAAAGGGTCTCAGTGCATGTAGCCATATGACTAGGAAATATCCCACGGATAACTAGTACATCCCTCCAATATAAAATGTGACTCTCGCATGTGGCCCTCAAAGACCCCTTATATTGGCAAATATGAGTTTCTAGTTTTAGTAACCCCAAAAACTCCACCTTCCACGGCTCAGTTACCCATCCCTCCATTAATGCCTAAATTAAAACCATGTCTAAGACAATCCAATTACCATTTATTAACCAAGGCCACTTATTATTGGTGTCTTCATACCAACCATACTTGCAAGATTTATCCACAGCCAAACCTTTAAGGTTAAGGGGACTCTCAAGTGCCCTTTCCATTTTCCATATTAACCTATTGGGAGGCTTCCATGTACTCCAAAAGCTAAACCAATAAGCCTTTAACCTTTTAAACCATTTATTATTTCATGCATAACTTGAAAACAAGCAAGAGTTTCATTTAAAGAAGTTAATACAATGAACATATCTTTATAAGTATTTAATCAAATACCATAGGGCATCATATGACCAAAACCAATTCCAAAAAAAAATGATTACCAATTAACATGTAATCCAATTGTCCAAAACCACCATCTATGCATATAAATGAACAATTAAACCATAGTAAACCATAACCAAACTAATATAAATGAAACCCCCAATTTATAGTTGGAAATCATAAGCCATACAATATTGAAACCATGAAAACAACCATAAAATTCATATCTTTTTAGAAATAAGAAATAGGGAAGAGACACATGCCATAAATCGAGAAAGATAATGGAAGAAAATCACCAAAGCAAGCCCCAAAGCAATCCTCAAGTTGAAACCCTAGCTTTCTTGCCCCAAAAACTCTTGAGAGAAGTATTGAATGTTTAGGAATATTTTTCTATGTGTTAATGGATAGAATAATAGGGTAAATAACCTACTAAGTGTATTATAAGTCGTGAGTCATAATAAGGGTAAGTTGGAAAATAACCCTCTTACAAGTCGTACTATTACTTACGATTAGATCCCACCTGTTGTACCCAGGCCTTATCCTTAAATCAGACACTGTCTAGTAGATGACTCATCCAACCAAGTCGTAACCTCAGCATATGGTTTAAACCCATGATCTATATCCCTGGTAGAATTAATTACCAAGAGGATCAAACACTATCCACCATACGAGTCACTGGTACAACTCGTATCCAAGCCTTATGACTCATACCCTTTAAGTCGTGGCCATTCCAGTGATCAAAACCATCCCACCAACTAACACTGGTCATCTTATGATAGGACCATACCACTCGTTCCCCAGCATATGGCTTGTATCCATGACTCATTTTGGGTTCGGAGAATGGTATTCAAGGAAGAATTTCTAAGGCCAAAACCCAAGATGTAAAATCATCAAATCCATGAACGTTGTCAGAGCATTAGTCAACCCAAAAGACATAACTAGGAACTTATAGTGATCACACCGGGTCCTAAAGGCAGTCTTAGGGATTTCTACTTCCCTTTTCTTAAGTTGATGATAAATCGACCTAAGATTAATCTTCGAGAAATAATTCACACCTTGAAGCTGATCGAATAAGTTATTAATTATAGGAAGAGGATATTTATTCTTTATAGTCAGCTTATTCAACTAATGATAATTAATACACATCTGAAGAAAACCATCCTTCTTACGCACGAAAAACACATGAGCACCCCAAGGAGACACACTAGGATGAATGAAACCATTTTCTAAAAGATCCTTTTATTGCTTGTTAAGCTCCTTCAACTCAGTTGGAGTCATCCTATAAGGAGGGATAGAAATAGGACGAGTGTCTGGAACAAGATCAATTCTAAAATTAATTTGTTTATTAGGAGTAATACCAAGAAGATCATGAGGGAAAACCTCGAAAACTTATTAACCACTTAAATAGATTCTAAAGAAGGACCTTCTGAGTTATAATCTTTAACCCAAACAAAATGATACAAATACTCTTTAGAAATCAACTTTTGGGATCTAAGATATGAGATGAACCTTTCCTTAGGCACAAAAGAACCCCGGTCGCATAAAATGACTCACTAGGGAATTTAAACATAACCTTATGGGTCTAATAATCTAAGGAAGTATAACAAATATGCAACTAATCCATCCCCAATATAACATCGAAATCCACCATATCTATTTCAAAAAGATCCACCAAAGTTTCTTTACTACCAACAGATACCACACACACCCTATAGACTCTTCTAGAAGTAACAGAGTCACCTACTAGGGTAGAAATAGAAGAGGGGTCTGAAATAAACTTGGGACCAAAACCAAAATACACAACCATAAATGGGGTCACATAAGAAATAGTAGACCATGGATCAACTAAACAATACACATTACAAGAGACAAGTTCCAACATACCGGTAACCACATCGGGAGATGCCTCAGAATCCTGGTGAGACGTTAGAGCATATAACCAGTTTTTTCAAGTAATGATACCAAAAGTAGAAATAAATGAAGAAGCAACACCCTTTGGTGTTGGAGAAAATGAAGAGGCAATTGGAACCTTGTTATCCCCAGAAGACATTCTAACACGATAGTCATACTTCATATGACCAATCTGACCATAATAAAAAAATTAGTTCTTTATTTCCTCACATAATCCACAGTACAACCACGCACAAAATCAACAAGGAGGGTGGGATGGTGCTGACTAGGCCTCACTAGCCTTAGATTGGACTCTCTATACCTAGGACCCACCATCATGCTGAGATCGATGATCACCCAACAACTTCAGGTAAGAAGTGCTATCCATGGAGAAAGAACTAGAACTCCCCCACCTCTTCTTTAGAGACTTACCACCATCTCTACTACTTTGCTCATAAGGTCTAAATTTTATTTCCTATCTTTCTCTAAACTTAGATTGCTTTCTTTTCTCTTTCTCTACCTGCTATATGTACACAACCAACCTAGAGATATCAATTTCGCTGATCTACAAAGAAGCCTTACTCTTATGAATCAACTTACGAGATAGTCCAAAAGCAAACTTATGCATTCTAGCCCTCATACTAGGAACCAACTCTGGAGCATACCTGGACAACTGAAGAAATTTAAAGACATACTTTTTGATAGAAATCCTACCTTGCCTCAAATTCATAAACTCTTCTACTTTTGCCTCCTTCAACTCCTAAGAAAAGAAGCAATCCAAACAGGTACTAGAGAAATCCTCCCCCATGGTAGAACTAGCTTCTTCGCCCCTCGATTGTTCCCACCTTTAGTACAACTTGTACACCACATCTTTTAATTGATAAAAAGTAAACTCAACACCTTCAACCTCTAAAGCATGGATAATCCAAAAAATCTTCTCCATTTCATCAATAAAAGCTTGAGGATCATCCTAAACCTTTGTAAAAATAAACATAGGAGGATACAACCTCGTGAACTAGCCAACCCTTATGGCCTCAGAAGATGGAGTAACAGGAATACCATGCTCTGACTAATAAACTACCAATTGAGTCAACAGGTTAATAAAATGACAGAACTCTACATTAGTAGCCTCTCCTTAAGGAGACTAAGTATGAGTACCACCCTTAAGAGTAAGATCAGTGGGGACAGGTGTAACCACACGAGGACAGTTAGATGTAGCGACCCTTGATCGGATCTGGACCCCAGAAGTAAAGCTTATCCCATAAACATTATCCCCAGTTGGGATAGAGGAGTATGCATTAATATCAGATCCTCTTTGAGGCATGATCTCAAAGACAAGCAAACAAAAATCAAAAGAATCCAAGACCTTAAACTCTATAGCTCGAAGTAAAACAACAAGAAAGTGAAACATTCCTAAATGGCTCATAGCCTCTCTTTTATAAGTCTGGCGCACTACATACCCATAAAAGAGGCTTTGACACGACTTTGTGGATAGGATCTAATACAATGTTGACATGACCCAAACTAGGGTCTCGTCATAATGGGAATCTCAGGCCCAACAAGGACTAGAGATCACCCCACTGCCCAATCCAACCAACAAATATTTACCCTGAGTCAGATAAATTTTAAACATATAAAAAGATAAGGTGTTTAAAAACACAAAGACTCTGGGATAGGTCTAAGACCATGACAGACCCAAACAACTCTAACCATCCAATGCCCAACCAACAACCATAACAAAACCTAAATAATAACCAAATCCATATCTATACTATAACCTACCCAAGTCCACTGTTTGTCTATACAAAGACTCTAAAACAAATCCAAGAATATTAGGTCGGGACATGCCCCTAACCATAGCAAAAACTAATATCCAAGCCTAAACCAATAAAGACATAAGAAAACTCAAAGCAAGAAATAAAGCCTTTTGAAATATGAAAGCTCACCACTTCAAGTCAATACAAGATGTTCTTGGGTCTAATCCCTGAGTAGGAGGTGTAAGAATATGACCAACATCTGCATCACATGGGGATATAATATCAAAGATGATTAGCAGTTGGAGTGCTAGCATATAACTCAAGGATAAGGATAATATAACGCCAATAGTTCAAGTACAATCAGCCAATGTAAATGACTAATGCAACATATACATATACCTATATACAATGTCGGGGTAGGGACAAGATTAGCATGAACCTTGAAAATCATAACTTGGGTTGTATAGCATAACCATCAAAGAAAAAGGCACCCACAGGCTATATGGGCCCAGTCTCCCCTAGCTGGAAGGTCCCTAATAAATGAAGCCATACAAACTACATAATATCTATAACTATATATGCCTATATGGGTGAATCGAACCTTCCGGCATAATCAAGGTAACGTAAGCACCAATATAAGTATTGTGGGGGATTAGAACCTCCCAATTACATATTCATTCAAGGGACTCAAACATACAGTCATAAAGACACCTGCACCGACTAGTGCGATTTTCAGTGTTATTCTTTTAAATTCCACTTTCATAACCTAGCTGCATATCCTGCTTCTAACGTCAAACTTAAAACAAATATTTCACATACACAACCATTAAGCCAATTACTTACCAAAGGTACTTTATTGGTATCATCATACCAACACCACTTGCAAGCGTACAACATAGCATTACCATTATCAATAAACCAATAATTCATTTGGCTTTAGGACTCAAATCCATAGTCTAACAAAGACACTATTTAATTCAACATTGTGGGACTCGAACCCATTGCCTAATAAAGACATAAATCAATTTAATATTAATGGACCCAAACCCTTTTTTCCAATTAAACCACCAAGGTTACCAATTAAATAATAAAGTAGCCAACAAGGCCTTTACAAAATTATTTACCAACCATTCATATCCATTAGGCCAATGCCTTAGTTCCAATCATCACTAACATGTGACTAATTTATTCTCTAATGCATTTTCACAAATCCTTTCAGGGCATACCTTTACCAAGTTCAAAACCAAAGTAAAAACCATCAATTTTAGGGTAACCCATGACCCATTTGTTAAACTACAACTACCAAGAACCCACACCTACAAACCATTATCATACACATGTATAAATGAAAGTTAAACAAAGAGTGAACAATACTCAATCATATACAACAAAACCCTCAACATTGGTTTTCAAAACCACCATTTATGAATCATAAACAAGATTTAAAACATATTATATTTATGAAATAACAATGGGGTAAGAGTTACATACCTTATTCATGAAGATTCACGAAAGAAACTTGACTTTTGAACCTCTACATGAACACCTTTGAAGAATCCTAGCCCTAATTTTCTTGATAGAGTTTAGAGAGGAATTTGATGTGTTTTGATATTTCAAAGTATGTTATGACAGGACACAATATATTTTAAGACATGGGGACTGAAGGGTTTTAGGTTGGGATGTCAAAAATTTCCTTAGCTTGAAAGTTGTAAAAAGTGCACTAGAGAGTATGACCCCCCTTAACTCGTACACAAATATACAAGTGGTATACACCACTCATACCCTAGGCATAAATTTGAACTCCAACGCTCTGCAATAAATGATTCCTTCAACCAAATTATACCCAATCATACTATTAGTGCCCCCTAAAATGTACCCTAGACAGAATTCTCTATATTAGACATAGGACATCATATGGTTAGGTACCATACTACTCGTACCCTAACATACGACTAGTAAGATGCCTAATAGTACCTTGGATAGAATGTACCAAAACCACACTAATTTTTATATGAGTGGCAGGACCCTAAACCGTAACACATCATACAACTAGTATGCACAAGTTGTATGATGTCAAGAATGCTCAACTTAGGAAATTTTCTAAGATTCCAAAGCCAAGGTGTTTCAACTATGACATTACTATCCTTTATCACCTTGGCAAGGTAAATAGGTGAAATATTCCTTGAGAAAAAAGGAGGTGGATATGGATAGTCTTGTTTTATTATTAGCTGGGGAGCATCCTTCAGGGGTGGATGTTCAGATTTTGGCTAATAACTTCATAAAACTTGATATTTATAAGCCTGGTAGAGTTCTTACTTGTGTTGAGATACAGTCAAATTAATGGAGCATATTAAGTATAGACTATCCGAAGATGGAATATTATGTATAATTTGAGATGAGGTGTTGACAGGTGAAGCTAGAGAGGTGATTCTTAACCAAGATGGTGTTTTGAGGATAAAGGATTAGATTTGTATTTCTAGAATGGGTAATTTGACTAGTTTGATCATGGTTGAGGCTCACAGTTCAAGGTATCCTATTTATCTAAATATAACCAAGATGTATCATGACTTGAAGTGACGTTATTGGTGGTGTAGGATGAAGAGAGATATATTAAAATTAATGGCTAATTGTTTAAATTATCATCAAGTGAAATATAAGAACTAGAGGTAGGGTTGGTATAACGTAGAGAATGCATACCTGAATAGAAAAGAGAGCATGATACAATGAATTTTATGGTTGGACTGGATCAACTTCAGAGAAACTAAATTTTACTTAGGTAATTATGGACAGGTTGACCAGATCAATATATTTTGTACTAGTCAAGACTTACAATAGTATGAGAGGTTGGATAAGTTCTATATTAAATAGAGAGATCAATTATATAGTTTTCCTATTTTTATCATTTTAGATTAAGGCACTAAGTTTGCATTGTATTTTTGGTGTTTTATGCAACAAGAGTTGGGGACTCAGTCAAAGATGAGTACAACTTTTCATCCCCGGATAGATGATAAGTAAAAATAAAATATTCAGGGGTTATATAATATTTTTAAGCTTATGTAATTGACTCTAATTATTATTCGAACTAATTCTTATCTTTGGCAGAGTTCGCATATAACAACAATTATTATTTAAGCATTCAGATGGAACCATTTGAGGCTTTAGGTGGAAGAAAATCTCAATATCCTACTGGTTGATTTATTTTTCTTAAATTTAGTCCATGAGGTACTGACTTGTTGTTAGATTCCACGATAGAGTGAAGTTTATCCAGGATAAGTTTTTGACTGGCCATAGTAGGCTAAAGAGTTATGTAGATAAAAGAATTGGTTACTTGGAGTTCATGGTAGGTGATTGGGTTTTATTTAAAGTATCAACTATAAAGGATGTGGTGAGGTTTAGGAAGAAAGAAAATATTAGACTAAGTCTTATTGGTCCTTTTAGATTCTTTGATGCATTAGGGAGGTGGCCTTAACTCTGGGTTTTTTTGGCTACATTTCTTTTTCTCCACATCCTGAAGAAAGAAATATCATCTAGATAATTCTCATGTGATTTAGTGTATTTGGATTAGAATATGAAATTTTAGGAGGATACCATGTCCATTTTTCATAGGCATGTTCAGAAGTTGATATCTAAGGAAATAATATCAGTGAAGGTTCAGTGGAAGCATCGATGGATTAAAGAGGCTACTTAGGACACAGTGTTGGACATGCGGAGTAGATATACTCAACTTTTTGACAATTCTAGTGTCGTTTTTACCCTTATTTTTTAGGACAGATATCTGTTTTAGGGGTAAATGATATAACAATCCTCATGATTATTTTTTTTATTTTTTATGCATTTAAATTATTTTATCCCTTCTCATAGTTAGTTTACTATATTTGTTTCCTTAGGTATGGTTAGCATGATTTTTGAGGTGGTTGGTTGAGATTTATGTATTTTTTTTTCATTTTAAAAGGTTTGAAAGTTAATACAAAGATCAAAGTTATCTTTTAAGGATATCGCAGGTCAAAATAGAATTTTTATAGTCTACTAGTTCTGAATGTGATCTTTGGGTTAGTAGGACCTTTATTTGGATCCTAAGATCTTCGTATGGATTTTGAGTTATTTGTTGAAAAGTTAGAAATTTAAGGCTAAGGTTTGAAATCAATCGATATTTGGTCAAGACAATCATAATTTGGTGTTTTGATGGTCTTATTACATCAGAGTTGGCGTTTATAGTCTAGTAGTATATTTAAGTTTTGTTCATGAGGTTTTAAATCAACTCTAAGGTATGTTCAAAAAAAATTTACTTGTGTTTGGTTGCTTGTTTAAGTTGTTTCTAGAGTAGGTAACGATTGTGAAGTGTTATCAATATAGATCTTGGATAGGAGTTTTATTCATTAAGTCTATGATATGGGCATTCTCTTCCTGAAGGTTGAACCCAGGTCATGGTCATTATCACAACAGTGAGCCCATAATAGTGAATACAAAAATTTATTGAGAGATTTAAAACATCATTTTTCAAACTTAGACTTCATAACTCAATTTTAAATTCGGAACATACTTTTGGGATATTTAACGGTGATTTTTGAGGATTGTTCCTAGGGTATGATTCTTAATTTATATTTGCATATTTCCTAATGCTTGTGCTTTGATCTTAAAATCTTGATTTAAATGGGAGGTTTTGAGGCTAAAGATGAGAATTATATTTGAATAATTTGAAGGTCGATTTTAGCTCCACGTTTAATGAAATTTCATATTAAAGTTCCTTAAGTTATGAATAATATAATATAAAAAAAAATTAGTTTTATCCTTGTGAACTCGGGGTTGATAGTAGGATTGACTTGTTAGATCTGGTACTAAAGTATAGCAATGTGGGTGTTTATGACTTTATTTTCTTATGTCAAACACATCTTTGATTAGATTGGGCTCGTCCGATGGCTTGACAAAAGGAAAAACCTTAGTCTTTGTTTTGACTTTTGGGGTGTTGTTTAAGAAAAGTTAAGATTTATTTGACTCTTTTTTATGTGTATATGTCCTAGTTACTTGTATAAGGGAGTAATAAGGAAGTGGGGATCCTGAATAGGTGATTTGATAAGCATCTATGTGGGTGCCTATGTTAGGTGAAGGGTTAAAATAATTAATTGACTCATTTGGACTACCTTCTCTTATTTTCTAGCATGATTAGTGTTAAGCATATCTAAAAGTGTCTTATTGAGCTTTTTAGTTGATGATTTTAATCCTCTTTGAGAATTTGAGTTGGATTATGATGATACTTGATGAAAATGGAGATTTTATGTTTTATATGACTCGAAAAAAAAGTCTATGTTGATTGGAGTATGAAGGTGGTAAACTTGAATTGATAACTATAGTGACTCATGATAAGAAATAGATTGCTACGAGTTGAACACTTGCACATCATGAATTACATTTCATAGAGATCAGAGTGATATGTCTACCTAATGTTAACTGGATCAAAGTGGCATGTCTGTCCGATATTATTATTGATTTTTCGGGAAAGAAAGGCACACCTGTCTAGTATAGAATTTGCGAGTCCTCTGTGGATCCTAGCTAGTTATACAGAGCAACATGTTTGTACACAACATGTGCATTACATTAATCTATTAATACATTTATTACTTATACTGTTCATGATTTTATTGGAAGGATATGTCTTTAAAAGGCAGTGTTGGGGTGAGCCCCTAGCAAAATACCTTGAGGAACTGGTGTGGAGCTTAGTTCAATGAGATCTACACCTTAAGCGCCCGACTATACATCTTAAGATGCCAAATTCCCAATGCTTGGGGCTTGCCCAACAAATTATAAGGAAATTATGTGTCAAATTCCTTAGAGAAAATGGCCAAAAGCCCCCCCCCCCAAACCTTTATCTCAAATCTCAACTACACACCAATACTTTGTGGGGGTCCTATTACCCCCCCCCCCCTCTTCGAAACTATTTTAAAGTTGAATATATACCAGCCGAAAATCTCATACCCAGATTTTATTTCATGTAGTGACCTGCATGCGCTGCCATGTCATGCCACGTCATATTTTTTTAATCCAAAAAATTAATTATTTTACTTTATATATTTTTTATCTAAAAAATTAATTATTTTACTTTATATATTTTCCTTTTCTCATTAATTCCAGCCATGGCCGCTGCTGCCGAGTGACGTCCACCGGAACCTCATATCGAATTTGAAATTTTCAACGATCTTGAAGACGTAAATAATAAACAACATCGAATTTGAAATTTCCGAAAATCTTGTAGTGGGAAATAATGAAGAATATCAATTTTTAAATTTCTGACTATCTTAAATTTGGAAACAACGAACTATATTAATTTCAAAATTTTCAGAGACCTTGAAGCCGAAAATAATGAACAATACAAAATTTAAAATTTTCGACGACCTTAAAGTCGAAAATAATAGAGAATTTTGAAATTTTCGATGACCTTGAAGTCAGAAACAATGGACAATACCCATTTTAAAATTTATGACAACCTTAAAGTCGAAAATAATGTACAATTCCTTATTTGGGTTAAAGGTTGGGGGAGTTTTGACCATTTTCTTAATTCCATAATTAACATTGTTGACCTTAGTATTTTCTAATAAATAAATAATTCTTAATAGGCCTTATCACTATATAAATAAAAATATTGAGAATAACTCAAATAACAAGTCATTGATTTGCATATTTACTACTTGAAAATACTATGAGAATGAATACCACTCATCATTTCTTTTAAAGATACCTAGCTGCATTTTACATTTTCACTTATAATTAGTCTTTATATTATTATCATATTTTATTATTTTTATATACCTCAAAATAATCTCTATTTGAAAGTAATCATGTTTTATCATCTCAAAATTACTGTAGAGTACTAATAAAGTTCATTGATTATTTTCTTTTAGGGATGAAAGTTGAATAGTACGATAGTAATATATTTTACAAGAAATGTAGTTATTTTATTATTTGAAAGTTAAGATGTTAGAGTGGATTTACATCTCATACTAGCTTTTATAACATTTATTTATTTATGCTTATAAAATTCTATAAGAAGTTTTTTTTTCTCTGAGTTTCTTTGACCATGTTTTTAATTGTTTTAAACTATAAATTTTATTGATTATTATTTTTGTTACTTTACTATATTATAATATAAAATTTAAAGGACCATGGGGCTTACGCACCATCGCCTCATGACTTATACCTCACTTCGTGCTAACTAAAGTGTCCTGTCTAACACCCCCATTTTTTAAAATATTGGTAAACATTATCAGATTTTATTTAATTTTATATGGTTATGTATATTTGAATTGTTGTTTATGGATCGCTGTTAGTTTGTACTAATTTGATTCCATGTATTTGCCTAAGTTAAAGTTCAGGTTTAGGCAGTTTTGGGAAGACCCTCTCTATCTCTATGACTTAGGGTCAGCTGACTATGTATCTATCTAAGTTAAAGTTCAAGTTTCTGCACCTTGTTTGCAGGACCCGAGCATTCTATCCCGGATAGTTGATCCAATACCCCTATTCAAGGCTTGTTCATTTCGAGATCAGAAGTAGTTATTGGCTGATCTTTAACTTCGCTGGATCTTCTCTATGTTTATACATTGTACTCCTCTATTGACTATTAGCCTTTCAGTCTTGTATTAGTGACGTTCAGGTTTTTAGAGAGATATATTATTTCTTTTGCTTTCTGCTTTGAAATTTTCATAAAGAATTTCCACAACGAGTTATTTAGTGTTGTTTCATTAATCTTTGTATTATTTAAGTATTCTCAAATTGTGATTTATAGGTTCATGTACCTATTATAGACACGTAATTCTGTCCCTTCGAAATGTTAATTTTACCTATTTAATTCTCCTTACCATACACCTTACACTATTTCATAATTTTTTCCTAAAAGGACAAAAAAATAACCAAATCCATAACAACTTTAACACCCTACCCAATCAAATTTAACCACCTCATCCTAACAAAAATAACAACTTTCTACCCCACCCTCTTCCCCAACCCCTACCCCTACCTCACCCCATACCCACATTACCTCATGTGTCCTACCCTACCCCTCATATTTTCCCACCTCACAAAAAACACATAATTACATAGACCTCACAAAAGGGGATTCATCTTCCATAAAAGTTAAAACCAACATTGCCATATACATATTGGGGCGACCTTACTGTAAGAGGGGGGATACACACAAAGAACAACACCTAACTGGAACTTTCCACACATAATACATACAACAACACAACGATATACACATATACACTGATACATTGATAGACATAGTAAAACACACACATAGTCTCACCCGCATAATTCGCAGACAACATTAGATGTAAGAGAGGAATGGAATAAAAGAGCATGTAGAAATTAGGAGAAATCAGTGAGGGATGGAGAGAAAATAGTGAAAATCTGATGCTAATTTAGAAGAGAAATGGGGTGAGAGAGCGAAGAATTGAAAGACAAGGCGGGGGAGATAGAGTAGACACGAGATAGTCTTTTTTGATAAAATCCTAATCAGAAACCATCGCTGGTCACAGTTTGGTTACGACTTCGACAAAACTATTACCGAAAATAACCAAACAATTGGTGGAAACCACCCTCCACCACAAATAATAAAATCTACCCAAATCCCGACCCGTTCTTTTCAAAGAGATACTAGAAAATGACCAAAAATCCAAGTCTGGTCAAGTCCCGCTGCCCTTGAAGTGAGACGTCGAAAAATAGAACTTTCAACGTTAAAAGAATCAAAATATCGACTATCAGTGTGGTTGTAGTTAAATATCAAGCGGTCGAGTCTAATCTGTAGTTTGGGAGTTCGTGATTGAGGTTTAATTTGAGATGTTGGAAGCGGTTCTAGTCGAAATGATTATTTCAATTGAAAAAGCATTTGAGGTCAAATTCTTTCTTCTCTTTCTTTAATTTTTTTATGTGATTGTAAATTATTTATGTGTTTAAAATGGTTGAATCTCTGTTGTGTGTACGTGGTTAGTGTTGAAATTTGAATTTTGGAAAATTGAAGTGATAGTCGAAGAATTAGTTAATTGTGAGTGAGAATGAAATTTGGGTGAAAGAATTGGGAATCGAATAAGGCGAATGTTGATTATTTTGATTTATTGTTGAATTAGGTAATATCATGTTTTAGGCCAAAAAATCAATAGAAAAATCATAGGTCAAGTAGACAAACCCTAAGAATCAATGATTGTTGAATGTTTGAAATGTTTGTTAAATGGTTTTATTTCACCGCATCTAAAATTTTTGTACTCATTTGACCGGGGAATGCCCCAAGAAAAATTGTATTTGTTACTAAAGAATACCCCATGATATTTTGTACTCAGAAGACCGATTGTGATCAAAGCCCAAGGAATCACGTAAAGCATAGTATAGGATAGTTAGAATAGTTTAGGTTTTAATTTAGGCATTGTTTATTTTGGTTTGTAATAAATTCGACTAAACACTAATTTTTTTGGACTTGATTTGTTTGTTTTGTTTGTTGTTTGTTTTTGTGTGTTTTATTTGGTTTATTAACTTCATAGCATCAGATTAGCCGATACAAGTTAAAAAAGTGACCATGGTCGAACCACGAGATCGATGGGTGCCTAACACCTTCCCATCGATCAACAGAATTCCTTAACCAGAATCTCTGTTCGTGGACCAGTTTTGAAAGAGTCAAAAACCATTTTCAAAAGGATTTTTCAAAGATGACTTGGCACACCAAATTTATGCTAAGTGGCAAATCTGAATTTTGATTGTTAAAGGTCCTTTTCGGAACAAATTATTTTCTTTTATCACTTAATAATTTAAAACTTAAAATTATATCTTTTGATAAAAAAAAATGGGTGTGACAGCTCTGGCGACTCTGCTGAGGATTTTTCAGAATTTGATCTTATTTTTTGAGTTGTATCGACTTAGTTTGACATTTTGGGTGTATAAACGTTGTTTGTGTTATCTTTTATATTTTTTTTATCATTGTTGAGTACCTACATGCTACGTGTTTACAGTTTTTCTCTTACGTATTACCGCTTTATATTTGGCATCATATGCATTACCCCGAGTCATTCTTTTGCAACAAGTCCTTTAGTACACACTGTGTACACGACCTCTAGTTGAGTCACCCTTATTTTAGAAAGGAGAGCCGTCGACTGGTATGGAGTGGGTGAAAAGATATCGCAGCCACCATCGATCATATGCTCCCCCAAACAACCGTGTGCCTAGGTTAGCCTTTAGGTCATGCTTATCTGCATCATATTGAGATCTAGCGGAACCCACTTGGTCCTTTGTAGGAGACTCACCACTAAAGCATTGTTTTGTGCTAACTATTGCATATTTGAGAGTAATAGGGTCATTTGACTTACTGATTTGGGGAAAACACGTGTTAGAATAAAAGAAAAATGTGTTTGAAAAGAAAAAGGGGGAAAAAAACTGAGTCAAAAAAGAATTTCATAGTTTTAGAGTTCTTTATGGATTTTGTCGTTCATAATCCAAAAATTCAAAAAGGATTATTTTTCCTTTTGCTCTCATTTTCTAGATAAAAAAAACATCAAAATATTTTCCTTTTATTTCCTTTAGCAAGCATTCATAATTCAAAAAAAATTTTAAAAATCAACAGGAGCTTTTTATAAAAAAAAAATTCAAAAAAAAAAGATAGTAGAAGTTTTGTACATTCCATTTAATGAAATACCAAAAATATTTTGCTTTCATTGATGTTGGTGTCATTTTTATGTGAAGTGTCAAACAAAAAACTCAAAAAAAAATTATCAATTATTTTTCATTGTTTGTTTTGGTCATGTCCTTCTAATCGTGGTCCATTAGTATCATTAATTGTCCAATCTGGATGAACTACGTACACCTGATTCTCTTCTTCTAGAAGTGAGATATGTAGGCAGCCCTTCTAGGGTTCGGTGATCTTATTTCAGAAAATCAAAAAAAAAAATTCTTCACTCTTCATTTAGAGTAGGTGTTTCATATAAATCTTTAAAAGAAAACTGCAAAAAAGATTTTTCCTTTAATAGGTTCAAGTTTCATTTTTGTATGAAATTTAAAATCAAAAACCCAAAAAGATTTTATTTGTTAATGTAACGCCCCGAGCCTGTACACCGGATGCTACACGGTACTCATAATCCCGAGGGACCACAAGTTAACCCATGACTGATACCTGCTACAATAACTAAATAATAATACTGTATTATGCGGAAATTAGGATGAAACTTGCTATAAGGTTCCAAACTGTAAATAAATACTGAGTACTAAAAATTGAATACTGATACATCTATTTGAAATAGTCTAGTCCGATAAGCCTTACTGTCTGAATAAAGGATTGACGGGACAAACTCCCAACTAACCCCGACTACTGAAAATTAATAAACTGAGATACTAAAGTAATAATCATATCCTCGAACTATGAGGACTCACCACCAGTCTGCTGCAGATAGATCAAGATGCTAAGAATGATCGGAAGCTCGTGCATCTGAACCAATGATATAAGACATCATAGCACAAAAGAAAGGTATGAGTCAGTACTTTAAATGTACTGGTATGCTAAGTGAGGTAGGCTGAGATGCATGGGTTCATATGAATGAATAATACTAACTGAATAACATGAGTATTACTGAATGAAAGTACATGCATGAATACGTAAATGGTAACTGAGGTCGTGATAACACTAGATACTGAGTTCTGAATTTTTGATTTACTGATATCTAAATTTATTGATATTGTATTAATGTTAACTAGGTGACTGTATCTAACATTCTTGATTCTGTGGAACTATTCTGAGTTCCGTACTGAACTGAGTGACTGTGTCTGACAGTCTTGATTTTTGTAGAATTTAACTTATTTCTATTCTGAAAACTGAAACTGAAACTGTGGGAAGTAATCATCTAACCGACATGCCCCTTTCTAAATAGATTAGGGTCCAACCTGTCTCCTCAGTTAGAAGGATGTCAGTACCGTGCCACAAGTAAAGACAACTGTGAGTTAACCCTCTCGACAGAAAGCTCGTTCATCAACCCTCACTGGCAGGAAAACTCATATGTGATGTATCCACTCTAGTCTAGTAAGAAGATATCTCAATCTACGTTGGCTATGTAGTTCTATAATGCAGGGATTGCTACTAAGGGTCAAACCCTCTGCTGGCAAGAATGCCCCTATCCCTGGGTTCGCTCGGTGTTGAATCCTACTCCTAACTGAATAGACACTGAACTGATTCCTTGTTCATAGTAGGCTTAACTGAACGGTTACAAATTATACTATCTAACTAAATTGAATTAAGTTTCATTGACTGATGAAATACTACTGAATTCTGTTAACTGACTGAATTTACTAAGGTCTGAACTCAATACTGAACTGGACTGGACTGATACTGAATCTACTGAGTTTTTTCTAAGTTTTATAACTGACTGAGGGTACTACTGATCGTGACATGACTAAGATTATTTTGTAACTGACACTGGCTCTAGGGAAACAGCTCAATTTTCCGGTATTAAATAACCCCAGGACTCGATAGCATGAAAAATAAATCACAGCATAAACTTGAAAGGAATAACCATATACTCCTGATCATAACTCATTCATAGAGATATTTCATCAAATACTTCCATGATATAACTTGCACATAATTTAACATGACATGATTTTTTTCCGCTTTTCTTTGTTCTCATGAGCAATTTATCACACACTTGGAGAACAGAATCTATGCACATGACACTGAACAACACATAGGCATCATAATTCAAATCCCCATTTATAATTTCAAGGGTTTGGCATGGATTCACATTAAACCCACATGAAACTTGTAACAAGCATGGATTAGAAACCCAATCAATCATTTTAGTCATGAGTATAATCAAACCCAACATGAAATTCATGAAATCAATAAACTTGAAGTTTTAAAAGTAGTTTCTTAAACTCCAAGGATGGAAGGAACCCTTGGATGAACACTTGACATACCTCAAAGCTAGAATTCTGATAGATTGATGGATTTTCATGGAACTTGGATTCTTGAATGTGATGAACTAGGGTTTGTTTTTGAAAAATTCTAGAGAGACTGAGTAAATTTTTCCTTTTGGATGACTTAATTATATGTTTTGGGGGCTGATATAAGATGGGAAAAGGCCTATTTAGAACTCTGGATGCGGATTTTTAATTACTGAAAATTGGACTAGCGACGCACAGACCGATGCATCGCATCTTTGGCATCGACGTGATAGCCAACGCATCACATTGAGTCTATCTTGATTCACTAGAATTTACACTGGGATCTGGGGAAAATACTCATCGATGCGATGGGCAACCCGGCACGTCGAGATCATGTTGATCCACTAGTTTGAGCTTTCAAATATGTTTCAAACAAAGTTTAAAAATTTTGAAACTTGTCCGAGAACACCTACTGACATTCCTGATAATGATTCAACCTAAAAATCATTACTTAAAGGTCATAAGGGTCATGAAAAAGGACCACCAACTTAGGAAGGTTAAACTAACTCTAAGTATGAACACTTAGCTGAATTTTTTAAAGTCTGGGACCCCTTACTAGCTTTTACAGGACTGAATCAAGCTTAGGATTTTGCGGGGTCTTACAATATCTCCCCTTGGAAATATTCATCCTCAAATGAGACTAACTAATCTGGGAATAATGATAGGCTGAATTTAGATATTGTATATGCACAACTGCAACATGATTTCATAACTAACACTACTAATATGCTGAAATTTCACACTGAACATGCATATCTGATGCATGAGTACATAGATGAGATTGTTGATAAGCTGAGTCTTTTATACTAAACATACATATCTGATGCATGAATAGTTGACTGAACAGACTCATGAATGTATGACTGGATATGCAATGGTAACTGATACCAAGTTTATAAAGAAAATCTGAGCATGAAAATGAGTAAGTTCAAGGAAAAACTGTTACATTGGGCTGAGTCTGAGTTTTTGGAGAAGAGGTGAGGATACTTGGTCTGTATATCTGCTTCTGCTTCCCAAGTAGCTCCCTTAACAGACTGATTCCACCAAGAACTTTTACTAGAGGGACCTCTTTGTTCCTCGATCTGCGAATCTGATAATCAAGGATTTCCACTAGGATCTCCTTATAAGAGAGGTTGTTCTTAACGTCTATACTGCCTACAGAGACTACAATTGCTGGGTCACCTATGCATTTTTTTAGGAAGGAGATATGGAACACTGGATGGACTGAAGCTAAGTCTGAAGGCAACTTAAACTCTTAAGATACTTTTCCAAAACCGCTGAGAATTTGGTAAGGACCGACATATCGGGGACTTTGCTTCCCCTTCTTGCCAAACCTCTTTACTCCTTTCATAGGAGATATTTCCTGATACACATAATTACCAATATCAAACTCAAGATCCTTTCTGCACATATCTGCATATGATTTCTATCGGCTCTGAGATATCTTAAGCCTTTCCTTGATCAACTAAACTTTTTCTAAGGTATCAAATATCAAGTCAGGCCCTACCACTATAGCCTCACCCATTTTAAACCAACTAAAGAGAGATCTACATCTCCTCAAACAGAGCCATCTGAATGCTGGAATAATAGATGTTATATGCAAACTCAATCAAAATTAAGTGGTCATCCCACCTATCTTTAAAGTCTATCACACACGCACGCAGCATATTCTCTAAAGTCTGAATGGTCCATTCTGATTGACCATCTATCTGAGGTTGAAAATTTGTACTAAGGTAGACTTAGGTACTAAGACCGTTTTGGAATACCTTCCAGAAATGAGAGGTGAACTGTGTTTCTCTATTTGAGATTATAGATAGAGAAACTCTTCAATTTCTCTCTCCATCCTACTCCACTAATAGATCTCCTACAAATTACGATACATCTTAGTGGCCCCTGGATGAATAGAATAATATGCACCATATACTTCTGCAAGAATCCGCTGTCTCAGGCCATCTACACCTGGCACATAGAGTTGACCCTGACAATGCAATACACCATCTCCCCCTTGGGAGAAAACCTCTATCTTCTGATCTCTGACTGATTCTTTCAACTTAACTAGGCTGGGATCCCAATCCTGCTTTTCCTTCACTTCAGAAACTAGGGATGATTTTGAACTACTCTGTACCCATACATTACATTCTACTAAATCGACTAAGTGGATACCTAGTCAGGCAAGCTAATGAACTTCCTGAGCTAACTTCTTATTACAATCATCCACGTGAGCAACACTACCC
>JAPEIP010000003.1:64266991-64281576 GCA_026120095.1 Capsicum chinense
CAACTTAACTAGGCTGGGATCCCAATCCTGCTTTTCCTTCACTTCAGAAACTAGGGATGATTTTGAACTACTCTGTACCCATACATTACATTCTACTAAATCGACTAAGTGGATACCTAGTCAGGCAAGCTAATGAACTTCCTGAGCTAACTTCTTATTACAATCATCCACGTGAGCAACACTACCCATAGACATCCCACTTAGAGCATCACCCACTACATTGGCTTCACCCGGATGATACAGGACACGCATGTCATAGTCCTTCAATAACTCTAACCACCTTCTCTGATGGAGGTTTAGGTATTTTTGAGAGAAAACATACTTCAGTCTCTTATGGTCAGTGAACACATCAACGTGCACTCCATACAAATAGTGCCTCCAAATTTTTAAGGAAAAAACTATTACTGCTAACTCAAGATCATGAGTTGGATAGTTCTTTTTATAGGGTTTGATATCTCTAGAGGCATAGGCTATCACCTTACCTCTCTACATAAGGACACAACCCAAACCAACTCTGGATGCATCATAATACATAACAAAGCAGTCTGAACCATCTGGTAAAGTCAAAATAAGGGTTGTAGTGAGTCAAGTCTTCAACTCCTGAAAACTCTTCTCGTAAGAATCTAACCACTAAAACTTGACTTTCTTCTGAGTTAATCTGGACATGGGGGATGCAATAGACAAAAAATACCTCAACAAATCATCGGTAATAGCTAGCTAAGCCCAAAAAAATCCTGATATCTAATGGAAAGATGGGTTTAGGCTAGTTACTCACTACTTTGGTCTTTTGGGGATCAACTTTAATCCCATCACCAGAAATGATATGGCTGAGGAAAGCTACTGATCTTAGCCAAAATTTGCACTTACTAAATTTAGCGAATAGCTGAAGGTTTTTGAGAGACTGTATTACTATTTGGAGATGGTCTGGATGATTATATTCACTGCGAAAGTAGACAAGGATGTCATCTATGAAAACTATGATGAATATGTTTAAGTACTGCTTGAACACACGGTTCATCACGTCAATGAAAACTGTTGGGGCATTGGTAAGACCAAAGGACATGACTAAGAATTTGAAGTGACCATACAGACTTCTGAAAGCTATTTTTGGAATGTCGTATTCTCTGAGTCAGAGATGATGATAGCCTGATCTAAAATCTATCTTAGAGAAGTAATTGGCACCCTGAAATTGGTCAAATAAGTCATCGATTCTGGAAATTGGATACTTGTTCTTGACTGTGACTTTATTTAACTAATGGTAGTCAATACATATTCTGAAGGAACTGTCTTTCTTACGCACGAATAGAACTGATGCACCCTACGGGGACATACTAGGTTTGATTAATCCCTTATCTAAGAGATCTTTCAACTTTTCTTTTAATTCTTTAAGTTCTGCTAGAGACATTCTGTATGGTAGAATAGATATGGGCTGAGTATCTGGAAGAAGGTCTATTTTGAAGTCGATTTCTCTTTCGGGAGGAACTTCGGGAAGATCTTCGAGAACAACATCTGAGAATTCACATGTTACTAGTACTGAATCAAGAGTAGGGGTTTCTGAACTAGAGTCTTGGACTCGAACGAGAAGGTAGACACATACTTTAGATATTATTTTCCTTGCCCTAAGGTAGGAAACAAGCGGACCCCTAAGTGCTGAAGTACTACCCCTCCACTCTAGGATAGGCTCATTCGAAAACTAAAACTGGATAATTTTATTTCTATAATCAACTGAGGTATAGCAGGAATAAAGCTAATCTATGTTGAGAAGGATATCAAAATCGGTCATCTTTAATTCGAATAAGTCAGCTGAAGTGACTTTCTAAGATACCATATCTGAATAGTTCCTGTATACCCATCGGGCTATGATATATTTACCTACTAGGGTAGAGATTAAGAAAGGCTCTACTAGAATTTTGGGACTAACTCTGAAGTTAACAGCTATATAGGGAGTTACAAAAAACAACGAAGCTCCTGGATCAAGCAAAGCATAAACATGCAAATGATAAACTTGTAACATACCAGTGACCACATCTGAATAACTTTTCTGATCTTGTATGGACTAAAGTGCATAGAGTCTATTTGGACGTTGCCCACTGGTGGCACTGGAAGAAGCACCCTACTAAATTAGGAGACCGGACTAAGCTGGCGGATGATTATACTGACTGTGCAAACCAACCTAAGGACACTGTCTGACTCTGTGGCCTGGCTTTTCATATCCAAAACATACGTCACTGTCAACTTTGCAGACACCCTGATGGTTTCTACCATACTTCTGGCAGAGGGATTTGTTCGGGCCCTAATAACACCACACTAGGGTTTAGGGCATGACGCCCTATCTCTATTTCCATCTCTAAATTTCGGCACGGGAGTAATAGCAGGGGACAAATCTTGAACTAAGGATTTTCAGTAGAACTTAGAATGATTCCAACCCTCTAACTTAGGCTGAGCAAAGTTGAAACTACCTGTTCTCTCTTTCTTGTTCTCTCTCTTCTTCTCCTTATTCTTAGCCTTCTTTATCTGCTGATCATAGACCATGAGCTTGGATAGATCCATCTCCTTAATCAACATAGTGGTCCTACGCTCCTTGACCATACTATTAGACACGCCAGACATAAACTTATCATCTTATATCTCTTATCTGCTACCACATGAGGAGCGTATCTGGATAATTAAGTAAACTAGAGAGAATACTCTTGTACCATCATGTTACCCTACTTCAAATTTATAAATTCCAAAAGCTTTACCTCCATCAATGTTTACGAGAAGAACCTATCCAGAAAAGCAATAGCAAACTCCTCTCATTCTATAGGCCCTACATCTACAGACCTCTCTACTTTTCACTATTTGAACAATGAGTGAGCCACATCCTGCAACTAATATACAGCTAATTTTGTACTCTCACTAACTGTCACCCCCATAATATTTGTAACCTTTTGAACCTGATCAAGAAATTCTTGTGGGTCCTCATCTAACTTTAATTCGATAAAAGGTGGAGGGTTCATTCGGGTGAAGTCCCAAATACTGGTTAAAGTAGTATTGGCCACTGGGTTGGCCAGAAAGGCAGCTGGGCATTCATTCTAGGTTGCAACAGAATGAGCTAGGGTGGTGAAAGCTGCTCTGAATTTAGTGTGGGAGACATGTTCGTCCAGGGAATCTTGCTGGACGGGCTTAGGTACTAACTAATTTTCGATTCTCCTTTCGTTAGTCATTTTGAGAGGTATGTTCGGTAAATGAAAAGGAGAGAATGGATTATACTGAGAGGTTAACTTAAGATCATGCACACTCGCACGACATGAATACTAAAAAAAGGGAAACTTTTCCTAAAACATCTGATAGCTTCCTGTCCATAAGTGTGGCACGCTACACATCCATGCATAAGACTCTACTAGACGTGGTTTTTAGAATTCCTAGGAAACTGTTGAACCTTAGCATCTAATGCAAAGTTTTTAATGTCCCAAGCCTATACCCCAGATTCTACATGGTGTTTGTAATCCTGAGGGACCACAAGCTAACCCATGACTGATACCTACTGCAATAATTGAATAATAATATTATATTATGCAAAAATTAGGCAAAAATTACTATAAGATTCAAAACTATAAATAAATACTGAGTACTAAAAATTAAATACTGATACATCTGTCTAAAATACTGTAGTCTGATAAGCCTCTACTGTCTAAATAAGAGATTGATAGGACAAACCCCCAAATAACCCCGACTACTAAAAACTGATAAGCTGATATACTGAAGTAATAATCATGACCTCGAACTATAAGCACTCACCACTAGTCTGCTGCTGATGGATTGGGATGCTAAGTATGATTGGGAGCCCGTACGTTTGAACCTATGATATAAGACATAATATCTCAGAAGAAAGGTATACATCAGTACTTTGAATGTATTGGTATACTGAGTGAGGTAGGCTGAGATGCATGGGTTCATAGGCATGAACAATACTAACTTAATAACATGAATATAACTGAATGAAAGTACATGCATGAATACATAAACTATAACTGAGGTCGTGATAACACTAGATACTGAGTTCTGAATGTTTGATTTACTGATGTCTAAATTTATTGATACTATATTACTGTTATTTAAGTGACTGTATCTGACAATCTTGATTCTGTGGGATTATTCTGAGTTCCATACTAAACTGAGTGATTGTGCCTGACAGTCCTGATTTTTGTAAAACTGAACTGAGTTTTATTCTGAAGACTGAAACTAAAAATATAGGAGGTAATCATCTAAACAACATATCCCTTTCTAAATAGATTGGGGTCCAACTTTTAACCTCAGTTAGAAGGGTGTTAGTATCGTGCCATGGGTAAAGACAATTCTGAGTTAACCCTCTCTGATAGAAAGCTCGTTCATTAACCCTCACTAATATGAAAACTCGTATGAGATGTATCAACCCTAGTCTGGAAGAAAGATATCTTAACCTACGCTAGCTGTGTAGTTTTGTAATGTAAAGATTTCTACTAAGGGTCAAACCCTCTGCTAGCAGGAATTCCCCTATCGCTGGGTTCGCTCGATGCTGAATCCTACTCCCAAATGAATAGACACTGAACTGATTCCAATTTCATACTAGGCTTGACTAAACTATTACTGATTATAGTGTCTAACTAAACTAAACTAAGTTCACTGAGTTTAGTTGATTGATGGAATACAACTGAATTTTATTAACTGATAGAATTTATTAAGGTCTGAACTGGATAATGAACTTGACTGGACTGATACTGATTCTACTGAGTTTTTTGTAAGTTATGTAATTGACTGAGAGTACTAATGATCATGACATGACTGAGATTATTCTACAACTGACACTGGCTCTAGGTAAACAGCTAAATTATTGGGTATTAAATACCTCTAGGACTTGATAGCATGAAAAATAAATCATAGCATAAACTTGAAAGGTATAGCCATATGCACCTGATCATAACTCATTTATTGAGATATTCCATCAAACACTTGCATGATATAACTTGCACATAAGCTAACATGACATGATTGTTTTCCCTTTTTCTTTGTTATCATGAGCAATTTATCCAAAACTTGGAGAACACAATCCATGCACATGAAACTGAACAACACATAGGCATCATAATTCAAATCCCCATTGACAATTTCAAGGGCTTAGCATGGATTCACATGATTCTATACATATATCAAATAACTCTGCATGAAACTTGTAACAAACATTAATTAGAAATCCAATTAATCATTTTAATCTTGAGTATAATCAAACCTGACATGAAATTCATGAAATCAATACACTTGAAATTTTAAAAATAGTTTCTTGAACTCCAAGGGTGGAAGGGACCCTTGGATGAACACTTGACATACCTTAAAGCTTGAATTCTGAAAGATTGATGGATTTTCTTAGAAATTGAATTCTTGAATATGATGAACTAGGGTTTGTTCTTGAAAAATTCTAGAGAGAATAAGTAAATTTTGCCTTCTGTATGACTTAATTACATGTTTTGGGGGTTGATGTAAGATGGTAAAAGAACCATTTAACCCTCCAGACACGGGTTTTTAATTACTGAAAACTGGACTAGCGCTGCACAGACTGACATGCCGCGTCGAGTCCATGTCAGACCATTGGAATTTGCACTGAGAGATGGAGAAAAATATTCATCAACGTGAAGGGAGACGCAGCGCCTCAAAATCACATTGATCCACTGGTTTGAGCTTTTAAATGTGTTTCAAAAGAAATTCAAAAAATTGAAAACTTGTCCGAGAACACCTACTACATTCCTGATCATGATTCAACCTAAAAATCATTAATTTAAGGTCATGAGGGTCATGAAAAAGGATCGCCAACTTATGAAGGCTAAAATAACTCTAAGTATGCACACTTAGCAGAATTTTTCTAAGTCTAGGACCATTTACTAGCTTTTACAGGACTGAATCAAGCTTAGGATTTTGTAGGGTCTTACTGTTAATCATAGATTTCATTTTGTATAGCATTTTAAATCTAAAAAATTGGCCATGTTGTACCCAAACAACATGAACTATGCACACCTGATTCTCCTCTCTCGGGAGTAAGATACTAGGCGACTTTTTGGGTTCGTTGATCTTTTCAAAGGGAAAAAGAAAAAGATTTTGAGAAAGTGTTGAAGTCTAACCCATTTATTATATCTTGTTTATTTAGTTTGAGGTGGTTGGTTTATGGAATTGTGGCATTGTAGTTGGTCCTCCACATCACACCAAATCTAATAAAAGGTTAGTTATGTCCACAAGGATATAGAAAGTGACATCATTGATCAAATAAAGAGTCAGAAAAATAAGAGTTTAAAGCAAGATATTTTGATACTAAGGCAACAAATGATGGAAATGAACCTAGCTTGGGCCAGTGGGGTGACTCCTCCTCTATTTCCCGCTATTGATCCTACAAATACCTTGAGTGTTTTACTAAAATCAGAAAGTCAGTTTCCTACTGTTGTTTCCATAACATGCCTCAAAATTTATTCCACATCAACTGCATCCCAAAACTTCTACCACTCTTTATATAGCTCTTCGGCATAATCCTACTGCATTCACAACACCATATGTTATCTATAATTTTGTTGCTCAATCCTTTATTGAAACTTTTACATTAGATATTCGTCCAACGGTTGGGCTTTTCTATGCTACTAGTGAACCAATGTTCAATACTCTTGACGATCATCTCTATACTTCTAAGCCTACTTTTAAGATAACTGGACCACTAAAATTTCTTAACAAGAAGCCTAGTATGCCAGAAGAGCCAGAGAAAATGGTTGGAAAAATAAAGAGTGTAGAAAATGCTATGAAAAGTTTCCTAGGACTTGCGTGTGAAGAAGATGTTTCATATAAACATTGTGGCATGTTTTCAAATGTCAACCTTCCTCCAAGCTTTGAGATATCAAAATTTGAGGAGCATGATGGACATAAGGATTTCATGAAACACTTTGGAAGATATTTTAATCAGTTAAAGAAAACTGGAGGGGAAGAGAATAAGAAAGATATAGCTGCTATTATAGTTGGACAAAAGGCATGTCCAAGAAGATCACATAGTCATTACCCTCAGTCTCAAGATCAAGTTCATAACCAAACTCTATATAATCACTCCCAAAACATATTATATTCTATTTCACCACCTCCATATCCAGTATGCGCCCAACCATATACTCATCTGTATTTTTATCCACAATGGCATCCATTGGTCTCTCAACATTGTCCTTAAACCCCACATATTTACCAAATAACTTCTAAGCCCAAGTTTCAACCGAGGCTAGAGTTTGCAAAAGAAGAAATTCAAAGGCTAATTTTACAAGGAATGTGTCTGATAGTGGTAAAATCTCTAGTCGTGCTGATGTGCAAATCAGTGGCTAAGATGTTAAACTCAGAAATTGGGAAGTCACTTCTCTTTTTACTTAGAAGGATTATTGGTAGTTTGTTTTGTTTTCCTTTCTGTCTTTTGAATTAATTTAGGGTTTTAGTTCAAAATCTATCTTGTTTTGTTTCTTTGTAGTCTTTGTTTAAACCCTTCTATTTTTCTTTTCAATGAGATGTGGTGTCTATTGTCGTTTTGTCTTATTTAAAGTTATTTGTTTGTTTTCTTTACATAATACATTTTATGTTGCTTTAGTGAGATGGCATTTTTGCAGAATTTTGGGCCAGATTTTAAAATCCAGTTTAATCATGAAACATTAAATCAGAGGAATAACGTTAGAAACAAAGGCATCTGAGAAATTGGTAGAGTGTTGAGACATTTGGTGACCACATTGAAGCCTTCTTTCAAAATTAATGCAATTATTTTGAGAATCATAGTAATAACTTGGTCATCAACTTATAAGCATATCTCAATTAGGTCAAATAGTGGATGCGTGATCCCTATATCAAGAGAAACAAAAAGATAATGAGCTCTACGAAAGCTAGAGTCATTCGATGTGAGGGCTTTACAACAAAGGTGTAGTTGTGTGTTTGACAAGTTTAGAAGAAGAAGTGGCACATATGCTCAGTTAAAGTTAGTGTTGTTAAAGTGTCACAAATGATCTTCATCTTTCATTTCATATTGCATGATGTGTACTTGCATTGTCAAGGAGTGATATGATGGAGGTATTTTATTCTGCTATCCAAACATTATGTCATCCTTTGTTTACCACATTTGAGCTTTAGTGTTATTTTCTTTTATACTTCTCTTTTAGAATCAAGATAGAGTCAGAAAAGCTCAAAAAAATGTCGAGCAAAAGAATCGAGTCGGAAAATTTTATAAAAAGAAAAAGAAAAATATGTCCAAAACAGAAAGAAAAAAGAAGAATGTCAAAAAATAGAATCAGAAAAGTCCCCAAAATTAAAAAATTCAATCAAAAAAAGTGTAGTCAGAATCAAGCAAATCAAGTTGTCGAAACTACGTTCGACCTGATTCTCCTTTTTTGAGTGTGAGATATCTAGGCAGCCCTACTCTGGGTTCGGTCCAACCAAATAAAAAATTTAGAATTACCTAGTCAAAAGAAAATAGGCATGTGTTAATATTTGTTGTTTGATTCGATTTCAAAAGTTATAAGTCCCACCCCACTTCAAATGTCATTTGGGCCTCATACTATCCTTTCTTTCTTACCCTATCCAAAAGACAAGTTACAACCAAAGAAAGACCTTCAGATCAACCTTTGAGAATGTTAAGGCTAAGTATGCAATGGATATGATAATGCATTTATGGTACTACTTGTCTTCCTCGGCATAAGAATTCAGGAGAGAAATAAAAATAAGAGTCTTATCGGTGAAAATCCTCACGGGCACCGTAAGGCGATGGTAAGTTGAGAGAGATAAAATGAGAAAGTATTACCCATGAAAACCCTCACAGACATCTCATAGACACCCTAAGACGATTGAGTTGAGAGAAATAAAAATAAGAGAATCTCATTGGTGAAAACCCACACGGACACCATATGACAATGGAAAGTTGAGAGAAAGAAAATGAGAAAGGCTTGTTAGTGAAAACCCTCCAAGGCGTCACTAGCTGAATGAGGTCTCTGAATGCGATTGGCCCAAGAAAGTAACTCAATTTCATGGCCATTAAATCAACAAAAATTGGTGAAAATTTGGATGGAAAGATCAAGAATCTTAATCAAAAATGCATGCCATAATCATTAGAGTTGACTATCACTTTTTGATAAATTCTACTTTTCTCTTTTTCAATGGAGACATTCATTGTCTTTTCTTTCTTCTCTATTGTATTTTTTTTAATCTTGATTCAGTTATCCAGAAAAATGATAATGAATTATTGTCATTTTTCTTGTGTGTTTGAATCAAGTCCATGTCAAAACAAGTGAGAAAAGATTTCCAAACTGGTTACCAACTTCTTCAATTGCACAAAGCAAGACAAAATGGCCAGCACATGAAAGAGACATGATTGTGAGATGAAATAAGTCATGCAGAAAGTTTGGTCAATAGACAAGTCTGGAACTCATAGAAATACCAAGGTTCAAAGGGTTTATCTGAGAAGCATGGCAAAGTAGAGATACCGTGTTTGTTTCAGAGTCACTCATAATAATCTAAGTTTGGATAAATGATGCAGTAAGTCAATGACATATGCTAATGGCTAGAAGCAAGGTTAAATGTGACAAGGGTAAGCGCGATTGCTGCGAAAGCTAAAGCCACAAATCAGCCACCATATTTTTAAACTCACAAGTTTTCTTTGTATGAAATAGGAACACATGTTACCTTCAATTCAAGGATTTCAAAGCCTAAACATCAATGGCCATAGTTTCTCACCACTAAATACAAAAGGCAATGTTGTTGCACATGCTTGATAGTCAAAACCATGGTAAAAACTCATCATTCTTGGGAGACACACTTCTTTGTCCGGGTAATTCAGATTTATTTATTAGGTGATCCACTTCTTAAATTGAACTTTACTCCTAAAAGTCGTGCTTTCTATTTGAGTCCTTCTATATAATCTTTAGGAGACATATTTCCTTGTTTTGGGTAATCCAAGCAACATTTGTAAGGAGACGCATTTCCTTGGGTAATTCAAGTGGCATTTTCAAAAAGACACATTTCCTTATCTGGATAATATAAGTGGAACTTGTAAAGAGACATATTTTCTTGTTTGGGTAATTCAAGCGGCATTTGTAAGGAGACGTATTTCCTTGTTTGGGTAATTCAAGTGGTATTTGTAAGAAGAAACATTCCCTTGTTTGGGTAATTTAAGTGATATTTGTAAGGAGACATATTTCCTTGTCTGGGTAATTCAATTGGCATTTGTAAGGAAACGCACTTCCTTGATTTGGTAATTAAAATTTAACTTGTTAGGTAATGTACTTCCTAACTTAAGTCTTGACTCCTAGAAAATTCACTTTTTAGTTGAGTCATTCCACTTGACCCTTAGGAGACACACTTCCTTGGTGGGTAGTCAAGTTTTTCTTGTTAGGTGGTTCACTTCCTAACTTAAGCCTTTACTCCTAGAAAATATACTTTCTTGTTGAGTAGTTAACCCTTACGACATGCACTTTCTTGTCAGGATAATTCAAGTTTCGCTTGTTAGGTGGTTCACTTCCTAAGTTAAGCGTTTACTCCTAGAAAAATGTAATTTCTAGTTGAGTAGTTAACTCTTAGGAGATGCACTTTCTTGTCAGGGTAAGTCAAGTTTCTCTTGTTAGGTGGTTCCCTTCCTAAGTTAAGTCTTTACTCCTAGAAAATGCATTTTCTAGTCGAGTCATTCCACTTAACCCTTAGTAGACACACTTCCTTGTTAGGGTAGTTCAAGTTTTTGCTTGCTAGGTGACATACTTTCTAACTTAAGCCTTTACTCCTAGAAGATGCACTTTTTGGTCGAGTCCTTCCATGCAACCCTTAGTAGATGCACCTCCTTATCTAAGTAATTTAGGTTTCATTTATTAGGTGATGCACTTCCTAAATTGAACCTTCACTCTTAAAAGCTGCATTTTCTAGTCGAGTCAATGCACTTGACCCTACGAAGACGCAATTCCTTGTCAATTTTTATTTGTCAGGTGGCACACTTCCTAACTTAACCTTTATCTCTAGAAGATGCACTTTCTAGTTAGAATTTCTCACTTCAACTCTTAGGAGATGCACTGCCTAGTCTTGGTCATTTAATTATACTCTCAAGATATGCATTTCTTTGTTAGAGTGTTGATTCATCAGTGCAACATGCAAGTAGTTATGATTGGATTTAACATTCACAAAAGTTTTTTGATGATAAACTGAGGCAAAAATTTAATTCACGTTATTAAAAGCATCATTTAGGACCCTTTTTAAAAATGAAACTTTAATTTTTAAAAAGTGAAATTTCTATCATAACCTATTTGAGATAATTTTCTTTCTAGTTTTGATTTGATTTCAAGAGCCCGCCTGAAGAACAGGGTGAATAAATGAAAAGTCAAATAACCAAGTGCAGAAATTGAAAGTCAATAGATTGATGAAATTGCAAGTCAGGAGCTCGCCCGAAGGACAGGGTGATGAAATTACAAGTTGGGAGCTCGTCCAGAGAATAGAGCAAGGAAATTGCAAGTCAGGAGTCCGCTTGAAGAATAGGGTGATGAAATAGCAAGTCAAGAGCCAAGGAAAGTAGCATAGATAGGACTTTTGTAATTTTATTTATGTTTTTCACTTGTAATTTTCAATTTTTGATGTAATGACAGAGTTGTGGACCGATACCTCGATAGGACCTAACTCGACTCTCCAACTCGGTATAGTCCTTCCTTGTCAACCCTGAAACTCATATGCCTTGACTCCCACATAACTTGAGATAGGTAGAATTCCCAAAATAAACACTCGATTGGCCGTTTTCCATCTGTTCCTTTCTTTTGAATAATGGTCAGAACAAAATTCTGTCTTCTTGTCTACTTCTTTATCCAAAAACACTTTGTATTTATATCCAAAGAGAGGCATGATGTAGACATGTAATTTTGGACTTCCAAAATGTCAATTTTACCTATTAAATTCTCCCTACCATACACCTCACACCATTTCATAATTTTTCCCCAAAAGGATAAAAAAATAACCAAATCCATAACAACTTTAACACCCCACCCAATCAAATTTAACCACCTCATCCTAACAAAAAATAACAACTTTCTACCCCACCCTCTATCCCAACCCCGTACCCCTACTTCACTTCCTACCCACATCAACCCATGTGTCCTATCGTACCCATCATGTTTTCCCCTCTCACAAAAAAACACATAATTATATAGATCTCACAAAAGAGGATTCATCTTCCATAATAGAATATACCCATATTGCCATATACACATCGGGGGGACCTCAGTGGAAGAAGGGGATACACACAAAGAACAACACCCCACTGGAATTTCCACACTCAATACATACAGCAATACAATGATATACCCACATACACTGATACATTGATAGACACACTAAAACGCATACATACTCTCAACCTCACAATTTACAAACAATATAACACATAGAAAGAAATAGAGAGAAATTAGGTGTGATAAAGGAATAGAATAGAAGAGCATATAGGAATTAGGAGAAATCAGTAAGGTGGGAGAGAAAATAGTAAAAATAGAGGTTGATTGTAACGACTCGGGACTACCCCTAGTTGTCACACGGTGCTTGCAATTCTGAGGGACCACAAGCCAACCCACAAGTCGGTACCTGTCGTGAGCACAGGATAATATGATCACAAATACGGAAGAATACTGACATGCCATAAGGTTTTAATAACTGAATTTAAAACTAAAATATAAGTCTGTAGAAATAACTGACTGAATCTGATAAAATAGTGATAAACTGGATAACTAATTGTAATATCTGAATACTGAATAACTGACTATAATGTCTAAAAAGCCTTTAAAACTAACTAATTGAATAAGAGTTGATAGAACTGGCCCCAACTAACTACTAACTGAGATATGAAGTAAAATAATCTGTCTTCGAATAATGAGGACTCACCACTACTACTGCTGAGGATCTGATAAGTCTAATCATGAACTGGGAACTGAGCGTCAGAACCTATGATATAAAACATCATATCACAAAAGAAATGGTATGTGATCAGTACTTTGAATATACCGATATGCTAAATGAGGTAGGCTGGTATGCATGGTTTCATGAATAAAACTAATAATTAACTAGTTATGTACGTAAAGCATGGAGTACTAAATAGAGAGCATGGAATTTGTAGATACTAAAAATGCATAAAAATATGTAAATATTGAGGATGCATGACCAAGCATATAAAATGAACTGAGTAAAATCTATAAACTAAAATACTGAAATAACTGAAATCTGTATGCTTTCGTCAAACAACACTAAGGCTGAATAACTGAGCTGGGACTATAACTGGGACTATATTTGATACTGTGGGAGGTATCATCTAACCGATATTCCCCAATTTGAGCTAATCAGGGTCCAACCTGTAACCCCAGTTGGAAGGGTATTAATACTGTTCCATGGGTACTAACGATGGTTGTATGGATCGACTAAAATGATATAATGTCCAAAGGACAAAGGGTGTCAAGGCTGAACTGATGGGTGACCCCTGCAAAATAGTCAACCCTAATCTAACGGGTGACTTCTCATACCCTACGTTGGTTAGTAGTTCTGGAGTATAGGGACTGCTACTAATGACTCTGCCTATCTTATAGGGAAGCCTCCATCCCTACACTCGCTCGTTTGTAAATCCTACTCCCAACTAAAAGACACTAAAATACTAGACTATTTTAAGTTCATCTGACTAGTAACTGAGTGTTCGGACAATTCTCACAGTATATTCTGGAGACTATTCTATAATGTACTGATACTACACTAAGTAAAAAACTATGGATTTCGGGTATTCAATACCCCCAGGACTCAAAACAATAATAGTAAAATGACACAAAAGCTTGAGGAACAAAACATGAAGGATTTTACTTAAATTAATCACTCTTGTAGGCATTTCATCAAACACTCGTAGTTCATGGTTAAAAATATCATAGGAATGTCATGGAACCTATGGAAAAGCATGAATTCAACATCATAGATCTAAATAATGGTTTAATTCAATAAATAATAATATAAAAACATAGAGAATTAAATAGTAATGATAATTTCATGGTAACGTGGGATAAAATCAATAGTGGAAGGAGATTCATGGATAAAATCATAATTTAAAACATAATAACTTGAAACATTATAACTTGGTGATTAAAATAGGTTACTTGGGCTCCATGGATGAAAGAAATCCATGGATGAACATCTAACATACCTTAATTGATGAATTTTCTAAAGTTCTTGGTGAGTTCTTGAGGATTGGCCTGGAAATTAGAGATCTAGGTTTCTTGATTTGGGAGAGAAAACTTCTTTATTTGGGGGGAAATAATTAAAATAATGAGATTAAAAATGTTTTAGGGCTTAAAAGCACACCTGGGCGGATTAAAATTAGGGAAAAGAACTATTTTACCCTTGGACGAAACTTTTAATTTTTGCCCATTTTTTTCAAAATGGGCACCTGGCGCGATGCGGCACTATCGCGCAGTGTCACTGAAAACTGACAACTGGGAACTGGGCTTATGGTGTGACATAGAGAAATTGTGGCGCCCCGTTGATTCTGATTTTCATCATTAGCACGGCGTGCCATAATTGCGCTG
>JAPEIP010000003.1:64281676-64298929 GCA_026120095.1 Capsicum chinense
CGGAAGAATACTGACATGCCATAAGGTTTTAATAACTGAATTTAAAACTAAAATATAAGTCTGTAGAAATAACTGACTGAATCTGATAAAATAGTGATAAACTGGATAACTAATTGTAATATCTGAATACTGAATAACTGACTATAATGTCTAAAAAGCCTTTAAAACTAACTAATTGAATAAGAGTTGATAGAACTGGCCCCAACTAACTACTAACTGAGATATGAAGTAAAATAATCTGTCTTCGAATAATGAGGACTCACCACTACTACTGCTGAGGATCTGATAAGTCTAATCATGAACTGGGAACTGAGCGTCAGAACCTATGATATAAAACATCATATCACAAAAGAAATGGTATGTGATCAGTACTTTGAATATACCGATATGCTAAATGAGGTAGGCTGGTATGCATGGTTTCATGAATAAAACTAATAATTAACTAGTTATGTACGTAAAGCATGGAGTACTAAATAGAGAGCATGGAATTTGTAGATACTAAAAATGCATAAAAATATGTAAATATTGAGGATGCATGACCAAGCATATAAAATGAACTGAGTAAAATCTATAAACTAAAATACTGAAATAACTGAAATCTGTATGCTTTCGTCAAACAACACTAAGGCTGAATAACTGAGCTGGGACTATAACTGGGACTATATTTGATACTGTGGGAGGTATCATCTAACCGATATTCCCCAATTTGAGCTAATCAGGGTCCAACCTGTAACCCCAGTTGGAAGGGTATTAATACTGTTCCATGGGTACTAACGATGGTTGTATGGATCGACTAAAATGATATAATGTCCAAAGGACAAAGGGTGTCAAGGCTGAACTGATGGGTGACCCCTGCAAAATAGTCAACCCTAATCTAACGGGTGACTTCTCATACCCTACGTTGGTTAGTAGTTCTGGAGTATAGGGACTGCTACTAATGACTCTGCCTATCTTATAGGGAAGCCTCCATCCCTACACTCGCTCGTTTGTAAATCCTACTCCCAACTAAAAGACACTAAAATACTAGACTATTTTAAGTTCATCTGACTAGTAACTGAGTGTTCGGACAATTCTCACAGTATATTCTGGAGACTATTCTATAATGTACTGATACTACACTAAGTAAAAAACTATGGATTTCGGGTATTCAATACCCCCAGGACTCAAAACAATAATAGTAAAATGACACAAAAGCTTGAGGAACAAAACATGAAGGATTTTACTTAAATTAATCACTCTTGTAGGCATTTCATCAAACACTCGTAGTTCATGGTTAAAAATATCATAGGAATGTCATGGAACCTATGGAAAAGCATGAATTCAACATCATAGATCTAAATAATGGTTTAATTCAATAAATAATAATATAAAAACATAGAGAATTAAATAGTAATGATAATTTCATGGTAACGTGGGATAAAATCAATAGTGGAAGGAGATTCATGGATAAAATCATAATTTAAAACATAATAACTTGAAACATTATAACTTGGTGATTAAAATAGGTTACTTGGGCTCCATGGATGAAAGAAATCCATGGATGAACATCTAACATACCTTAATTGATGAATTTTCTAAAGTTCTTGGTGAGTTCTTGAGGATTGGCCTGGAAATTAGAGATCTAGGTTTCTTGATTTGGGAGAGAAAACTTCTTTATTTGGGGGGAAATAATTAAAATAATGAGATTAAAAATGTTTTAGGGCTTAAAAGCACACCTGGGCGGATTAAAATTAGGGAAAAGAACTATTTTACCCTTGGACGAAACTTTTAATTTTTGCCCATTTTTTTCAAAATGGGCACCTGGCGCGATGCGGCACTATCGCGCAGTGTCACTGAAAACTGACAACTGGGAACTGGGCTTATGGTGTGACATAGAGAAATTGTGGCGCCCCGTTGATTCTGATTTTCATCATTAGCACGGCGTGCCATAATTGCGCTGCCTCACTGGAATTGGACAATTATGAGCTGGGCCTACGGCGCGATGTGACATTATTGTAGAGCAATACTGGAAATTGACAATTGCTTTTTACAATGACTCTGTGGCGTACTAAGGGTCAAAATGATGGTGTTTAATGACTGAAACTTAAAATCGCCATAACTTCTTACCCAGTTATCATATTTTGGAAAATTTTATATCATTGGAAAGCTAATTGAATTTCCTACACAATGGTAGGCACTAAACTAAAAAATAAAGAGTATTTAGAAAATTATATATATGAATACTCACGTATTAGGACTTAGATTATGCTAAGGAAATGCGGGGTATTACAATATCTCCCCCTTGGGATCATTCGTCCTTGAATGAAACTAGTTAAGTTGAGGAAAACTGGTGGATATTTGATGCATGTATTACATGACTGAACTGATTTGTAAATGTACAACTGATATGAACATGATGAGAAACTAAAACTGAGCATGATAGAGAGAAATCATAAGAAGATTAGTAACTTATATTAAATCTGGATTCACAAAGAAAAGATGAGGGTACTTAGTCCATATATCTGCATCTGCTTACCAAGTGGCTCCCTAAATGGATTGGTTCCACTAAAGAACCTTGACTATTAGAACTTTTTAATTCCTTAGTCTACGAACTTAATGATCAAGAATTTCAACTGGAACTTCCTCAAAGGAAAGACTGTTCTAAATCTCTACACTTTTTAAGGGAACAACTACCGTTGGATCACCAATACACTTTTTCAATAACGAGACAAGGAACACTGGGTGTAATGAGGCTAAATCTGAAGGTAACTCATGCTCATAAGCTACCTTTCTAAAATGACTGAGAATTTTGAATGGATCGACATAACGGGGACTGATTTTCCCTTTCTTTTCAAATTCTTCATCTTTTCATAGAAGATATTTTCAAGTACACAAGATCAGCAACCTCAAACTCGAGATCCTTTCTCCTCACATAAGCATACAATTTCTATCGGCTCTGGGCAGCCCTAAGCCTTTCTCTAATTAGCTAAACCTTCTCTAACTCATCAAACACCAAGTCAGGACCTACTACTGCGGTCCCACCTACTTCAAACCAACTAATTAGATATCTACATCTCCTACCATAGAGGGCCTCAAATGGAGCCATACAGATACTAGAATGATAGCTGTTATTGTATACGAATTCAATCAAAGGCAAATGGTCATCCCAACTACCCTGGAAATTAACAATGCATGCTCTCAGCATATCTTCTATAGTTTGAATGGTCCTTTCTGCTTGACCATCTATTTGAGGGTGAAAAGCTGTACTGAGGTGGACTTAGGTACCAAGACCCTTTTGGAATACTTTCCAGAAGTGAGAGGTAAAGTGGGTACCTCTATCAGAGAAGATAGATAAGGGAATACCATGCAACCGACAAACTCTCTAAAATAGAGTTTGGCATAATCCTCTGTTAAATAAGAGGTCTGGACTGGAATGAAATGGGATGATTTGGTCATCCTATCTACGATGACCCAAATAGAATCATATTAATGACGAGTACGTGGAAAACTTGTCACAAAATCCATGTTGACTTCCTCCTATTTCTAAGTGGGAATACTGAACTCCTGCATGGACCCACTAGGTTTCTGGTGCTCAATCTTAACTTGCTGGCATGTGGAGCACTTAGTCACAAACTCTGCAATATTTCTCTTCATCCCACTCCACCAATAGATCTCACAGTATATATTAGTGGCCCCAGGATGAATAGAGTAGCGCGCAACATGCGCTTCTATAATAATTTGTTGCCTCAAATCATCTTCATCAGGCACACACAATCTACCCTGACAACGCAAAATACCATCTCCCCCTTGGAAGAAAACCTTCATTTTCTAGTCTCTGACTAATTATTTTAACATAACTAGATTAGGATCTCTAACTTTCTTTTCTTTTACCTTAAAAACTAGAGATGATTCGGTGCTACTCTACACCCACATACTACCCTCTGCTGAGTTAACTAAGCGGACACCTAGCCGATCAAGCTGATGAACTTCCTGAGCTAACTTATTCTTACCATCCTTAACATGAGCAACACTGCCCATAGACAATCTACTAACAGCATTAGCCACTACGTTGGTCTTGCCCGGATGATATAGAACACTCATGTCATAATCTTTCAATAGCTCTAACCGCCTTCTCTAATACAGATTCAAATCTTTTTGAGAGAACACATACTGAAGGCTTTTGTGATCTATGAACACATCTACATGCACCCCATACAAGTAATGCCTCCAAATCTTTAAGAAAAATACTACATCTTCTAACTCAAGATCATGAGTAGGGTAATTCTTCTCATGGGGTTTAAGTTGTCTGGAGGCATAGGCTATGAACTTACCTCTCTGCATGAGGACACAACCTAAACCTACTATTGATGCATCACAGTACAGAACAAAACCATCTAAACCATCTGGTAGAGTCAAGACTGGGGCTGAGGTGAGTCGAGTCTTCAACTCCTGAAAACTCTTCTCGCATGAATCTGACCACTGAAACTTAGCTTTCTTTTGAGTCAATCTGGACATGGGGGATGCAATAAAAGAAAACCCTTTAACAAATCGACGATAATAGCTAGCTAAACCCAAGAAACTCCTGATATCTAATGGAGAGATGGGTCTAGGACAGTTTCTTACCATCTTAGTCTTTCGAAGATCAACTCTAATGCCATCACCAAAAATAATATGGCCAAGAAAAGCTACCAATCTTAGCCAGAATTCATACTTACTAAACTTAGAGAACAACTGGTGAGCTCTAAGAGTCTAAAGTACTATTCTGAGGTGATCTACATAATCGGTTTTACTACGGGAGTAAACAACAATGTCATCAATGAATACCGTGAAGAACATGTCCAAGTACTGCTTGAACACTCGGTTCATCAAGTCGATGAAGGCTGCTGGGGTATTGGTAAGACCAAAGGACATGACTAGAAATTTGAAGTGACTATATCAGGTTCGAAAAACTATTTTTGAAATGTCACATTCCCTGACCCTGAGTTGATGATAGCCTAATCTGAGGTTTATCTTTGAAAAATAGATGGCTCCCTGAAGTTGATCAAATAAGTTATCGATTCTAGGAAGTGGATATTTATTCTTGACTGCGACTTTGTTCAACTGATAGTAGTCTATGCACATTCAGAGACAATGATCTTTCTTATGCACGAATAGAATAGGTATGCCCTGCGGGGAGACACTAGGTCTGATGAATCCCTTATCTAAGAGATCCTTCAACCGTTCTTTCAATTCTTTGACTTCAGATGGATCCACTCTATATAGCGGAATAGATATAGGCTAAATATTTGGGAGAAGGTCTATTCCGAAGTCGATTTCCATTTCAGGAGAAACCCCAGGGAGATCTTCAGGAAATATATCTGAGAATTCATTTACTACTGGAACTGACTCAAGAGTTGGAGTTTCTGAGTTAGAGTCTTTGACTCACACAAGATGGTAAATACACCCATTCTATATCATCTTTCTCGCTCAAAGGTACGAAATCAACTGACCCCTAAGAGCTATGGTACTACCCTTCTATTCAAGGACTGGTTCATTTGGGAACTGGAAAAGAACTATTCTATTTCTATAATCAACTGAGGCATAGCATGAGTGGATCCAATCCATGTCGAGAATAATATCAAAATCCATTATCTCTAACTTTACAAGATCAACTGAGGTAACTTTTTAAGATATTATGACCGGACAATTCCTGTATACCTGTCGGGCTATAATGGAAACACCTACTAGGGTAGATACTGAAAACGGCTCTACTAGAGTTTCAAGACTGACTCCAAAGTTGACAACTATAGATGGGGTTACAAAAGAAAGAGAAACTCCAGGGTCTAGTAAAGCATAAACATGTAAGTTAAAGACCTGCAACGTACCAGTAACTACGTTAAGAGAATTTTCCTGATCTTGGTGGGATGGAAGAACATATAATTTGTTCGGATGCTGACCACTGGTAGCACTAGAAGAGGCACCATGCTGAGTCAGGGGACCAGATAGAACTAAAGACTGATAGGACTGACTCTATTGTCTTACATCCCTACCTTTTTAAGAAACTACCCGACACTCATGAATCGATGGCCTGGATTTCCATACTCGAAGAACACATTACTACCCGCTCTACACTCACCCTGATGGTGTCTGCCATATTTTTGAAATAGAGAATTTGTATGAATACTACTAACACTGACCTGGGACTTAGAGCCTAGTGCCCTGTCCCTCTTATAGTTTTTGAATTTGGGTACTGGGGTACTGGATGAAGAGGGTGCTGGGGGTGACGATCTTTAATAAAATTGAAGATGATTACCACCTTCTGACTTTGGCTGACTAAAGTTAAAACTTCCCAACCTAGCTCTCTTATTTCCTCTTTTCCTCTTCTTAATCTTCAGCTCCTCTATCTATTGAGCATAGACCATCAGCCTAGACAAATCCATCTCACTAATCAGCGTTGTGATCCTACACTCCTTGACCACACTATCAGGCACTCCGGACATTAATTTACTCATCATAGACCTATTATCAGCTACCATATGAGGAGCATATCTAGCTAAATGATTGAACTTGAGGGAATACGCCTTCACACTCATGTTGCCCAGCCTCAAGTTAATAAACTCTAACATTTTGGCCTCCATTAACTCCAATGGGAAGAATCTGACTAAGAAAGTTGTGGCAAACTCTTCCCACTCTACAAGCCCTGCACCAACACCCTTATCTACCTTCTACTACTTAAACTAAGTATGGGCTATATCCTGCAACTCGTATGCAGCCAACTCAGCACTCTAACAAGATGTCACCCCTATAGCATCCGGTACCTTTTGCACCATATCTAAGAATTCCTGTGGATCCTCTTCAGACTTGGATCCCATAAAAGAAGAAGGCTTCATCCGAGTCAAATCCTGAATTTAGTCGCAGTAGTATTGGCAGCTAGGTTGGCTAAAATAGTAATTGGCCATTCATTTTGTGCTGCTACTGAATTGGCTATAGTAGTGAACACAGCCCTGAATTTTGTGTGAGAGACATGCTCATCTAGAGGATCTGCCTAGATGGGCTGAGGGACTGGATGATTTCTTGTTCTTCTTTCATTCTTCTTGGGAGGCATATTCTCTAAATGGAAGGAATAAATTGATTAGATAGAGAATTTAACTTGAGCTCATTCTCACTCACATAACATAAATACTGAAAGAAGGGAAACTTTTCCTAAACACCTTGTAGCCTCTTGTCCATAAGTGTGGCGCGCTACACACCTATATGCAAGACTCTACTCGACGTGGCTTTTAGACTTATTAGGACACTTTAAAACCTTAGAACCTGATACCAAGTTTATAACGACCCAGGACTACCCTCTAGTCATCACACAGTGCTTACAGTCTCAAGGGACCACAAGCTAACCTATGAGCTAGTACCTACTATGAGCACTGGATAACATGATCATAAATGCAAAAGAATACTGACATACCATAAAGTTTTAATAACTGAATTTAAAACTAAAATATGAGTCTGTAGAAATAACTCACTGAATCTAATAAATTAATGATAAACTGGATATCTAACTGTAATATTTGAATACTGAATAACTGACCCTAATGTCTGAAAATCCTATAAAACTGACTAACTGGATATGAGTTGATGGGCCAAGCCCCAACTATCTCCAACTAACTACTAACTGCGATATAAAGTAAAATAATCTTTCCTCAAATAATAAGGACTCCCCACTGCTACTGTTGAGGATCTGATAAGTCTAATCATGAGCTGGTAACTGAGTGTCAGTACTTATGATATAATACATCATAGCGCAAAAGAAAAGGTATGCGATCAGTACTTTAAATGTACTGGTATGCAAAATAAGGTAGGCTGGTATGCATGGTTTCATGAATAGAACTAATAATTAATTGGATATGCATGTAAAGCATGGATTACTGAATAGAAAGTATGAAATCTGTAGATACTAAAAATGTATGAAAATCTATAAATGCTGAGGATGCATGACTAAGCATATAACATGAACTGAGAAATATTTCTAAATTGAAATACAAAAATAAACGAAATCTGTATGCTTTGGCCAAACAATACTAAGACTGAATAACTGAGTTGGGACTGTAACTGAGACTATATCTGAGATTGTGGGAGGTATCATCTTACTGACATTCCCCAATTTGAGATTATCGGGGTTCACCCTGTAACCCCAATTGAAAGGGTGTTAATACCATGCTACAGGTACTAACGATGGTTGTGTAGATCCACTAAACTGATATAATATCCAAAGTAATAAGGGTGTCAATCCTGACCTAACGGGTGACCTATGCGAGATAGTCAAGCCTAATCTGCTGGGTGACTTCTCATACCCTATGCTAGCTACGTAGTTTTAGAGTATATGGACTGCTACTAATGACTCTACCTATCTGAAGGGGAAGATGTCATCCCTACACTCTCTCAGTGCTAAATCCTACTCCCAACTGAAAGACACTGAAATACTAAACTGTTCTAAGTTCATTTGACTGGTAACTGACTGTTCTGACAATGCTCACAGTATGTTCTGAAGACTATTCTATAATGTACTGATACTAGACTAAGTAAAAAACTATGGATTTTGGGTATTCAATATCCCCAGGACTCAAAACAATAATATTAAAATGACATTAAAGCTTGAGGAACTAAACATGAATGCTTTTATTTAAATTAATCACTCTTGTAGGCATTTCATCAAACACATGTAGTTCATGGTTAAAACAATCATAGGAATGTCATGGAACTTATGGAATAGCATGAATTCAACATCATAGATCTAAATCATGGTTTAATTCAATAAATAATAATATATAAACATGGAGAATTGAATAGTAACGATAATTTCATGGTAACATGGTATAAAATCAATAGTGGGTGGAGATTCATGGATGAAATCATAATTTAAAATATAATAACTTGAAAGATTATAACTTGGTGATTAAAATAGGATACTTGGTCTCCATGTATGAAAGAAATCTATGGATGAACATCTAACATACCTTAATTGATGAATTTCCTGAAATTCTTGATGAGTTCTTGAGGATTGGCCTTAAAATTGGAAAGCTAAGGTTCTTGATTTGGGAGAGAAAGCTTCTTGATTTAGGGGAAAATAATTAAAATAATAAGCTTAAAAATATTTTTATTGCTTAAAAACATACCTGGGAGAATTAAAATTAGGGGAAAGGACTGTTTTACCCTTGGGCAAAACTTTTAATTTTCGCCCATTTTTTCAAAATAGGCACCTGGCGCGATGTGGAGCTATCACTCCATGTCACTAAAAAATGACAACTGGGAACTGAACTGACAGCGTGAAACGAAGAAATCACGGTGCCCCTATGATTCTGATTTTCACCATTGGCGTGGCGCACCATGATCACGCTGCCTCACTGGAATTGGACAATTATGAATTGGGCCTGCGGCAGGATGCGCCACTATCGCAGAGAAATACTAGAAATTGACAATTCTTATACACTAACTCCGCGATGTGCTAAGGATCAAAATGATGGTGTTTAATGATTGAAATTTAAAATCAACATAACTTTTTACCCGGTTATCGAATTTAGGAAAATTTTATATCGTTGGAAAGATAATTGAATTTCCTATATAATGGCAGGCTCTAAACTAAAAAATAATGAGTATTTCAAAAATTATATATATAAATACTCATGTATTGGGACTTATATTATGCTAGGAAAATACGGGGTGTTACATTGATTTAGATGAGAAATGGTGTGAGAGAGAGGAGAATCGAAAGGCGGGGTAGGGGAGATAGAGTATACGCAACAGAGAGTCTTACCCGATGAAATCCTCACCAAAATCGCCACTGAAAAGCATCGTTAGTCACTATTTTGTTACGATTATGGTGAAACTATTGCCGAAAACATCCAAACAATCGATGGCTAAACGTCCCCATACAGTAAATTCAACCAAAGCCCGACCCGTCCTTGTCGAAGAGATACTGGAAAACAACCAAAAATCCAACTCTCGCTATGTCCCGTTGCCTTTGAAGCGAGACGCTATCAAAAAATAGCACTGTTATCATTAAAAGGATCAAAATATTGACTACTAGTGTGATCGACATTGAACGACAAGTGGTCAAGTCGAATCTATGGTTTGGGAGTTCGTGATTGAGGTTCCATTAGAGGTATTGGAAGTGGTTCTAGTTAGAATGATTATTTCAATTGAAAAAACATTTGAGGTCCGATTATCTCTTCTCTCCCTTTAATTTTTCTTTATTATTGTGAATGATTTGTGTGTTTAACATGCTTGAATCTCTATTGTGTGTACGTGGTTGGTGTTGAAATTTGGATTTTGGAAAATTGAAGTGATAGTTGAAGAATTAGTTAATTGTGAGTGAGAATGAAATTTGGGGGAAGCAATTGAGAATCAATTAAGGTGAATGTTGATTATTTTGATTCATTGATGAATGTTGTTGAATTTGGTAATATCATATTTTAGGCCGAAAATTTGATAGGAAAATTTTAGGTCGGGTAGGTAAACCGTAAGAATCAATGATTGTTGAATATTTGAAATGTTTGTTGAATAGTTTTATTTCATCGCATCTAAAATCTTTGTACTTATTAGGCCGGGGAATGCCTCAAAAAAAATTATATTTGTTACCGAGGAATGTCCCGTGATATTTTATACTCGGAAGATTAATCATGATCAATGCCCGAGGTATCGGGTAAAGCATAGTGTAGGATAGTTAGAATAGTTTAGGTTTTAATTTCTGCATTTTTATTTAGATTTTTAATAAATTAGACTGGACATTATTTTTTTCGGACTTGTTTTATTTGTTTTGTTTGTTTGTTTGTTTTTGTGTGTTTTATGTGATTTATTCACTTCATATCGCCAGATAGCCGATACAAGTCAAAGAAGTGACAGTGGTCGAACCACAGGATCGAGAGGTGCCTAACACCTTCCCCTCGATCAACAGAATTTCTTAACCGGAATCTCTGTTCGTGGATCAGTTTTGAAAGAGTCAAAAATCATTTTGAAAAGGATTTTCCAAAAGTGACTTGGCACACCAGATTTATGCCAAGTGACGACTCTGAATTTTGATTGTTAAAGGTCATTTTCAAAATAAATTATTTTCTTTTATCACTTAATTATGAAAACTCGTTCAAACTTAAAATTATATTTTTTAATAAAAAAAAAGGGTGTGACACCTATCAATAGATTAGATAGGTGTCATTACTACCCTCAATTTTTGGGCAGTGAAAGTATGAAAAGAACTTAAATACACTATTTCTTTTTGACATTAAAGGCTAATCATAGGTTCTTATAAAATAATAAAGTAACACTAGAGGAATTTTGACAACTTGGATGGAAGAAAGTGTGGGATAAGAACTAGAATGATTTGTTGCTTGGCACTTTTCTTTATAAAATTATGCCTTAGATAAGATTATCAACTTGGTAGACACAAAATTGCTTCTGTGCCATTGTGTGTTGATCTCATCCCTTTTGCTGTTTGGAGTTCTCACGTGGACCGCTGAAATTAAATATTCTTTTCTTGAAAGCATAGCGCAAAATTGTAACTGTCTTGTTTGGGACTAATCTTTTTTTTTTGTTTTTATCCGGTGTCCGGTGTCCGCATTGGAGCCCCAACTAATCCGGATTCTACTGACGTAGAGAATCTACATATATATGCTTATTATTTTATTGGAAACTTTACTCTAGTGACCTTGTAATATTAAAACATGCATATTTTAGGATAATGTGTATATCATTTGTTAGACTAAACTAATAACTCATTTTGTTCTTAAATGAAGGTAGTATAGCAATCTATTTTGGGAAAACGCAATAAAAAAGGTAAGACATGTAATAAATTAAGATGCACATTCCAATTCTTATTCTATTAGGAGCTACGTGTAACGTCCATTACGTACGTCAATGGAGGGTTCATATTGTTATTAGGTATGTGTGAATCTTAAAGACAAATTAAGTAGGTGTGTGTGGCCATAGATTTTAAATAACTCTTTAGGTTATTTGAAATTTATGAAGCTATATTTGATTATACTTTTTTTGCACCAACACTTTATTTGGATGTTGAGAACATGGAGTTGGAAAATAGGTTTGGACTCCAAATTAGTTGGATTAAAATTTTCTATTACCAAACACTAATTTGAAATAGAGTGAAAAATATTTAGAAAAAAGTGAACGGTCTAGAAAAAAGTAAACAGTCTTCCTTCATTTTAATTTGTTTGATTTACATTTTTTTTTTAGGATCCTTTTGAAACTAGATATTGCAAGTAGTTTTTTAAAAAATTATTTGGCAAAATTGTTTGGACACAAAATTTATTAAGTTTTGACAAAAAAAAGTTGGCAACAAACCCAAAATCCCAAAAACTAGAAAAAACGAGTTTTGGGTCAAAATTTAAATTTTGGGTTGTTTTAAAATATTTAAACTTAACTCCAAACTTTCAGAAAGTTACATAAGATGACCTTCAAAGTAGGTGACTTGCTTTTTAGTTTTCCATAATTAAAATCTTTAAAGACTAGTTCCTTTCTTTTTATGTATAAACATTAAACATGTTTATACTTATCATGCACATTTGTCTCTTAACTTCTACTTTTATTTCTTCTTCTTTTCTCTTTTTTATTTTTTTTCTCTTTTATTTTTCCTTATTTTAATTCATATGTTTCAACACTTATTTTAAATTTTTTTAGTTTCTTCTTCTCTTTTATCTTTTCTCTCAAATATTATTGATTTTTTATTTCTCTTATTTTGTAATCTATTTGTCGTAACATTTATTTTTCTTTAATTTTTGGTTTTTTATTTTCTTATTTTTTATTTCTTTTTTATTTTTCTCAAACTTTATTATATTTTTTTCTTCTCATTTTTGTTTTCCTCAATCTTTATTTTTTTTCTTTCTTCTTTTTGGATTTTTCTTTTTTTCTTTTTTAAGTTTTTTAACACAATGTGGTAATGTCAATTCCTACCCATTGTAGATAACTTGTTTAAAAGTCTTTAGGATAAATCTTTCCACCAAGGCAAGAGTTATCGAACATATCATAAATCAAGACACAATATGATAGTGTCAACTCTTGTCCGTGGGGCGTAACTTATTATTTGAAAGTCATTGGGCTAAGTCTTTGCCACTAAGACAAGAGTTATAGAACATGTCATCCAAACACAATGTAGAAGTATCAACTCTCGCCCATGGAATGTTACTTGTTGTTTGAAATTTCTTGCACTAAGTATTACCTCTAAGACAAGAGTTATATAACATCTCATAAATCAAGACATAATGTGGTAGTGTCAACTCTTGCCCATGAGGCATAACTTATTGTTGGGTCATGTCTTACCTCTAAGACAAGATTTATAGAGTATCTCATAAATCAAATTATAATGTGGTTGTGTCAACTTCTGCCCATGGGACACAATATAAGTTTTTGGGTGAAGTCTTGCCTCTAAAGCAAGAGTTATAGAACATCTCATAAATTAAAACCTAATGTGGTAGTGTCTACTCTTTCCATGAAGAGTAACTTGTTGTTTGAAAGAGTGTGGCTAAGATATGCCTCTAAGGCAAGAGATATATAACATATCATCAATCAAGACACGATGTGGTAATAACGACTCTTGCCCATGGGACATAACTTATTGTTTGAAAGTCCTTGAGCTAAGGTTTTCCTTTAAGGCTAAAGTTATATAACATCTCATAAATCAAAAAATAATGTGGCAGTGTCAAGTCTTGCCTATAGGACATAACTTGTTATTTGAAATTCCTTGGGCTAAGTTGCCTCTAATACAAGAGTTATAGACCATCATATAAACAAAAATACAATATAGTAGTGCCAACTCTTGCCTATGGGAAGTAAAATATTGTGTGAAAGTCTTTAGGCTATTAAAACATATCATGACCTGAACTACGGTCTAGTCGTGATGGGTATCTCAAGTCCATCATAGACCAGAGATCACCCCGTTAACCTAACCCTAAGAGCACAATAATAATAAAGATAAAGCAGAAGCCAGTCAAATAGTAATAAGAATATGAATAGTTAACTCAAAAAAAACTAAGAGTCAAAACATTGAGCAACCCACACATGTCCACATAGCCTCTAAAACCAAATAGAAACTAAGTTGGGACATGCTATCGACTATGTCCAAAAAGAATATAAAAGTACTGATTCAATAACGAAATAATAATGAAATGATAAGGCCTTCTGAAGGATGGGGGCTCACCACTTCACAACAACTCAACAAACATGCTTAACCACCTAACGCTGGATAGGAGTAATAGAAAAGTCTTCGGATCATACATTATAAAATGATGTAGTGCCTTAGAATAGTCAGTGGAATAAGCACTGACATGTAACTTTGGAAAGTGATAAAATAATATCACATCCAAAATCAGTCAAACCATATACACACATCAATATATACATATATGAGATACTGAGATAGGCTAAAGGGTCATGAAAATAAGAGTTTAAAGATTTAACCTGAACTGTGTAGCTCGATTTGTCCTAAAGGCACCCATGGCTATATGGGTTTATCTCCCCCTGCTGAAAGGGCCCTAGTGCGTGTTAGCTGCACGAATAGAGGAAAAACTTAGGTAAAAATAAAGTCACCATAGGCACTAGCCATCCCAATATATATATATATATATGTGTGTGTGTGTGTGTGTGTGTGTGTATATATATATATATATCAAGTGTGCACCAAGCACATGGTCCTATAGACCCCCAATGCCGGCAATCCTAGTTTTCAGTGCTCATCTGTCTGAGACTTACACCTTCATGGTGAGCTACACAATTCTCTTCAAGCATAAATTAAAACAATTTGAACATAAACCAATCCATTAATCCTGGAGTCATTCATTAAGGCATTTACCAGTTGGTATCATCATACCAGTATACTTCAAAGCTAAATTAAACATTTAGAACTAATCCACATACCCACATTGACTCCCAAGTTCTATTTAAAATTCAAACCATGGCCACTAAAGCCATCAAAATCTATTTTTATATTCATTTATCCATTAATGCAATGTATTAAGTTCAAAAGCAAGTTAAATCATGCAATTAGTTTGTATTTAAAATAAGATTATAAGATGGGTTTAGGTTAATGCCAATTTCAAGCTAAAATCTATTCAATTTGGGGAAACCCATGTCCCCTATTACAATCGCTTAAATAATGCACTAATTTAATTCTCAAAATAATAATTTAAAGCTTGAATAATCAATTTAAAATATAGGATAAGTAATTCAATCAGTAACAATTAAAATCCCTTAATTAAAATTCAAAACCCATAATTTAAACCATATAAAAGTCCATTCAATTAACACAACAATGTAAATTCCAAGTTTAAGGAAGAGAAACATGCTGGAAACACACAAGAATTGAAGTCAATTCGAAGTTTGGATCCTAGAGTGGTGATTTCTTGAAAACCCTTGAGCTTTCTTGGGTGGAGAGTTAATGATGAATAAAGTAGAGTTTGATCTTTGAAAACTCAAGAAAAAGGGTCACATTTATTTTTATAAGTTGTACAAGGGGTAAAAAAATCAAAAGCACCTCACTCCAAGTGAAAAAAAAAACTTGACTAGATTAAAACATTGACGTGGCATGCTAATATCACGAAGGTTAGCCTCTGTACCACGCCAATATCGCAGAGGTTAACCTCTGTGACATGGACTTACCACTGGCCCTCATTGCCCTAGGGTCCCCAAATGAACCCAAACTACTTTTCTAAAAATCCTTGACATTCCCCAAACACCCTTTTAATATCCCTAGATATAATTCAAGTCAAAAACTAATATTACGCACATGGGAGGGTCAAAATATAATGATCAAAATTTTAAGGGGTCTTACATTATTCCCCCTTAGGATCATTCATCCCCAAATAATGAGTTAGGATACCTTTAGCACAAGAATAACAAGAATACACCAGAATTAAATAACAAACTCTAAAAGTGACAAGAGGAAGAAGAAACTCATACCTTAAGCACTTTCATCCAACACAGGGAACAAGAATAGATACTTGACTTTAATATCTTCCTCCTTTCCCATGTAGCCTCTTCTACCTTTTGATTTCTCCAAAGAACCTTCACTGAAGTTGTATCCTTTGTCCTCAATCTACAAACTTGCCAATCCAATATACCCATCAGGACTTTCTCATAAGATAAAGAATTCGTAACACTAATATTCTCAACTGGCACTATCAAGAAAGGATCACCTACATATTTTTTGGCATAAACACATGATAAATAGGATGAATTAAAGGTAAACTTGTAGGAATATCTAACTTATACGTATGGGTGTCAAGTGGATCGGGATGATTCAACTCGGAACTGACCCATGAAATTTAGCTAGATTGTAGGCCAGACCGGGCCGGTTTGTGGTTAGGTAGGCTGGGCTGGGTCCGGGTTCAACAATAAATTTTTTAAAAACAACCCTGAATCGGCCCACTTAGCCCAACCCGGTCTAACCAACCTAAATCCGGTCAAACTCAGTTAAAAATCTAGTCAAAATCGATTAAAAATAAAAAAAAGTTTTTTTCCAATATACGCTACATATACCCACCTATATATATAGTATATACTACATTAGAATTTAAAAATATACACAATTACACATGTAATCGTGTATACGACTATACATTAGTTAAATATTTATATTACTCTAAATAAAACACATACTACAAGATATATACTACAATATAATGATATATATAATAATTTATAAAATATATACACATGTGTACGTTAAATATATACGTACCATCCAGTATATACATACTACTTTAAAGAAAATATACTACAATATACATATACTACAATATTTACACACACTATATATATAGTTATACACTAATTTATAAAATATATACACATGTATACGTTAAATATATACGTCAATAGAAGTTATATACACATATATACATATCATTTAATATATGCGTACTACTTTAAATAAAATAATCTACAGTATATATACTATAATATACACACACACACTATATATATATAGTTATACACTAATTTATTAAACATATACAAATGTATACGTTAAATATATACTTCAATAGAAGTTATATACACATATATACGTACTACTTTAAATAAAATATACTACAATATATATATATACTACAATATAACACACACTATATATATAGTTATACACTAATTTATAAAACATATACACATGTATACGTTAAATGTATACTATTTTAGAAAATATATGCACATATATACACTATTTTAAATAAAACATATGTAACTTAATATAATAAATTAATAATAGTATAATACTTAATAGTAAATTAATAATATATTAAA
>JAPEIP010000003.1:64303812-64314685 GCA_026120095.1 Capsicum chinense
GCATTGCACCTCAGTATCTGATATGCGTTCAAAAAATTTCCATGCAATACTAGTTGTTTTACTAGTTCTTGGGGCACGGGGAGGATGGAGAGGGAGATTAACTGATTTAGATCTAACGTTAGTATTTTCTACTGCAAGCGTCTCACCAATATTTTCATAATCTTCATCTAAATTAACCACATCCACTTTATTTTCTTCTTCTATACCATAATTTTTCTAAGCTTCTACATAATCCATATCGTGGGCACTTACATCTAAAGGTACGCCTACTTCTTCCTCAAAAGGTTGACTAAGCGGTGCCGGAGGTACACGGGTATATCTACTACTTAAAGTACCTTTACCGCTAGTAATTCGCTCTTTACTACCACTACCGCTTCCGGGATAAAAATATATTTTTAGTAGTGAGGTTTCTTAATTTATCCATAATATAAATTAAACTAAAAAAATTTAAAATACAAAAATATAATAAAATTAAATATTCAACAATTACTACACTAAATAAAAATTAAACGTAAGAGATGGAACGACAATACCAAATTTTGGAAGTATCTGAAGATTACGACTTTAGAAACTTCCACTCGTACTTTGTAATCGCCAAATTAAAAAATTAAAGTGAGCACTTTAGGAAATTAAATATATAGAATGTTTGAGAATTGAGAATTGAGATAATGAAAAATTGTGTGGAAAATAATTTGAAAGTGTAGGGTATTTATAGAAATTATTTTGGGGTTAAAAAATAATTTTAAAAGTAATTTTTTTTTAATAATAAATGCCAAACTAGCCGTTGTGACAACGACTAGTTTGGGCCCAACGGACCAAAGCCCACTTTTTTTAAAAAAAATAAAAATTAATTCGGGCCGGTTAACCGGCGGGCACGGACCGGGCTTGGTCCAGGCCAGGTTAACCGAGCCCAACCAAAAAAATAAATTGGCCTGGGACCTGGTACTCTACAACCCATGGGCTAATCAGGCTGGGTCAAACCGGGCCGATTTTCTTAAATGGGCCGGTTCGGGCCAATTCAACCCGACCCGTTTGATAGGCTTACTCATACGTGATATTTCTTTTTCTCCTCAAAATCTGATATGGTCCAACATAATGAGGACCGAGCTTCCCCTTCTTCCCTAACCTCATGACTCTTTTCATAGGAGACACCTTCAAGAATACCCAACCACTTACTTCAAACTTTAATTCTCTTCATGTCATATTTGCATAAGACTTTTGGCGAATTTGAGCAGTCTTCAATCTGTCTCTAATCACTTTCACCTTCTCCATGGCTTGGTGAATCAAGTTAGGACCAAACATCCCTCTCCATGGCTTGGTGAATCAAGTCAGGACCAAACATCCTAGTCTCACCAACCTCAAACCATCTAATAGGAGACTTATACCTCCTACCATAAAGAGCCTAAAAAACCATTTGAATGCTAGAATGGTAATTATTGTAGTACGCAAACTCAATAAGAGTAAAATGATCAATCCAACTAACTTTGAAATCAATAACACAGTCCCTTAGAATATTCTCTAAATTCTGAATAGTATGCTCCACTTATCAATCTATTTGAGGGTGGAAAGCGGTGCTAAGGTTCATCTCAGTACCCAAACCTTTCTAAAATGAATTTCATAAGTGAGATGAAAACTACGTACCTCAATCTGAAATAATGGACACAGGCGCACCATGCAACTTTGCAATCTCATGAATGAACAACTTAAAATAATCCTCTCCTGAGTAATTAGTCCTCATAGGCAAGATGTAAGATCTCTAATAATTTTAATCTTTTATTTTTTACCATTTCGCTTGCGCAATATCAAATTTTTACTTAAATTATATTTAGGGATGTTAAAAGGGTATTTGGGGAGAGTTTTTGAATTTTTAGAAGGGGTTCGGAGTTATTTTGAGATCTCAAGGTAGTGACGATCCACGATATCACCGTTTCACGAAGGTTACCCTCCGCGATATCGGTGTGGCACGAAGGATAACCTTTACAGTAACGCCATGCCACGCAAAGGTGTAAATTTCATCCAGTTTTGTTTTTTTCACTTAGGGGTGAGGGACTTTTATTTTTTCACCCTTTTCATGACTTATAAATAGAAAAAAGATTCTTTTTCTTCACTTTTCAAAGATCAAACTCTACTTTATTCATCTTTAACTCTCCATCCAAGAAGGGTTTTTTAAGAAATCACTACTCTGAGATCCAAACTTCAAATTGACTTCAAATTCTTGTATGTATCAGGCATGTTTGTCTTTCCTAAATTTTAGTTTTACATTATGGCATAAGTTGAATAGATTTTCATGTGATTTAAATTATGAGTGTTGAAACTGGGTTGAGCGGGTTTGGTTATTACTGATTGAATTACTTGTCCCATGTTTTGAATTAATTATTCACACTTTAAATTGATGCTTTTGGGACTGAATAGGTAAATTATTTAAATGGTTGGAAAGGGGGACACAAGTTTCTCTATATTAGATGAATTTTTTCTTGGAAATTGCTTGAACCTTAACCCACCTTGTGAATTTAATTTTAATTGCAAAAAATTGCATGGTTTAACTTATTTTTGAGCTCAATGCATTGTATTAATGGATAAATAGATATAAAAATAGATTTGGATAATCTTGGTGGCCATGTTTTGAATTTTGAATGGAACTTGGGAATCAATGTGGATTGTGTAAATTGGTTCGACATGTTTAATTTAGCTTGCAAGTGTATTGGTATGACTATACCAAGTGGTTAATGCCATAATGTATGACTCCTAGGTCAATGGTTGGAATTGTGTGTAAATTGTTTTAATCTGGCTTAAAGGGGGTTGTCTAGCTCACCGTGAAAGTGTAATTCCTAGGGGGACGAGCACTAGAAAAACCACACATGCTAGCGTTAGGGGTTTATATAACCTTTTGCATAACACACACATGATATATATATATATACATATATATATATGGGACAGCTATTGCCCATGGTGGCTTTAGCTTTAGTTTGGATTTTCCTCAATTTATATGTAAGACACGCACTGGGCCCTTTCAGCTAGGGGAGCTGAACCCATATAGCCAATAGGTGCCCTTTGAATAGATTGAGCTACACATTCTACATTAATAATTTAAAAAATCTCATGTTCATGACCCTTACCCTATCCCGATATCCCATATATGTATATATGAATGTATGCATGTGGTTTTAACTGATTTTGGACATGGCCTTATGTTATCACATTCCCTGAGTTACATGACAGTTCTTATGCTACTGACTATCCTAGAATGCTACATCATGAAATGATGTAGGGTCCGAAGATACTTTTGTTACTCCTGTGCAGCGTTAGGTGGATTAGCACGTTTGTTGAGTTGCTATGAAGTGGTGAGACTCCATCCTTTAGAGGACTTTGTCATTTGATTATTCTTTTTTTATTTTCATAGTACCATTGATTATTTTTTGTCATAGTCAGGGGAAAGTCCCCACTTATATGTTATTCTAGTTGTAGAGGCTTTCGTGGACAGATGTGGGTTGGTTGGTAATTGTTGTTTGACTCTTATCTTTCTTTGAGTTATCAATACATCATTTCATTATTATTTAAATTTGTCTTCCGCATTATTGTTGTTTCTGTGCTCATAAGGTTAGGGGATGGGGGTGTTCTAAGGTCCATGGTAGGCTTGATATACCCGTTACGATGAGGCCCTAGTTCGGCTCGTGACACAAGGAGTGGGTAGACTTAGTCATCCTATCCACAATGACCCAAATCAAATCATACAAATTGTGAGACCATGGAAGACTTGTAATGAAATTCATATTGATCATCTCCCATTTTCACATGGGCAACTCTATCTCTTGAGACATGCCACTAGGCCTTAAATTCTCAACCTTAACTTGCTAACAAATCATACATATGGCAATAAAATTTGCAAAATATCTCTTCATATTGTTCCACTACTAGATTTTCTTTAAGTCATGATACATCTAGTCAAACTCGGATGAACTGAATATCAGGATTCATGAGCCTCAGTCAAAATTCATTCCCACAGTCCATCTACATTAGGAACACATAATCTACCTTAATACCTAAAGATACCATCTCCCCCAATCTCAAAAGTCATAATATTTTGCTAACCCACATCATCTTTAATCTGCATAAATATGAGATCCAAAGCTCGTTTCTCCTTTGTCTCAGTACCAAGAGATGATTTGACCACTTCCTGAACAATCACTCCCTCATACTCAAAAGTCCAAAAGACAAACTCCTAAGTTAGTCAACCTATGAATGTCTATCACCAACCTTCTCTTCTATTCATCAACATGAGATAATCTCCCCATAGATAACTTACTAAGAGCATCAGTAATAACATTAGCTTTACTAGGATAGTAGTGCAAATTCAAGTCATAATCCTTAAGAAATTCAAGCTACTACCTCTGCCTAAGGTTAAAATCCTTCTAAATAAACATATATTGCAAGATCTTATGATCTGAAATAATGTCCACATGCACCCTATCAGATAATGGGGCCACATTTTCAACGTGAAGCCCATAGCAGCCAACTCTAGATCATGAGCTAGATAATTCCTCTCATGAACCTTAAGCTTCCTAGAAGCATAGGCCACAACCTTATGATACTTCAACCACAACCCTATCCCATAACGCATCATAAAATACAACAAAACCATCAGTACCCATCGGGCAGGGTCAAAACTGGCCCAGAATTCAACTTATCCTTCAAATTTTAAAAAATACCCTCACAAATATTGGACTACATAAACTTAACCTTTTGCTGAGTTAACTTTGTCAACGGAGCAACAATATAAGAGAAACTCTCCACAAATCTCCTACAATACCCAGCCAAACCCAAGAATCTCCAAACGTCTGTTAGAGTCGTGGGTCTAGGCCACCTTTTAACTTCTTTAAATTTATGTGGATCCACCTTGATCCACTCACTAGAAACAACATATCCCAGAAAAGTCACAACATTCAGCCAAAACTTACACTTAGAAAATTTAGCATACAATTTCTGGTCTTAAGAGTCTGCAACACAATTCGAAGTGGTTGGCATGATCCTCATCACTCTTAGAGTACACCAAGATGTCATAAATAAAGATGATAACAAACAAATCTAGAAACTACCTTAAAAACCAATTCATAAGATCTATGAACGCAGTTAGAGCATTAGTCAACCCAAATGATATAACCAAAAACTCATAATGACCATACTGGATTCAGAAAGAAGTCTTGGGAATATCAACCTCCTTAATTTTTAATTGATGATAGCCCGAACGAAGATCAGTCTTAGAGAAATATCTATCACCTGAAGCTGATAAAAAAGATCATCAATCCTAGGAAGAGGATACTTATTCTTCACTGTCACCTTATTAACCTGACGATAGTCTATACACAACCGAAGAGACCCATTTTTTTCGCATGAAAAGTATAGGAGAACCCACAGAGAGACACTAGGGAAAATGAAACCTTTATCAAGAAGATTTTTTAATTTCTCCTTAAGATCCTTTAGTTCGCTTTCTATAAAGAGGAATAGAAAAAGGACGACTATCCGAAAAAAGATCAATCCCAAAATCGATTTCCCAATCAAGAGGAATTCCAGAAAGATAATCAAAAAACACTTTAAAAAACTCATTAACCACAGGGACAGATTGTAAAGAAGGACTTTCAGATTCAGAATCCTTAACCCGAACTAGATGATACAGACACCCTTTTGAAATTAATTTCTGAGCTTTAAGATAAGAGATAATTTTTCCTTTGGTTACTAAGGAACTCTCCTCCCATTCTAATACCGGTTCATTTGGGAAATGGAAACTGAACTTTCTGCTCCTACAATCTAGAGAAGCATAGAATAAAGCTAATTTATTCATAAGATAACATTGAAATCCACCATATCTAACTCTATCAAATCCATTAATGTCTCTCTATGGATGATAGACACCACAAAACCCCTATAAATATTTCTAGCAACTACAGAATCACTCACAGAGTCGACACAGAAAATGGGTCAACAATATTTTTGGGATCAAAATTAAAATACATAGCCATATAAAAGGTCACATAAGAAAGGGTAGAACTCGGATCAAGCAAATAATAAACATCATAGAAAAAGAGTTGTAACATACCCATAACAATATCTGAAGATGCCTCATATTCTTGGTGAGTAGCAAGTGCATAAACGTGATTTCGTCCAGTGCTTGTACTAGAAGTAACACTCTTTGGCGCAGAATTTGAATATGTGGCAACCAAATCTTTATTAGCCCTAGTGGCAACCTTAGTTAAAGGACAACCTCATTGCATGTGACCAAGATGACCACAGTTATAACACTAATTTTTCCCCTCCTCATAATAACCACGATAAAGCTGCCAACTTAAAAGATAAGGAGGATAAGGTGGGGCAGACTGAGCTCTACTAGCCTGAGACTGGGCACTCTGTACCTTAGGACCGCTGCTACTCTGAAAACGACGATCACCAGAAGGCTTAGGATAAGGAGCACTAGCATACAAATACAAATTTCCCTAATTTTTCTTCTTGGTCACTGTCTACCTTTTGTCCCAATATTCTACAGATCAACACCTTGCTCTAAATACCTAAACTTCTTATTCTGCCTCTCTCTCATTTTTGTTTGTTTTGCCTTTTTATCCTCTACCTATTACATATAAATCACCAACCTGGAGATGTCCATATCATTATTCAATATAGCAACCTTACACTCCGATACCCAGTTACGGGACAAACCAAAAACAAAATTCCTCATCTTAGATCTTATGGTAAAGATTAACTCTGGAGCATAACAAGACAATTGCTGAAGTTTCAATGCATACTCCTTGACACTTATCTTTCCTTTCTTAAAACTTACAAACTCTTCAGACTTAGATTCCTTTAACTCCCGAGGAAAAATGTGATCAATAACATCTCCAGAAAAGTCATCCCACATAGTTTGCTCATCATTATCACCCCTTATAGCTTCTCACTCTCCATACCACTGATAAGCTACATACTTTAATTGATATGCAATGAGCTATACACCTTCTAAGTCAATAGCATACATCACCCTAAAGATTTTATCTATCTCATTAATGAATTCATATATATCCTCCTCAATATTAGAGCTTATAAAGGTTAGGGGATTGAACCTTATAAACTGGCCAACCCGAGTGACCTCAGATGAATAAGCAATAGAACCAATATGATCGGACTGACGAGACTGTGATGCCACCAACTGAGTAAGCATATAAATAGATTGACAGAACTCTGTATTAGAGATATCTCCCTGAGGTGTCTGAGCATAAGTGTCACCAGTGAGTGAAGCCCGAGGAGGACTAGTAGGGACTCATGCAACTCCACGTGGAGCAGTGCAATTAGAAGCTTGAACCTTAGACCGGGTCTGCACTCTATAAGAAGAATGAGTCCCTTCCCTATTTCCTCAAGTAGGATAGAGTTCCCAATAGAGTTTTTACGAACATTAGATCTATAGTGAGGAATGATCTGCAATGCCAGAAAGTCAGGAGTTAGAGAAGTTTCATACTACTAGAGTCTATAGCTCGAAATAGAACACAAGAAAGAAAAACATTCCTAAATGCCTTATAGTCTCCTTCTTATAAGTGTGACACACTATATACTCATGAAAAGGACTCAACTTGACACGTATTTTAGACACCAAACGATACTAACTTGTGCTCTGATACCAAGTTTGTCATGACCTAAACTAGGACCTAGTTGTAATAGGTATCTCAAGCCCACCATAGACCGGAGAGCACCTCCTTAGCCTTACCTTATGAGAATAATAATAATAAGGATAAAGTGAAAGCCAGTCAAACGGTAATAAGAAGATGAATAGATAACTCAAAAAAGACTAAGAGTTAAAAAAATAACAAACCCATACTTGTTCACAATAGCCTCTAAAACCAGAATAGAAACTAAGTCGGGACATGCCTCCGACTATGACTAGAAAGAATCCAAAAGTACTAAGTCAATAAAGAAAACATAGTGAAATGATAAGGCTTTCCAAAGGATGGATGCTCACCAATTCACAATAACTCAATGGACGTGCTCATCCACCTAACATTGCATAAGAGCAACAAAAAATTCTTCGGTCCCTATATCATAAAATAGTGTAGCGCCTTAGGACGACCAGTGGGATACGCACTGACATGTAACTCAAAAAAGTGATAAAATAATATCATGTCCAAAATCATCCAAACCACATGCACACATTAATAAATACATATATAAGATGCTGAGATAGGATAAAGGGCCATGAACATAAGAGTTTAATTATTTAACCTGAACTGTGTAGCTCGATCCATCCTAAGGAAATCTATGGGCTATATGGGTTCAGCTCCCCAACTGAAATGGACCTAATGCATGCTAGTCATATGAACCGAGGAAAAACTGAGGAAAAAATAAAGCCACCATGGGCACTGGCCATCCTAAAAAATATATATCAAGTATGCATTGAACAAACAGTCATATAGAGCCCTAACACCGGCAAACGTGGTTTTCAATGTTTGTCCCCTCGGGACTTACACCTTTACAGTGAGCTACACAATTTCTTTTAAGCCCAAATTAAAATAATTTGCAAATAAGCCAATCCATTAAGCCAGGAGTCATTCATTAAGACATTTACCACTTGGTATCGTGATACCAATATGCTTACAAGATAAATTAAACATACCAAACCAATCCACATAACCACATTGACTCTCAAGTTCAATTTAAAATCTAAATTATGGTCACCAAGGTAATTCAAATTCATTTTTATGTCCATTTATCCATTAATGGAATGATTTGAGCTCAAAAGCAAGTCAAATTATGGAATTTTTCCATATTTAAAATAAGATTATAAAGTGGGTTGAGGTTAATACCAATTTCAAGCCAAGATATATTAAACTTAGCGAAACCCGTGTCCCCTATTTCAATCATTTAAACAATGCAATAATTCAGTCTCAAAAATATTAATTTAAAGAATGAATAATCAATTTAAAACATATGACAAGTAATTCAATCAGTAAAAATCAAAATTCCTCAACCCAATTTCAAAACTCAAAATTTAAACCACATAAAAATCCATTCAATTAATAGCACAATGTAAAATTCAAGTATAACAAAGAGAAACATCCTAAAATATGTAAGAAATTGAAGTTAATTTGATGTTTGGAGCCCAAAATAATGATTTCTTGAAAAACTTTTGAGCTTTATTAGGTGGAGAGTTAAATATGAATAAAGTAGAGTTTGATCTTTGAAAACTTAAGAAAAAGGATCACTTTTATGTTTATAAGTCGTACAAGGGATAAAAAGACCAAAAGTCCCACACCCCAAGTGAAAAGAATAAAACTGGATAAAATAAAAATACTGATGTGGCGTGGAGGTTAGCCTTTATGCTGCACCAACATCGCAGAGGTTAACCTTCGTGACACAATCTTAGCATGGATCCTCACTGCCTCGGGGTCTCAAAATAACCCCGAATTTCCTTCAAAAAATTTGAAACTTTTCCCAAATATACTATTAACATTCCTAAACATAATTCAAGTCAAAAATTGACATTACGCATGTGAGAGGGTCAAAAATAAAATCATCAAAATTTTAAGGGGTTTTACAAAATATTTCATAAATCAAGGCACAGTGTGCTGGTGTCAACTCTTACCCATAAAACGTAACTTGTTGTTTTAAAGTCTCTGGGATGAGTCTTTCCTCTGAGGCAAGAGTTATAGAAAATTTCATAAATCAAGACACATTGTGATAGTGTCAACTCCTATCCATGGAACGTAACTTATGTTTTTGAAAGATTTTGGGCTATCTTGTCTCTAATGCAAGAGTTATAAAATGTGTAATAAATCAAGATACAATATAGTAGTATTAAATCTTGCCCATTGAGCCAAACTTATTGTTTGAAAGGGATGAAAAGAAAAATAATAAAATTTGAGGAAAAAGAAAAAAATGAATAAAAATCATTTCAAAAAAATAAAAAAAATAAAAAAGAGAAAAGGAAAAAAAGAAAAAAATTGAAGTTGAGAGGAGAAATGGAAAAAGGTAAAGGTCAAGAAAAAATAAAAATAAAATATAAAAATTAAATTAATATTAAAAAAAAAAAGAAAAAAATAGAAGTTGAAAGATATAAAAATATTTAGAGCTGTTTAAAAATACTTCAAATATAGAGGGACAAATAAATATTTATTCTATGCATAAAAAAGAAGAAAAAATAATTTTATATGACTTTTCTTACGGGGATCAAAAAGCAAAGTTACCCACTATGTGAGTCATTTCTACCGTTTACACCCAAACTTTTGTAATTAATTTAAAAAGGCTCATCAATTATGACTCTAACTATAATTCTATCTATCGCTATCCCTCATAAGCAGGTACTTATTATAAACATTGTTCGTAAAATATGAAAAGATTATATTGAAGACTACCTAGCTAGTTACTACCGTTGTTATTATGAATCTTTCTCGATCGATTGACTTACGTAACTAATTGTAATTGACAAATTATAATAGTTGATAGTTGTATTATTAATAGTTCTATTAAAATACTATGTTATGATTTTTGAATAATATATTATCTAGTTTATTATAAAAATGATAATTTTGTGTCAAACTTATGAATTATTTTAATAGTTTCTAAAATTTATGTATATAGGTCATGTTTTATTTTATTTTTTAAAAAGGATGACATATGTATCCCAAAAATTATGGCCAAACAAATGATTAAACTCAACCAAAATTAATTTTTCAAAAATATTTGACAATCTATCGACAAATGCTAACTTCGTCTATTTTAAACAGAAAATATTTCTTTTCATTTTTTGACAACTTTTTAATATCAATTCTTTTTATATGAAATATTTAAAATTGTACATTTTATATAACTTTAATTTAAAAGTATAAAATTTAAAAATACT
>JAPEIP010000003.1:64314785-64335637 GCA_026120095.1 Capsicum chinense
AATATCAATTCTTTTTATATGAAATATTTAAAATTGTACATTTTATATAACTTTAATTTAAAAGTATAAAATTTAAAAATACTATTTATTTTCTTAAATTCAATGTAAAATAAAAATTACATAGACAAATTGAAAGGAAGGGAGTAATTTTTTGGTACAAACATATGGATAACTATTGTAATGTACCTTTTGCTTCCTTGCTCGATCACTAATTGGTTAACCACAAACCAAGTGAAAGAAAATAAAAGGAGGATTGACTGGTACGTACAGATATGATGCTTAGCGTGTGAGAATATGAAGTGAAGCTTTCAATTCAAGCGAAAAAAAGAGAAGAATTTCCCTTTCCATGTCTTACCTTTATTTGATTCCATATTCTTTTCTTTAACCTTTTGGTATTCCAAATAAACCGACCTAACTAATCCCGACCCACACCAGATAAGTCAGTCTGTTTATTTCTATGGGATAACTTAAATGTTTGAAAGATTCTGGCTATTTCATTTCATCTTATTCTTTGGTCGGATTACATATTCCTTTTTCTTTCGTGGAGAGACGCTGGCATTTCACTTAAAAAAGTTAACCCTTGCCAAGCCGACTCTAGCTTCCTGCCTATCTTATATATAGGTGGTTGCAGGCAAATTATACACTCAATGTGCTAAATCTTTATAAATTAGCAAGACGTACGTTCTACATATATAGCTTCTACATGGATTCAAACTCACACCACGAAGGAACTCATAAAGTTTATCCGGCAGATAATGGGGTAGGTTTAATTTGATCTTCATTTTTCTCTTGATTCTTTTCTTTCAAACTTAGTCTAGTCAAAACTAAATCAATGTAATCTTTTAAAATATTAAATTGCCATTTTTGCAGTTCACAATTTATCCCAAAGCCCTTAATATCATTTGGGGAAAGGATGGACGATACTGGAAATTACCAAAAGAGTAAGCATATATATGTCACTTTCTACATATTGTTATTAGCAGACTGAATAGATTAGGTGGCAACAAACTATTTGAAAAGTGATTTATTTTGGAGATTGAGTAGTCCAACTTGTGAATGTGCCCCTACTCCAAAATTCCGAAATGGTATATCATAGGCGAGAGGGATGGAACTAGTGGGAAGGAAGGGAGTTCCTCGAAAAATTATACCTGTAAATAAGTTAAGAATAATTGCTTTTGTTATTAATATGAATTTTTAAATCACCTTGTGAAAATTATACTTATAAACAGGTTAGATCTCCTTCTGATCTAGTGTTGGATTTGGTGATGAACAGGGAATTAGACCAAGCAGAACTTGTACAAGTAAGTTGGCTAGAGGTAACAGGGTGGTGTGACATAGTAAAGCTAAACACAACATATGAAGTTGAGTTCGAGCTGAAATTGACACCAGATGCATTTGGCTTTAACGAGTTACCCCTCTATTTTATGGTCAAATGGGGATCAAAAAACAAATGGAAGAAAATTTATTTGACAAAAGAGGCCATTGATGAATCAACTGGAACATATTGCGTACCAAACAATCTTACCATTGATACAGCTGTTTCTGAATCTGAAAGCAAGCTTTGTTTTGGTCTCTATGAAGTTTGGAGTGGAAAATGGAAAGGAGGATTGATAATAAAAAAGGTACACATCCGGGAGAAGAAGTAATAACATACATTCTTTGTGCTTGCATGCGGTGTCTGAGAGTCTTTTCCTAATAAAAACTACACATAATCATATCTATTAATATAAATAAAATAAAGCTTCATTGAGTTTTCTGTTATAACCATTGGTACTTATCCGTCCAAATGGTCTTATATTTCTTTGTAATAGTGAGTTACTGTGAAAATAAAATGTATGTTGATATAGCTTTCCGTTTGACCTTCTTATTATTGTTGGGTTGTATTCTAATTTTTTGTTTTGTTATTTTATACTGTGATTTGCAAATTTGAGATGTAAAAAATTTGGATCATTGGTATTTATGTATGTCATTTTCATTTTCAAGTGGCTATTATTATTACTGCTTCGATGGATGAAGAAATAGAGCCCTCCGAGGTTTCAAAACATATCCATATTTTTGTTGGGTTTTAAGTTGAGGTGTTGCGGTGTAAATAGGAAAATGAGGAGAACAGAAAATTTGAATAAAAGTTCATTTTACCAAGGTGCTTTATCCTTATTGAATGGAAAGAGGAAGATAATTGTGCTTATTGTTACTTCTAATTGCAGACGGTAGTGCATACAGTCGGAAGAGTAATATTGTGATTGCAAGCAATCAGATGTCGAATTAATGGAGATTTATACTTAATTATTTACTAAATTGAACTAATTCTAATTATTTACTCAAGCTATGAAATCTTAAGGTTTGGTTGGTTATTAATTATATTACTTTTATACTAAAGCATGTAAGAATAAATACTGTAGAAGTTGAAGAATTTAAGACCTAGGATTATGGTGCGTACGTAATCCCATCTATTTACTGTTGATAAGAGTAATTAAGCGTCATTTTGTTCACTGAGTATGGGGTTAGTATTATGGTCATGATTTCTCAAGCCTCTTAACTCTCTATCAAAATTAGCTTTCTAACTACATCGTTCATAGGAAATAGTTGAAATAATCCAAATGCATTTGTACACCTTCCTGTATTTGAGCCTAGTAGGGCATACTAGGTATGTTTTCATCTTAGCCGCTTATCCATCTGTAAACGAACCCTACTTCCCTTAACCCACATACTATTTCTAGTTTTCTTCTCTTGAGTTCTACTAATAATTATCTATATATTTATCCTATTAGTAGCTAAGCACAGCGAAATAGTAAGTGTAAGATTAAGAGAATAAAACATGGATGGTAAAATTGCGCAATAACAATTTATATATCTAATATGACGTTCGTTCTGTAGTCATAACCTTAGGAGAGGACTTTAGCCGCTCAATATCTGATTACAAAGCTTTAATAAGTATGAATAAGAAATACTGTTAATGGAGGAGATAAAGAAGTAAACCCTAGAGAATTTAATTTTTGATCTTCCTATGTACCTCCACAATGATCTTCCTGTACTAAAAATGAATAAGTATTTGAGTATTTACAATATTTAAAATAACCCCCGAGGCCGACCACGTTGGACTAGGAAAGGCCATAACTTTGACCAAGATTACACTGCCTCCCCTTGCGAGAACCTCTATCTCTCTCTGGGCTTAGTGAGGTCCTATGCCTTGCTCTAGGTTTCTCCTTGCACGTCCTCTACTTTGCTTTGGAATTTTACCTTTTGGATCTAAACTTTCGCGAGCTTTCTTGTTTTACCTCTGTAAATTTTATACTTGATCAATTTTTGAGCATTTTTATTTGCATTGCATAAAATACCTTATATAAGTGCTAAAATATGAAAATCGGTATAAATCAAGAGTATTAAGATAGATTATCCTCAACGTAGAATATAAATGGGCAAAACATGATTAAAAAGACTGGAAATATGCCTCACATTGTCACCTAGCTCACACATTAACCTTTGTTTGTTCTTGAACCACTAAACACTTTATGCTTAACATCTATTTCACTACTCAAGATCAATAGGTTAGTTTCTCCTAGATCACCAAGACACTTTAAGCATACAGCCAACTCTCATACAAAGTGCATTGAACACGTCAAATCAAGACAATTCTATTAAGACGATATAGCCTCTTGAACAAACTATTCAACACAAAATAATTCTATATCAAGCAAAGAAATAGAATAGATCGCTAAGTTTACGTCACCAATGTGATGCCACTTTTTAAAAGAGATTTTGCCTCGTACATTCACTATTTATCACAATTTTCAAGACATATAAAGAAACAATGTCACTATCACAATATTATTCATATGCATACGAGATATACCAAAGGCTTGGCCTTAATATCATAATCTATTAACAAAAGCGATGACAATGTTGGATTAAAAGGTCTTTCAAGGTTTTAATACTGTTAACGGACGAGTGGAAATTATTATGCCTGAATAATGACTACTTCTGCACTTTTAAAACTTTTACTTCAATCTTTTATGCTTTTTATGTATTCCCAATTTCACCTTTTCTTTGTACTTCCCTTTTATACCTCCACGTCGTCCCATTTTTTATACATTGTTAGCAAGGATCAATTTCTCAACTCTATATTTTTGAATTTTTCTTCTTTCTTTTTCCTCAACTGACTATGATGACTAACTTCTTATATATAAGTGGACATCATTTTAACTTTAATTTATTTCTACACCAATTCTCATTGATTCACTACCCTCTCCCCTCTACTTTTAAAGTTTAACTTTAAAGAGCACAAGGGACTTTCAGGATCAAGTTTATACAAGGTTTATCAACAAATATGTTAATTAAGTGACTTTCGAGAAATTGGCTAAAAAGAATCAACGGGGCTTACTATAGATAGTGAAATGACAGACAAAAATATAGTAAAACACTGACTTAAAAAAGAATTGTCTTAATCACATCCTATAAATCAACAATTTGTTTAACTTTGTATACATACTGGCCAAGTTCTAAATATCTACCGAAAATATGGAATATGCAAAATCGTCACGATCCAAATATGAGAAATCTTACCACCCAAACAACTAATTATGGGAATTCAATTAACAACCTCTTTTGTTTTTTGGTGAAAGAGAGAACAGCCTCTTTATATGTAAGCGATTTCATCTCTATACCAAATATTTTTATAATATTTGAGACTTATATAAGTAAATAACTTAACAATAAAATAACTCAAAAGGACCTAGTCTAGACATGTACAAGAGCTTCGATATTGAACAAAGACAAAGAATAAGACAACTTTTGCCATAGAGCAAAGTTGTCACAACCCAAAATAGAGTATGTGATGACACCTGTCACACCCTTTGGTATAGGTACGCCTATCTCAATCCTAACTCACTAATCAAATTAAATTAGGAGCAGAAGAAGAATGAAATAATTCCAAATGGTATAGAAAGAAATACAATCTCAGTGATACATATAGGTCTGGTTGTCACTAGTACAAGTATCTAAACAAAATATGATAAAATAATTTAAAGTATCTTAAATACGAATAAAACATAAGATGAAATAAGGAGAGATCCAAGTAAGCTCTGAGACATGTTAGTCGCTGCCTCAATATCCAAAAGTCAGATGTTGAGAGAACATAACCTATGCTCTGCTACTTGAATAAAACCTGCATAGAATGTAGAAAAAGAAAAGAAAAACAAGGGTAAGTACGAAACACATGTATTCAACAAGCATCGTCAAAAATTGACCCTAGTCAATTGTAATTTCAAGAACCACCACACTAACCATACAAATTACCTCAAATAAATCTGCACTCAGAAAGGTTCCAGCCTAACCACATAGATAGCACATTTATCAACATAATTAAATTAGTGCATTTAATGTAGACAAATACAAGTTTCAGATCAATGACAACAAAGATAAGTCGTATTAAAAAAAATCTTACCAACACGGTATATGATAATCACTCACCATCCCAAACCAATAATTTTGGCTAAGGTTGAGGAGGTACATTTCCTGTAAAACACTAGATGTAACACCACAGTCTTCACAGATCAAGCCATAAATAATATCCCATGTCTAATAATATCTCAATCCCCAAATTATCCTAGAGAAGATATAATGCAATGCAATATAATAATATGAGATCAAAAATGCACAATATCACAAAGAAGATTCTATCATGATAATATAATACAAAAGAAAATAATCAAACACAGTATCAATCATACAAAAGAATACAATACAATGCAAGTGATTCAATGCCAAGGAATGATAATAATGTAATATCTCAATGTCACCTCATATGCACCTTTCAAGCATAAGCTTCTAGGACAAGACACATGGGGGGTTCGCAAGCCATATACTATCACAATCTAATCATCCATGATTTCTTAGTATACTTAGCCCCATGTACTCATGATACACCCTTAACGACAAGTAAAAATCACACTATGTCGTGTATGTTTTCAAATTAGTCTTCTTGAGTAGGCTTGTGCTAATTATTATTTCTTCTCAAGCCCAAGTTGAGTGTCAAAGTTATGAAAACCTTTGAGTTATGATGTCACAACATCCAACTTATTTTATAACTTCATGTTTTAGTCCTTTAATGAACCTCTTTATGCTAAGACACTGGTGATGAAAGTGACAATAATGTTTTTGATGGAAGAGAGTAGATGTTCCTTAGTATGGAGAATCCTAGTGTACATTGTTCAATTTAAGGTTATAAGTGTGGAGCTAGTTTAAGACAAAGATTCGCTAAATAAAATAGTTAGTTGAGAAGTTTTGGTAGGTCTTTTTGTGGTACTTCATGAAATTATCATTGATAGAGGTGTTAGAAAGATAGGAAAAAAATCTTAAATGAGTCAGTTAACTAAAAGTCCAAGAAGTGGTGTAGCGTGTATTGACAGAACATGGATGATTGCATGATGCACTAGTGACTTCTTGGGTATAACTTAAGGTTGATCAGAGTTGATAACCAAGAGAAATTTATTTTGAGAGTGATAACTTCTAGTAGATATAGACTTCAGTGCCCCCTGGTTGAGACTATCATGTTTACCTTATAGATAGCACTTTGCACCTCTAAGTTAGGCTTAAATAGAGTAAGATCATGCAGTTAGACCTAGCCTTTAGCAGCCTTAAGTAAATTGGCCTCAAAACAACTTAAAGTTGAAGCCCGTAAAGTTCAGTGTTTCTTAAGAAAGAGCATGTTTGGGAAGCATTATTAAGATTAAAAGTTAGCAGTGGTTTTAGTTAAGGTATAGTAATACTATTATTATTTTCGGTACTAGATACCCATTTCCATGCAATATAGTTTTAGCCTAAGAATGTATTATGTTCAAGTCTATGCTATCTCTATTATATGAACCTATATCTGTAGACTGGATGATCAATCCATGTTAGGACTCCTTATTTAAATGCCTTACTTAGATCATGCTTGAAATTCTTTGCCCTAAATGTCATTAGAAATTATGATAGGGAGCATATGAGGAAACGAATGTTCCTTTATCATTGACACATAGAAATTTCATTCCTTTATTTATCACTTCCTTTATTTATCACTTCACAGTTCTATGTTTTTGTTTGTATCATGACTGCTTCATTTTAGTTCTAAACTCTCAATATGAATTGGTTCAATATAGCCTAACAAGAAAGTTTCAAGAATCAGATAAAAAGTTTCATTAGTTTCACCTTATTCATTCTTGTATTACTCTCCTAAGCTTAATCTCTATACCTATTACAGGTGATTCCTTATATGCACGTGTGCCATGTGTAATTCTGCTGAATCATTACTCATAGTCTAAACCAAATCCAACTATGATGGATACTCAATTTTATCTTCAACCCAGCTATATCTTTATACGCAGACATGATGGCCAAGTATCCGTATTTTCTCACTCTTAACATCAATTCAATAGAAGGTATAGATTTACCTAATAACATTGCTATCTTATAGTTTCATGTACATTCCAAACAATTCTTACATATGTGTTCGTGTTCCATGTGTCTCAACTAAGTCAGAACTTTATCCAAAATTGATTTCAGCTATGATGCACAATTAATTTTAGCATTCAGTTTCATATTAGTACCTTTATTTTTTAAAGTCTAATCTTAATATTCATTTGAGGATGAATGATCTCAAGGGGGAGATATTGTAACACCCTAAATTTCTTAGCTATGATCTGAGCCATTCTTTGAATGTCCATAGAACCAAATTTGACGACTTCAAATTTTAGATAGATGTTATGATCAAATTTGATAGTGTGAGAAGAGATTTGGATATGAATTAAGGTCATAAAGAACCTCTAGCACAAAGTTATGTAGAAATCTTCTTTATCGATTGAATTTTTCATGTAATATCTTACTAGGGTTAATATCAAAAGATCATAACTCCTAATATATAAATAGTTTTGTATCTCACAACCCACCAAATGAAAGATCTATGAGTATTATTTTCAACGGTGACAACTATTCATCCATCAGATACTGTAGTAAAAAATTATGCTTATTTTATCAAAGGGTGTACATTTGCCAAAGAGTTACGGCTGAAGTGATGAATAGTCACTTGGACGAGGATCCATCAAGTCCACCGTCACTTGGGTGATGAGCCATCAAAGTGAACATCCAAGCCTAACCAGTAAGATCAAAATTAAACAAAAAGTTGATAGTTTGGATGATGTTTCATCAAGGGGTTGACAGTTCGACACCTGATTCATCAGACGGGATTTTTCTACACTTTTGAATAGATTAAGGGGTAGTATGGTTCTTTATTTACCCCTAAACCTCTTCCCATGACTTTATTCACCCATTAAGAGTTATTTTTAGAAAAACATCGATAAAATCTCCCAAATTCTTTTTTCCTTCTCCCAAAATAGATAAGTATAAGAGAGGGGTTTCTCAAACCCTTAACTCTAAGGCTCCCAAGTTGTATAATTTCTTTGAGAATCTTCTTCTTTCAAGTATGTGAAAATTCAACAAGGGCTTCCTTTCATCCCTAATTTCAGTTCCCAAACATGGATTTTCTAGAATTCAAATTTCTAGGGTTTATACCGACCTAATAATTTTTGCGTCATTCTAATATTTTTGTGTTTCTCATGGTTATTAATTCTTTAAAATTATATGATTTCCTAATTCTGAGTTTCAAATGTGAAATTTTGGCTATTATGATATGAATTTACCTAAATTTTTATAAATTAGTATGTTATATATGATTTTGAATTGATATAAACTGTTTGAGATGATTAAATCCTATGATCTTAGACTTAACATGAATATCAAGGAATTTTACATTTTGACACGAGATAAAAACAGATACATAATTGCTTTTTAGACTTACAAACTATTTTATGTCTACCTCATAATAAATTACTACAATATAAGCAATATGAAATGTTTTAGAAGTATTATTTAGCTCATCTTCCGAGACTCAAACTATATGCCATCATCGGTTATCAAGGTACGTCTCTCCAGTTGAGACTTCCCATCTTTTTGCCCCAAAAATAGGTCCACGAGTGAATTCACACCAAACCATAGTTCTTTATCCACGACATGGTATTAAACACCTTCCCAATAAGAGTTACAATTTGAACTCCATATTTCTCAAATGAGCATGTCAATTAAGATAATCTCTCACAAAAAAACAGTTTTGTAACTAAGTGAATATGTCTCACTAGTTTGTTTAGTTATGATTCTTTATCCCTTATATCTATGTTTTACTATTTTAATCTATTTACATAATGTGAATTAAGTCATTACATACATTTCATGCATATGTTTTACTCCTCACATGATATACTTTAGATGTGTGTATATATGTGTGTATATATATATATATTACATATATCTCCCATATATTCAGTATATTTCAAAAGTACCGACCACATATTTTTGTGCTCTGCATTCTATCTCCCATATACTCGTATTTTAAGAACTTGGTTACATTTATTATTTTATTTCAGTAGTTCATCTTTATGCTCAGTTGTCACGACCCGATTTTCTCAGGTCATGATGACGCCTATCATAACCCACTAGTAGGCAAGCCAACTCGTAGTCCAGAACCGCTAGTAACAGAATACTCAATAATATAAGGAAAAGAATGCAGAATATATGAAATAAAGATCAATACATAGAAGAATCCTAAAACCGTGTGGTATCAGCACAAGAGCTTCTAATATAAAAAGAGTACACAAGTGAAATATCAAGAGATATACATTGATACAACTTATCTCCAAATATAACTTAGAGACTAGTCTAATACATAAGAGAGAGATAAGTAATGCTTTGAATGTCAGAAGCTCACACTAAGTATTTGAACCAGGACTGCTCCGCATAATGCACAAATCAACAATGATAACCCGTACTATGATCTGCAGGCTGCAAAAGTGTAGTATGAGTACTAAATAAATGGTACTCAGCAGGCAACTGCCAACTGAGCTCAAAAGATAAAGAAGATATACATAGAATATAAACAAAACTAAATCTACAAACAAGAGTTAAAAAATCATATAACAAGTCAATGAGAATAATAAGGGACAAATATCCTATTCATGTCCAAGAGTCTAACATAATAATACTAAGAAAGTATCAGGGTGAACCACCCTAGTCTAGCTATATTCAATAGATGTTAATGCTATACCATATATCCTAGGTCAATATACGAATAAAGAGCAATATAAAAATATATATAGTAATATACAAGGCGAAGAAATGACTATACGACATGAACAACGAAGGAAGGGATATACGGTAGTATCATAGTTTCATATAGCTATATATATACATATATATATACATATATATATATATATATAGGTATACATACATGAAAACAAGAGGTCATCTCAAAGCATAACCTATATCATCATATTCTCATTTTGAGACCTCATTATAATAAAATTGGGATTTAAATACTATCATACTCGAGGCTTCTAATCCACATAGCTAGACATGAAATAATCATGCATAATGATGCAACAAGCACGCAGGAAAGTTAGGGAAGTGGCAGTCCCACTTCCGATGAACTTGACTTTCCCAATTCATAGATCGGCTATTAGGGGAAATTTCAAGTTAAAGCACAACATGGTGCAACTTCAAATCAGCGGTGGAAAATTTGTAGAGCTTTCACATGAGGATCAAAAATTTCACCTGCAGACTTTCATTGAGCTTACTGACATATTCATTCTGACTGGGGTAAGTACAAATTATGTGAGGCTGACACTTTTTCCCTATTCACTGTGGGGGGAAGCTAAAAGGTAGTTGAATGTGGAGTCGTCCAATTCAATCATATTATAGGACGACTTAGCTACAAAGTTCCTCATTAAATTCATTCCATCAGGCAAGACTGTGAGACTTCGCAGTGAGATAGTAAGCTTCAAACAAAAGCCTAATGTAAATCTATATCACGCTTGGGAACGCTTCAAGTCCCTTCTTCGGGATTTTCCACACCACCAACAGTCCAATGAGGTACTTGCTCATACTTTTGTGGAACCACTTGATCACAATACAAAGATTTTGTCAGATTCAGCCGCAGGTGGGTAAGCGCTGGAGTTGACTTATGATGAGCTGTACATATTATTGAACCGTATAGTACAAGGAAATTTTAAATGGCATTAAGATTATAAAATTTCCACGAAAATAATTATGTGTGTACTGGAGGTAGACCAGTTTACTTCCTTATCAGCCTAAGTTGTAGCATTGCAAAATATGATAAACACTCAGTTTAGCAGGCTGAAATTGGGAGCTCTACAACTTGCAGCCACAATCAATGCCATTCAACAAGCTGCAAGTTGGTGTGAAGTGTGTGGTAATAGTGGTAACTTAGCAGCTATGTGTGCTTCTAATCTAGAATCGGTGATGTATGTGGGCAATGATCAAAGACCAAATGATGGTAACGCCTACAACTTGAAATGGCATACTCAACCTTGGAATTCACAACAACAGCAAATTCCATGGCCATAGGCCCAAATGAATTAGTCAACTAGCAATATGAAAGAGATGTTGAAGTAGTTTCTATTTAGTCAGACACAATTAGTTGCGGACACGAAAAATTCGCAAGCAGCTCATAGAAGCTAGGAGATTCAAGTGGGGCAGATACAAAAAGCATTAAATACTAGGCCACAAGATGATTTTCTAAAAGATACATAAAATCCAAAGCAGGTTATGTCAATCAGCTTGAGGAGCAGTGAAGAGCTTCAAGAAGAACCTCCTAAGGCAATAAAGGGGGTAGATGCAAATTTGACTCCCCAATAGGTTTCTAAAAAAGCTACTGATAAGTCAAGGAAGTCTGAGTACTTAAAAGAGACAGTTGTTGCTGAACCAAAAAAGAAGTAAGTGCCGCCATACCCTTTCCTCAAAGGCAAATTAAAGCGAAGGAGGATGCCATGTTTAAGAAGTTCTTTGATATATTCAGAAAGCTTCAAATTTACTTACCTTTGTTAGATATTTTGCAGGGTATGCCCAAGTACGAAAAGTACTTGAGGGATGTGGTTGCTAATAAGGTGAAATTTTAGGATGTGGAGGAAATAACACTCACTGAAGAGTGTAGCGCTATAATGAAACATAAAATTCCCAAGAAATTGAGAGATCCAGGAAAATTTACTCTCCCTATCCAAATTGGGAGTAAAGTGGTCCATACATTCAGTGACTTAGGGGCTAGCGTGAATCTGATGCCCCTATTCTTGTTTGATACACTGGGCTTAGGAAAGTCTAAATTGACCAAGGAGTTTTTGCAACTAGCAGACGGATCCATTGCACATCCAGAAGGAATAATTGAGGATGTCCTCATAAAGTTTGGTAAATTTTTTATCCTTGCTGACTTTATTATTCTTAATTTTAAGGCAGACGAACAAGTACTAATTATCTTGGGGAATCTATTCTTAGCAACTGGAGAAATGTTGATTGATGTTAAAGAAGACACACTAAAAATAAGGGTAGATGATGAAGAGGTGGTATTTGATATATATATATATAAAGCACCCACACTAATGTCTCAATATAAAGATTTGTGTATGATCAATGTGATTGAAGGGATGCGTGTGGGGTGGCTAGTCCACCAAAGACCTCTTTGAACTACTTGATTAAGCAAACTAATATTCTACTGCCTAAGCCTGATTTGATACCAATTGATGATCCTGAAAAGTTAAAGTTGAGAAATCTGCTACATATGAGAATTCACACCCAAGAGGGGTGAAGAGAATAAGAAGATGGAGACCAAGCATGAGGAAGAGAAGGAAAGAGAACAACTTAGTCTTAGTTGGGTCGTGCTGTGATACTAAATCAGGCTCTATTTGGAAGGCGACCCAAGTTATGTAGGTATGTTTTCTTTTTAGTTTCTTAGTTTTTATTTCACGTAGTTTCTATTTTTGGTTAAGTCGCAGGTTAATGGGAAGTCTGAGTACCATAAACTTGAGCCACGGCAAAAATAGAGTGTGGGGTCCCATGTATCTCATTTATGTGTAATTATACTACTAGCTAGGCCTAGAGGCCTCAGGGAGTATTTCTACCTTTTACTTTTAAGTTCACTTTGGGGACAAAGTAGATTTTTAAGTGTGGGGTGAGGAAATTCCTAAATTTTGGGCTCAATTTAAAATTTTTTGGTGTAAGATATTCTTTTTGGTGCTATTTTTGATTATATGATGCAAGTGGGTTTGTTTGTAAAAGCATATAGAATAAGTGAATTACTACTTTTGAGACTCTTAGGCTCATTTATGTGACTCTTGTATTTTTGGGCTTAAATTTGAATTCGTGTTATTATTTGGTTGGGAGTCTATGATGATCCTATTGAGTTGAGCATGTGCCATGTGCGTGTAAGGTTTTTGTATATTCCTTGTTGCCTGTGTTGTCTAGAACTTGTTCAGTGTGTGTGTAAAGACAAATAAAGGGTGTGGATTTAGGAGATGATTTAGACATTTCTTTGATAGCCTTGTTTTATACCTTCTATTTGTCCTACCCTTTGTGCATTATCCTTGTTAAACCCCATTAATCATTTAGCCCTTTTTGGTAGCCGCATAAGTAGCCTAATCCCTTCTTTGATAGACCTTAATTTGATCGAAAAAGCTCCTAAGTGCTTTAATGAAAAAAATAAATTTGAGAAATTGAAGAAGAAAAAAGTGAAATTGATACCCCAAGGTAATAGTGATATAAATGGTGTTATAAATATTCCCATGGTTGTAGAAAATGAGAAAAATTAGATCATGAAGGAATAAACAATATGCCCACCAAGTGTTTGTGAAAATACTTAAAAGAGATGGGGGAAAAAACAAAAGATATGGGTGGATGAAAACTGAAATTTGGTTGTCGGAGATTGGTTTTAAATGTATAATGTAGTGTATTAAAGCTCTTAGAGAGGTTAGTAACTATTCCAAAATAGTTCCTACCCGTCCCTTAGCCTACATTACAACCCGAAAAATACCTATTTGATCCTATACTTTACATTCAAATATTAGTGGAGCATTACACAAAGGGAAAACTTATGGTTCATTGTGTGTAGCTTCTGAATTCCTTGTGAGAGTGAGCGTAATTTGATTCTTCTACCCATGTTATGAATTATATAATTTTGAATGATTATGGTCAACTCTCTTGTTGTGAGGGGCACGTGTTTGATGAATGTGGGTGATTTGTATTATGTCCTTGATTGAATGATAAGCATGAGTTCCAACTAGGTGTGTCAATTCTTGAGTCTAGGATGTTTTGGAGTAGTTTTCATAAGCTTTCAATAGTGCTTGTAACATGCTTAGAGTAGAAACTTGCAATCTATGTAGTCATGGTTATACTAGCTTGAGTTTCTTGCATGTAGTATAAGTGTAGAGTCACCAGCTCATGATGTTTATATTGAAGAGTTGTTCAAGGACAAACAAGGCTTTAAGTGTGGGGTGGTGATGTTGGGTGTATTTATGCATCCCAGCATGACTATTCTAGCCTTTTTAGCTTTGTTTTGAGGATGATTTGTATGATGTATGGGTTGATTATGTGATAAATGTGTATCAAAGTGTCAAATAATATGTTTACAATGTTCAAAGTGCATTCCAAACAAGTTTGTACCTAAAACTTTCAAATAGAGTTCAACCCGAAAATCTAGCGTTACTAGCTTGAGCTAGGTGCTTGTCTAGTTGATTCTGTTGGATTCTATTGTTTTTAATATGTTCCAAATGATTTTAATGTGTAATTATAAGTTAAATAACTTGTTGGTAGTGAGAAAAGTTCAATTTTAGTGAGTGTACAGCTAAAACAATAAGTGAAAGATCAATGCAAAATAACCTATCTTATCTCTTGTTTTGATTCATCGTAACGGGTAGTGTGTTATCTTTGTCTCCTAATTTATGGTGTGTGATTGTGTAGGATAATTTTGGAGAAGAATATGATGATGTTTTGATGATAATAAGGCTTGAAATCCATGGGAAATACACCCCAAGACAAGGAACCAAGAGGGGAGACTCAATACACAACCAAAATTTGGAGAGCAACTTCCAGAGGCTAAGGGCAATATTGAGGCGCTGCCCCACCTGGACCAGGGATATGGGAAGGGTGCATACTTTACTAGAGCGGCGCTCTAGCCAAGGCTCAGCCTCACCTAGAGTAGGACTATAGCCAGGGAGATGCCTCATCTAGTCTCGGGCTCAATAATTGACAGTTTCCTTGTCCAACATGGAATTGGCTTGCTCCTATACTCTAAATGCATGTTATATAATATTTTGACATATATTTGGAAATATTTTAGAGATCAAGGGGCTTCTCCAACTTCTTCTTTAAGTTTTTATTATTTTAACTTAACTCATTCATGTTTTAGTCATTAATTACCAATTTGTGATTACGATTATGACTATGCATGGCTAAGCGCCCTTTTTCTGGGGTTAAATCCTAGAACATGAGTATTATGGTTTTGAATTGAATTCGTTTAACTTTGATTATCATTATTGATTGTGTGTTAATCTTTGATTTAACTATTTTAAGGATTCGCGACCCTTAGAATATATCAATTGTATACCTTTTAATCTCGGGAGAGGGCGTAGGAGATAGATAAGGAGATGAACAAAGTTTGGATTTTTATTCTTTTATGAAATAAAGAATTGAACGTAGCACCTAGGATAGGGATGTACTTTGGAGCCGAACTTGATTCAAACGTAGGATGATAGCTTTAAGGAACTTAAGTGAACCATTACATCCCCGCTCAACAATGTAGTTGTAAGGTTCAACTTAGTTAAAGGATTAGAGGTTGGGAAACCATAATCATGAAATTAACCCAATGAATCAACAACCAAGATAAGCAAGTTAATGAATGAAATTCAATAACATAGTACGATTGTTCAAAGTGCTTTAACCTTGGGTTTTCTTCTATTGATTGTTTTAAGATTTTTAATTTACGCATTGTTTACTTTTCTACAATTTTCAAATTCCAAACTCTCTTTTTGGTTATGTTTGCATCAATTGAATCTAATTTGTGAACTAAAATTGAATTGTTGTTGAATCAAGTCTCTATGGGATCAATACTTTGCTTCTTAAAGGCCATTTTACTACTTGATAAGACTATGTATACTTGCGTGTGCTCTTGAGAAAAGTCAGTGCCTATTAAGGATATTGGTATTTTTAATTCCCTATATTATGAGGAGATCTCGATTGAGATCTTGGATCGTTAGGTTCATCGGTTGCTGACCAAGATTATGGCCTTGGTAAATATTCTATGGAGGAACCATAAGCTGGAAGAGGCTACATGGAAAGATGAAGAGGACATGAATTCCAAGTATTCTTTCATGTTTTCTACTCCAGAAATTTAGGCGGAAGGTATGTGTTCTTCATAATGTCTTTGCTTTCAAACTATGTTAAAGGAAAGATTGACTTCCTTGCGTCTTTGTTTTCTAACTTAGTTAAAGGTCAGAGTTAAGGTGTTGGGGTGTAATCGTGCTTGTACTGTCTTGTTCTATCATTCGGGGATGAATGATCTATGTGGTAGAAAATTGAAACACCCTGGGTTTTAACCCTTAGAAATTTCCTGAGTCTAAGCTTTCTGATCATCATATGACTCATGCTTACTTGTCGTATGATGCGGGTATGGTTTAGAGGTCTTAGTAGTATGTTACTCAGTGTAGTTTTGGTTGTTTTATGTCCAAAGTATGATAAGACTCCATATGAGCGTATGTACATGGCACGAGAAGTATAGTTCCAAATCATATATTGTTCATTGTCTAGCCTTGACATTCTGCTTAGGGTACGACTAGGTAGGTACTTTTCGTATGGTGATGGTACGATTTGGACAAGGAGAGTTGTATGTTGGACAAAATATGGAGTCCAACTTTCAGTCTTGGGTATGAGTGGAGGGTACCACTCGTATGATGTGAGTTCGAGTGAGGGTCCCAAATTGTACCCACCTGCAGAAACTTTTACAGTTTAAGTTGGGGTGTTTTGGATATTTCCTCTCTTAACCCCTTTTGACCCCATGACTTAAAACACTTTTGGGATATCATTTACCCTTGTATTCTCAATCAAAAACACTTAAAATTCTCTCAAATCTATCTCAAGCTCTTGGTTAAGCAAAGGTTATGGTTTTCTTTAAGGTGGTCAATTAAGGCTCTCAAGGATGGTTTCTTTTCATCTTCTTTGGTGTCTAAGGCATATTAATCCTCCCTCATTGTTATTTTAATGGTTTTAATGGTTTAATTATGGGTATTGTTTTTTTTTTGAACTATATGTTAGGAGTTTTGGTTGTTAATGGATGAATATTGTTATTCCATGATTTTGTTATGGTTTTCGTGTTAAAATTGTGGAATTGAACATGTGGTTTCATGGGAATGGTCAATTGGTTCTTGGTTTTCATTTTTGAAACTATATGCCCTCAACATGTTTGTTAAAATGCCTATAAGAATGGTTTTGTCACATAGTTTGACTTTTATTGAAACTATTGCATTGTATAATATGGTAATGGAACTTAAATTTGTTTGGTTGGTTTTAAATGATTTGGAAAGGCTTTGGTGTCCATGGTTTTGGTTTAATTGATAATCATGTAGGATACACGGGTATACCGTAAGTGTAGGCTAATGACATTGCTTGTAAGCTATAGTTGGTATAATGATACCACTTCCAAATGCTTTGGTAAACAACTTCTAGAATTGGTTGGTTATGTGATAATGGTTTTAATTGGGCTATAATAGCGTGTTGTGATAGCTTACCGTGAAGGTGTGAGTTCGATGGACGGACACTGGAAACTCATGTTTGCCGACATGAGGGTTGGTTATGCGACCTTGTACTTGTGGGGTACTTGGGAATCTCCTAAGTTTATACTTGTATATATGTATTATGGAGGGCGAAGGGTACACAGGAATTGCCGACCCCGGTGATATCTCTGGCTCATGTGGCTACACACACTAGGGCTTATTCAAGGGGTAACACTGGACCCATGTAGCCCGTGGTTGGATTATGATAGTAAAGCTACAAAAACCCTGACTAAGGTTTTAAATGCATGCTAAACCCAGTTCCTTGCAGATGGTTATTTACTTAGTTTTAAATATTGGCATTATTTTATCCTTACTCTAGAGTACATGCTAGCGTTCACCCACTAATCCATCTTCGGGCGTTGTATCCCCACGCTATGCAAGAACCGGCCATACTACTCCTCCTGCTCAGTAACTTAGATTTGGGGACAACTTTGTATCGGATTGGAGTGATGATCTTCCATATTCCGAAAGGCTCCATTTTATGTTATGGACTTCTCTACATACTTTTGTTATTTCTTAGACTTTGGTTTTTGGATATGGTGGGGGAATGTCCCGATAAGATGTTTTTTTTTTATTTTGGATAGAGGCTTTGTGAGACTACTTTGGGTTGGCATGGACGATGTCGGTATTGGTATCAGCTTTGTGATTAGTATTGGTATTATGCTGACACTGTTTGACTATATTTGATTTATGATTGTTCCATGTTGTTGTGTTATATAATCGAAATTCATCCAACATCAGATGCAGGGTGGTTATGGTTGGGTATTGGGGATGTTCTTTGGTCCTGATTAGGCTTGAGGCACCCAGCATGACTAGGCCCTAGTTTGGGTCATGTCAGATGCCTCAGATTCCTAACGAGTAGCAAGAGCATAGAGATGATTCTGGATAGTGTTGGTACCAAAAGTGGCACCCTTTGGCGTAGGAGCTGAAGATGTGGTGATCGCAACCTTATTAACCCTAGTGGAAACCCTTGTTGAAGGACAATCTCGCTACATGTGACCAAGGTGACCACAATTATAACACCAATTTCTTCCCTCCTCACAATATCTATGGTGAAGCTTCCCCAAAAAAAAAACAATGAGGAAAAGGTGGGCGTGATTGAGCTCTACTAACCTGAGACTGGGCACCATGTGCTGTAAGACCACTGTTGGCCTAGAAGGGACGTTCACCTGAAGGCTTAGGATAAGAATCACTGGCGGACGAACACGAATTTCCCCATTTTTTTTTCTTAGTCCACTTCCTACTGTCTCTCTCACTGTTCTGCTTATTTCCATCATGCTCTGAATATTTAAGCATCTTGCTTTGCATCTCTCCCAGCCCCGCCTGCTTCTTATTCTCATCCTTCACATGCTGCATATAAACCATTAACTTGGAGATGTCCATATCATTATTTATATTGCAGCCTTACACTCCAATACCAAATCGAAGGACAACCGAGAAGTAATCTTTCTCATTTTAGATCTCACATTAGACACTAACCTCGGAGCATAATGGGGCAACTGATGAAATTTTGGAGCATAATCTTTCACATTATCTTCTCTTGCTTCAAGTTTACAAACTCTTTATCCGTAGCTTCCCTCAACTCTTGATGAAAGAAGTGATCTAGAAAGGCCCCTGAAAAGTTATCTCACATAACCTGCTCAGCATCATCACCCCCATAACTTCCCACTCATTATACCACTGATGAGCTACATCTTTTAATTGATACACAACAATAAGTAGCATATCATCACCATAAAAATCTTCTCCTTCTCATCAATAAACCCCCAAGGATCCTTCTTAACCTTAGAGCCTGTAAAGGTTGGGTATTCAACTTGATAAACTAGCCAACCCGAGTGACCTCAGATTAATAGGAAATAAAACCAATATAATCAGACTGACGAGACTATGATGCCACAAACTAAGTAAGCGTATGAATAGACTTACAAAACTCTGCATTATAGATATCCCCCTAAGGTGATTGGGCATGACTAACACTAGCCCGGAAAGCCCAAGGAGGAGTAGTAGCAACTGGTGGAACCCCACATAGAGCGATACAATCAGGTGATATGACCCTAGATCGAGTCTCCACTCTATAAGCAGGGCGAGTTCCCTCCACATTTTCCATAGGTTGGACAGAGTTCCCAGCTGACTTTCTACGTACGTTTTATCTTTGGGGAGGTATGATGTGAAATGCGAGTAAGCCAAGATATAGAGAAGTTCATAGTACTAGCTATTGTAGGACGAAAATAGAACATAAGGAAGGAAAACATTCCTAAATGCCTTATAGCCTCCCCTTTATAAGTATAGTGCACTAAACACCCATAAAAAGGGACTCTACGCGACACGGCTTTGCGGATACCCAATGACCCTAAACTGTACTGTGATACCAAGCATGTCCGACCTGAACCAGGTCCTGACCATGACGGGTATCTTAAGCTCACCATGGACTGGAGACCACCTCCTTATCCCAATCTCACACAATAATAATAATAATAATAATAATAATAATAATAATAATAATAATAATAATAATAATAATAATAAAGTGGAAGCCAATCGAGATAGTATTAAATGAAAAATAAGTCAAATGAAAGTTCTAAGAGTCAAAACCAATAATCCAACCCATACTTGCCCACAAGAGCCTCTAAATCTGGAAATACAAAATAAGACGGACATGCACCCAACTATGACCAAAAAGAATCCAAACGTAAAAAGAAAGAATAATGAAATGAAAAGTCCTTTTGAAGGATGGAGGCTCACCACTTCACAATAACTCAATTGACGTTCTCAATTACCCAACGCTGCACAGGAGAAACATAAAAACCTTCAGACCCTATATCATGAAATAATGTTATGTCTAGCAATGGTAAGTGGCATAAGCATTGGCATGTAACTGAAGAAAAGTTATAAAATAGTTCCATTCCCATAAACTAGTCAAAATCATATGCACAACAATTATATATACATATATAGGATAGCGGGATAGAGACAAGGGTCATGAACACATAAATTTAAAGATTTAACCTGAATCGTATAACCTGATTCATCCTAAAGTAACCCATGGGATATATATCAGTCTGGCTTCCCCCCTGGATGGGCCAGTATGTGTTAGCTGCATGAACAGAGGAAAAACTGAGGGAGAAATAAAGCAACCAAGGCAATAGCCATCCTAAT
>JAPEIP010000003.1:64353998-64400094 GCA_026120095.1 Capsicum chinense
AGATTGACACACATCAAAGCATACCACCACATCATTAAGCCTGAACAGTAACTCATTATCCCTCTAATCAATAAGGACACTCCTAGTTGCGAAGAAAGGTTTACCCAAGATTATGGGTACCTCGAAATTCACCTACCAATCCTTAAGTCTGTAGGAAATATAAAGCTAAATACCTTTACTAACACGTCATACAATATCCCCACTGGCTACTTCACAGACTTGCCGCCATCACCAATCATATATTTATGGGTGTATGGTCCCCCAAACCCAACCTCTTATGAACAGCAAGTGGCATCAAGTTAATATTTGCTGCGAGATCGCATAAGGCCTTAGCAAAATTAAGTGACCTGATTGTACAAGGGATGGTGAATGCCCCTGGGTCAGCTTTCTTTTGTACTAAGGATCTTGTCGAAATGGCACTAAAATAGTGAAGATTATCCATTATTTTGTAGCTAAATATTTTCTTCTTGGTTATAAGATCCTTCATAAACTTGGAATATCCGGGCATATGCTCTAGTGCCTCTACTAAAGGTACATTCATTGTTAGATGCTTCAATATGCCATAGATTTGCTGAACTTTGTGTCATCATCTTTCTTCTTCAGTTGATAAGGGAAAGGCGGTGGTGGTTTTGGAAGAGTAGTAACCACTGCCTCCTTCTCTTTTTTCTTTTTTTCCTCTAGCTCATCAACCTGTTGATAGTTAGATGTACCCATATTACCATCCGGCTTCTCATACTCCACTAGATGGGTTTCATCATCTTTTAAATCCTTTTTAATAACATCCTCAATCACAGCTTTGCCCACAGAAGGTCCAGGTAATACTTTACCACTCCGTGGTAACTGCCATTCAAGAGCTATCATTTCTAGGATTTTGAACTATATTTCTCGGCAAGATATTGCTCTTCCTCTGATTAAATGCTATTGAGAGTTGTCTAATCTACTGCTCCAACTGCTTAATAGAAGTTGAGTAAAAATTTACTAGCTGGCTCATGGAAGATAAGTCACTCTTCATTGTTGTCACCCCAATATTGGTCACCTCATCTACCTTTAATAGTTTCTCCATCATTTCCTCCATGGATATCTTTCCTAAACTAGTAGCTGTATTATCCTAGTTTCAAGGATGTACATACAGTCCACTCCTATTATTTTTGTTCTTCCAACTCCCTTGGTCCCTATCCTTATAACCTGCATTGTCATAATAGTTCCGACCTTAATTTCCTTGGATATTACCTCAGATACCCCCTGATTATTTAGATAGTTTTCCTCCTTCTTTGAATCAGAATCAGCTCTGCCTTGCGATCCAACAACTTTTACCTTCTTAGTTTTCCCAGATAATAAGTGATTAGTAAGCAGATCCATATGGGTTTTCAAATACGCCATATCATGGTTATGCTCCTCCTCTTTCCAATGTTGCTCTGTAGACATACCACTAGACATAATAGTTCTTGCTACCATAGAATCCCTGGTATGCCAAGCTCTACTCATCTTAGTCAACCTTCCCAATATATCTCCCACCTTAGTAAATATAAGCTCCATGAATGCCCTTTCTACAGCATTGTCTACAGTTGGTTTAGTGATGGAGTTCAAGGCTCTATAGAATATCTCTATCAAATGCTTATCGGTCATCTTATGATTTGGGCACTGTGTAAGATTTCTCTTGAATTGTATCCAAGTCTCATGCAGTGCCTCATTTAGGAACTGTCTGAAGTTGCTAATACCGTCCCTCAGCTGTAATATCCTGAAGGGCAAAAATTACCTTTCCAAGAAAGCTCCTTTCAGTTGTCTCCAGTTTGTTATCAAATCGGCTTCCAACTAATTCATCCACATTGTTGCCTCACTAGACAAAGACAATAGGAATAAACAAAGATGAATTGTATTTTGTCCAACCCTTGAGTTTTAAAGAACTTGGAAATATTTATGAAATTCACCAAATGCATGTTTGGGTCATCTCTCGAAAGTCCTCCAAACAACCCCTTGAGATTGAGCAGCTGTATCATGGTGCTAGTAATATTAAACTTCACCTCAGGTGCTAATGGTGATGGGATGATTGCTCCAGTTGCACCAGCCTCATCTAAATCTATTTCGTCATCCTCATCAAGGGCAAACTGCACAGCAGATTAGCAGTTTACTCTGCCTATAGCTGCCCAATTTCTATTTCCAGGCATCTCTACATTCTTTGCACGCCTCCTGTTCACTTGGTTGATCAGATTATCATCCCCCAAATCCTCCTTATCAGGATTAAGGTCATGAATTGGCTGACCATCATACTACCATTTAACCTATGCTCTTGCCAAGGCGGCTAGTTTATTATCTTCTTATTGCTCTAGACAAAGAAATACTATGCAAACTAAGTATTATGGTTGTTAACAGACTACTGATTGAAGTTTCCTGATTAAGAGAGTTTTTGAATTTGTAATAGTGTTTAAGTAGTTGTAACAATTAGCATTCCAGCTAGTGAGTTTTACTGGAAATACTGATTCAATAAGATAAAACAAACTAGAGTTATGTTCACCAAGATGTTCAAATAGATGGGATTGTGAATTCTCTTAAATTCCTAGTTTACAACTTCAATTGCAAGAGTTATTCAATTCTAAAGTTTACCCATTTGTTTATCAACCTAAATGGGTAGTTCACCCTTTAATTCTTTCTAAATCAAAGAATATATGATTTTATTCAGCTAATCTCTAATGTGAGTCAATCCTTGTTAAGGCATCAACTCATAACACAAAGGTTAAGGACTTTAGACTTCATGTAAACTCCTTCTTTTCCTAACATATACTATTCTTCTCTAACAAGTAATGTTCTTGGGCTCATCCTTCAAGTTTTCAACCAATAAAAGTCATTAATGTGAAGAAGGGGTTATACAATCTCAATTAGATATGGAAATTAAGCATTTTCACAACCCTAATTAGTTATTCACATCAAGGTTTCCATAACCCTAGTTATGGAAGTTTAGCCATAAATCTCAAGAGAAGAAGAGAAAATCATTGTATTTTTCATAAATAGAAGATTTAAAATTTGAATTTATTAAAGCCGCATCAAAGTTGATGGCCACGTTGATGGCTCATTGAAAGCCTAACGGTCCGTCACATGGACCGTTTCTGAAGGTCTTAATTGGCTACTTTTTAGTTAAGTGGTAATGGTAAGGTTGCTGGACCATCACTGTCCCAGTAGTCCATCGCATGGACCGTTGCCTTATCTTGTAAAATCCCATTCTTTGTTTAAGCCTAGCGGCTAAGTTGGTGGTCCGTCAGAGATTTGGAAGACCATCACTTGGAACGTTACAGGGATCACTCAATTTTTCCTTTTTATTTAACTCTAGTGGTCACCCTGACGGTCCATTGTATATCTAACGATTCGCCAGTTTGACCGTCACTGGCCTTTTTCTACTACTTTTCTAAGTTTCTTCTTCAGCTAACACTTTGACCTGAAAATACTAAAATCCAGTATTAAATACAATATTAGTTTTATGAAAACACATAATTATCCGTAGAAAAAGATGTAAAATATTTTATCAAAGGCTGGAACATCACTTAATGAAGTTTGATTAATCAAGGAACTGAAACATCCTGGGTTTTTTACCTTAGAAAATTTCTTGGAATTTAGTTTTTCGGACCCAATATGACTCATGGGTACGAGCTGTATATTAGAGAATGAGTGCTATGATCCTATTATATCCTAAAAAGTGTTTGTTGGTGGGATAGATTTGTTTACTGGAATAGGCATGACTTAGGGGTATGAGTCATAGGGATTCATATGAGTAATATCGAGGACTCATATGTTAGGCAGTGTTTGATCCTTCTGGTGTTTCATTCTGCTAGGGATATATGTCATGGATATAGATCGTATATTATGCTTACGACTTAGTCGGATGAGTCATATATTGGACAATGCTTGATCCAAGAGTTGAGGCTTGGATACGAGTAGTGGATGCCAATCGAATAAGAGGGTATGACTCATATGGGTTAGTTATATCCTGGTGATCAGATTTTTAAGAGATTTAAGTAGGGGTATTCTGGACATTTCCCTACTTACCTTAACTAGGACCCATGACTTCTAATGCTCTTTGGAGGCTACTTACCCTATTATTCTATTTATTAACACTTAGAAACTTTTCTAAAACACTACATTATTCTCTCAAGAGCTTTTGGGGCAAGAAGGTAAAGGGTTTCATCTTGAGGATTTCTTTGGGGCTTGTCTTGATGATTTCTTTCCATCATTTTATTGGTATAAGGCATGATTCTCTTCCCTCATTATAATTTCAACTAAAATCATGGTTTATATGATTGATTTCATGGTTTTACCATATCATGATTATGGTTTCCAACTATTATTTAGGGGTTTTGATATTAAATACTTGGTTATCGTTTCCTATGGTTTTAATTGTGCTTTTGTATCATTCATGGTGATTTTGGACTTTTGGATTGCATGATAATAGTTTAATGGTCTTTGGAATTGGTTTTTTTTATAGTATGCCCCCAAGGTGTTTGATAAAATGCTTATTAAGATATGTCCATTGCATTGACTTCTTTTAATGGAACTCTTGTATGTTTTAACATTGGTAAAGGAATTATGCATGGTTTAAATAATTTTAAAAGGCTAAAATCTAAATGATTATGCTTATAGAAAATATGGAAGTCTCCCAAGTGGTTTAATATGGTATATGGAAAGGGCACTTGAAAGTCCCCTTAAACTAAATGGTTTGGCTATGGATATTGCTTCTAAGTAAGGGGTGGTATGACGATACCACTAATATTGGCCTTGATTAATAAATTAGTAAATAGAATGGTTGGTTATCTGGAATGGTTTTAATTGGGCATTAATGGAGGGGTGTGTAGAAAAGCCATGGAAGGTGGCGGTCTTGGAGGGACCAAAACTATAAACTCGTATTTTCCAATATAAGGATTGGTCTTAGTGGACCATGTTCATGATGTCACACTTTTGGGGGATGTACTAGTCATCTCATAGGATGTTTCCCTGGTCGTGCAGCTAGATATACTGGGGCACTTTAAGCGGGGAGAGCTGAACCCATATTGACCATTAGGGGTTTAGGATGACCAAGATACAAAAGCTAGTAAAGGTTTTAAATGTATGCTAAATACGGTTCCCTTTCCTATCACTTATCTATATGTATGGTTTTATGCATTATGGATGGTTTTACTTGGTTTTATAACTGGTATTATTTTATCTTTATCCTAAGATTCAGGCTAGCGGTCACTTGCTAACCCATCTACTGTAAGCTATATACCCACGCTATGTAGGAACTGGTTGTTTTACTCCTCCTATATAGTGATTAACTCAGGGATAATATTTGGACTAAAGTGGTGATCTTTTATCCTTTTAGAAGGCATCATTTTATGTTATGGACATCTTTGGACATTCTTATTTTATTTTGGGTATTAATTTTGGCCATGGTTAGGGAATGTACCAACCGAATTTGATTACTCTTTTGGATAGAGGCTTTGTGGTACTACTGGGATTGGTATGGCCGGGATTGGTATTATTGTTGACCTTGGTATTAGATTAGGCTGATATAATATTTTGGGATTTATTGTAATATGTTTTGGTATTCTCTTTGGTTATGACCATTGGTTTAGTTTTATATGGTTGGGCGGTTGGTGTGGTACGGTTGGACTCGGTTGGGTCAATAATAGTTGTGACCCTATCTAGAGTCTTAATGAGAATATTTATGTTATCTTGATATATGTTCAAAATTTAGCCCATCATGTAGAGAATATGGTGGTTGGGTTGGGTAATAGAGGGCAGTCCTCGATCCTAGTTAGACTTGGGATTCTTATTACGACAAGGCTCGAGTTCAGGTTGTGTCAATTTGGTATCAGAGCCTAGGTTTATGGTCACTTGGTAGTTCAAAATTCTGTGTCGAGCAGAGTCTCTTTTAGGGGTATGTAGCGCGCTACACTCATAAGGGAGAGGCTATAAGGTATTTAGGAATGTTTCACTTTCTTGGTATTCTATCTTTAATCTTAAGTTATCAATCTTGGAATTCTATCTTCAATCTTGAGTTATCAATCTTGGAATCTTCTCTAATCCTTGTTTGTTCATCTTTTAGATCATGCCTCCAAGATCTGGAACACAAGGAAATTCTTCCATCCTATATGGGGACAATGCTGAAGGGGTATGTCCTACGTCTGGAGTACATCTTCGATCTCATGGTCTTATTCCTAACGGTGCTGAAGTTTCTCCTATTTTGGCTAGTTTTCCTTAGATCCCTAAGGGAAATATGATGAATGCGGACTTTCTTCAGTATATTCATGTTACTTCCCAATTAATTACTACTCAGGCAGAACAGGGTGCGACTGGTGGTTTGTCTGCTGAGGCCACAAGGGTTGGTCAATTTATGAAGATGTGTCCTCTAACTTTTATTAGAGTGGAGGTAGACGAGGATCCACAAGGCTTCTTGGATGAGATATAAAAGATCTTTCAAGTAATGTGGGCTAATAATATAGAGAGGGTTAACTTTGCAGCTTATCAGCTCAAAGATATTACTTATCAGTGGTAAGATGAGTAGGATAGAGATAGTGGTGATATGGAAAAAGAATGGTTTTGGGAGGCCTTTTCTAACACCTTCTTGGATTGGTTCTTTCCTTAAGAGTTAAGGAAAGCTAATATGGAGTAGTTTTTAAACCTCGGACAATAGAAGAGGCCAGTGAAGGAATATGCTTTAAAGTTCCATCAGTTATCAAGGTATGCTCCTGACTTAGTGGCTGATATAAGGTTAAGATTAAGGAAGTTCGTTTCTGGGTTGAATAGAGATTTGATTTTAGAGTGCAAGACTGCCTTGCTAAATAAGGATATGGACATCTCGAGGTTGACTATTCATATGTAGCAGGTTGAGGATGAGAAGAGGAGACAGGCAGAGTTTGGGGATAGGCAGGAAAAGAGGAGCAGGTTTTCTGATCAGGAAAGTGCTTAGTATCAGGGTGGTAGGGATGGTTGCAAGTGGTAGAAAAAGAAGTGGGGGAGTTCAGGCTCCTTTTCTGCTAGTGCTTCTTAATAGTCAGGAGACAGGTGTCATCAAAGTGGTGACAATTCTCAGGCATAGGTTGCCCAATCTACGGCGAACAGAGGTCAGTCAGTTTTTTTGTGTCTTTCTTATCAATTCTATGGCCTTCCTCATCGGGGTTATTTTGAGGAAGAAAAGGATAAATGCTTCAAGTGTGGCCTAGAAAGCCACTGTCATAGGACTTATTAGGTCAATAAAGTTTATACGGGGGAGAATAAGATTCCAGTGGTTTCATATTCTTTTCCTACACCTGGGGTATGACATCTACTTCTGTTACTACTCCTAGTTCTAGTGTTGGTCAGAATAGGTTGTACGCTTTGGCATCCCTAAAGGAATCTGAGGCATCATATGATATCATTACTGGTACGTTACACCTTTTCTCTTGTGACGTATATTATTTGCTTGATCTGAGGTCCACTCTATCTTATGTGACTTCATATGTGGCTGTATCTTATGATTTTGATTCAAAAGTTATTTTTTATCCTTTTTCTATTTCTACCTTAGTAGGTGGCTTGGTTATTGCTAAGAGAGTCTATAGGGGGTGTGTGGTATCTGTTTGTGGCAAGCAGACCTTGGCATATCTATTTGAGTTAGATATGGTAGATTTTGATGTAATTCTAGGTATAGACTGGTTGCATTCTTTTTATGGGTCTTTGGATTAATGGACCCGTAGGGTTATCTATCGATTCCCTGTGAGCCGATTATAGAATAGGAAGGTAGTTCTTTATCTCCTAGGGGATGTTTATTTCTTATCTTAGAGCTCAAAGGTTAATTTCCAAGGGTTGTCTTTATCATTTGGCCCAGGTTAAGGATTTAACTTGGAAGGTCCTTCTTTGTCTTCGGTCCCTGTGGTTAGTGAGTTTCCAGAGGTCTTTTCGGATGATCTTCCTCTTGTTCCCCCAAATAGGGAAATAGAGTTTGGTATTTATTTGCTTTTGGACACTCATCCAATTTCTATTCCTCCATAAATAATGGATCCAACTGAGTTGAAGGAACTCAAGGAGCAACTTAAGGATCTTTTGAACAAGAGGTTAATTTGTCTTAGTGTTTCTCCATAGGGTGCATCGGTGTTTTTTTTGTGCAAGAAGGATGGTTCCCTTCAGATGTGCATTGACTATAGGCAATTAACTAAGGCAACAATCAAGAACAAGTATCCTTTTCCTTGGATAGATGACTTGTTTGAACAGTTACAAGGTGCCAAGTTCTTTCATAAGATAGATCTTTCATCTGGGTACCATCAACTTAAGATTAGGGAGGTGGATATTAATAAGACGGTTTTTCATACTCAATATAGACATTTTGAATTCTTAGTGAAGTTATTTGGGTTAACCAATTCTAGCAGCATTTATGGACTTGATGAATAGGGTGTTTAGGCGGTTGTTGGATCTCTTCATCATTGTGTTCATTGATGACATTCTAATTTTTTAAAGAGTGATATGGATCATGCTAATCACCTCCATATAGTGTTGCAGACCTTAAAGGAACAATGGTTGTATGCTAAGTTCTTTAAGTGTGAGTTTTGGTTGAATGTTGTGACTTTCTTGGGCCATATTATTTCTAGCAAAGGGATCATGGTGGATCCACAGAAGGTTGCTGTAGTAAAGAGGTAGCCTAGGCCCATGACTCCATTCGATATTTGGAGCTTCTTAGGTTTAGTCGGGTATTATAAGTGGTTTGTCGAAAGCTTTTCATTAATAGTTGATCCTTCAACAAAGTTCAAAAGAAGGTAAAGTTTTCTTGGTCGGATGCTTGTGAAGGGAGTTTTGAGAAGTTGAAAGATAAGTTGACTTTGAATTTAATTCTGACTTTGCCGGAAGGCAATAATAGGTTTTTAGTGTATTGTGATGTATCTCGAGTAGGTCTTAGTTGTGTTAATGCAACATGGGAAGGTGATTGCCTATGCTTCCAGGCAATTGGAGGTATACGAGAGGAATTATCCTACTCATGATTTGGAGTTAGTGGTGGTTGTATTTGATTTGAAAATATTGCAGCATTATTTTATGGTGTTCATATAGATACCTTTTCTGATCAGAAGACTCTTCAGTACGTGTTCACTCCGAAAGAGATTTAATCTCAAGCAAAGAAGATGGGTTGAGCTTCTCATAGATTATGATATGAGTCTTCACTATCACCCAGGTAAGGCTAACATGGTTGTTGATATTAGTAGGTTATCCATAGGGATTTTGGCTCATGTAAGGAAGGAAAGTGAGAATTGGTAAAGGATATTCACTGCTTGGCTAATCTTGGAGTTCACATTTTAGACTTCAACACTGGTGGTGTGATGGTGCAAAAAGTGGTTCGATCATCTCTTTGTGCAAGGATTAAGGATAAGCATGTGTTGGATCCTGTCTTGATAAAAATCAAGAGTGATGTTAGTGGGAAAAAAGTAGTGGTGTTTAAGATCAGTGATGATTGTACATTATGGTACCATGGGAGATTGTGTGTTCCTGATGTCGACAGTTTGCGATAAAAGAGTTTTCGCTGAGGTGCATAAGTCACGCTATATTCTCCATCCCTACTTGATAAAGATGTATCATGATCTCAAGGATATCTATTGATGGAATGGAATGAAAAAAGATATGGTAGATTTTATGGCAAAAATATATGGTGTGTCAACATGTTAAGGTGAAGTAGATGAGGCCAGGAGGGTTGTATCAAGAAATTCATTTGCCCGAATAAAAGTGGGAAGTGATTAATATGGATTTTATCACCGGTCTTCCTTGATCTTAGAATTAGTATGATTCGATTTGGGTCATCATGGATAGGATGATTAAGTCAATGCACTTCTTGCCTGTGCAAACTACCTTTTCGATGAAGGATTATACAAAGCTGTATCTTCAGTAGATTGTGAAGCTGCATGGGTTACTTGTCTCAATTATTTCTGATCGTGGTATCCAGTTTATATCTCATTTCTAGAGGTCTTTCCTGACATGGTTGGTGTAACGCCTCGAATCTGGTACACGGAATGCTACACGATGCTCATGACCATAAAGGACCACAAACTAACCCATGACTGATATCTGTACCTGTATACTGCTTAATATACTATATGATTATGGAAACATGAACTGAAATGTCATAAGTTTCAATACTATAACATAACTGATAAAGATATAACATATGAATCCCAAAACAAAACTAAAATAACATGATAGTTTGAACATGATTTTCTGGAAAGCCTCTAACTGATTGTCTGTCTGAATAAGGAGTTGATGGGACATGTCCCCAACTAACTCCAACTAATAAATTACTTAATGAGATAATAAATAAATGATCATGTCATCGAGAGATGAGGACTCATTGCTAACTCTGACTATTGAGACTGGAATACTATTGATGCTCTGGAGTTCGTGCTTCTGAACCTATGATATAAAACACCATAGAATAAATGCGTCAGAACTTTGAATATACTGGTATGCATGTGAGGTAGGCTGAATGCATGGGGTTCATATGCATGAACAATACTAGCTAGCTGACTAATATGAACGTGAGAATACATGCATTAATACATAGTAACTATATCTGAGATCATGATAACATACATTTACTGATAACTAACATGAATGATAACTGAGTTCTGATGGCTGATATAATTGATAACATGAGTGACTATATCTGATAGTCATGAGTCTGATGGAACTAGCTGAGTTTCATACTATTCTATATTGACTATATCTGACAGTCCTCAATTCTGTAGAACTATCTGAGTTCTAATACTGAGACTGATTGACTGTATCTGATAGTCCTAATTCTGTAACTAAAACTGTGGGAAGTATTTATCTAACTGACATGCCACAAATAATGCATTATAGCTGAGTTGGGGTCTAATATGTAACCCCAATTAGAAAGGTGTCAATACCGTGCAACGGGAAGGACAAGCTATGAGTGACCCTCATCTGACAGTGTCCCCAAAAAAGAATAGTGGGGATCTTATTTGACAGTGCTTATCGACCTCATCAACCCTCATCTAACAGTGTTGATGTCTCAACCTATGCTGGCTACATAGTTCTGGAATGCAAGGATGACTTCTAAGAATCACACCTTTATCTGATAGTGTGTGTTCCCATCCTTGGGTTTACTCGATGCTAATTCCTACTCCCATCAGAATATACACTGATCATGGATTACTAAACTGAACTGAACTTAATTAACTGAGTTCCATTGACTAATGGAATATTACTGAGATTATTGTATTATTGAGCTTTCCTGAGTCACACAACTGACTGAGTTCTATGGATCATGGCTTGACTGAGGATATAGTGAAAATATCACACGGACTCTAGGCACACAACTATATTTTTTAGGTATAAGTACCCCCAAGACTCGATGGAAGGAAACTGACAAGGCATGATATTCTTGAATACATGACTAACATCAACAATTTGTAATACAATAATTGAAGATATTTCATAGGCATTAGACAATCATAGCTTGGTAAGTAAATAAGATAGCTTATATACATAGCATAATTTCATATGGCTAACTCACGAGCAATCCGACAAATAATTTCAATACATAAGAATAACATAGAAGTCCTTTTGGATCACAATTAAGCTATAGTGCATAATTTCTATCCTCCTCGGTATTTTATCAAATACCTTGCATACACCCTTAGGGTATAGGCCTAATCATCAAATTGACACCTTATAAATAATTCAATTTATGGATTTCACTCACTTGCTAATGTAGTTTCATGAAAAAAATATAAATATTCTAACTTGGAAATCATATAACAAGATAAATATGATTACAACCAACCCATAACATAAATATCATGATTCATAATTTAAAATAGGGTTCTTGAGCTTTATGGATGAAAGGAATCCATAAATCAATGCAAAGCATACCTTAGTTCTTGATTTAGCAAAGATTGACGAAGAGACTTTCTTGAAAATGAATCCCCAATTGAAACTCTAGCTTGTTCTTGAGAGAAAATTGAGAGAAACTAGTATATTTTGGGTTCTAAATAGCTAAATCTCATGTTAAAGGCCTTAAATAGGGGTGGAAAATTGACCTTTTTAACCCTGGATGCATCTTTTAATTTCAGTAAAATTTTCCGAAATTGGACCCCTAGCGCGACGCGGTGCTATCGCACCATGTCACTAGAAATTGACAACTAGGAAATTGAGGGATGGCACGACGCGAAGCCATCGCATTACCACTTCATTTGTGACCTAGAAATTTAGCGCGATGTGCCACTATCGTGGACCCCTACTGGAATTTGACAATTGCCATTTTCTCCTGTGGCGCGGCGCGCCACTGACTAATATGACACTATTTTATGATGGGAACTTAAAATATCATAACTTCTTACCCGGTTATTGGATTTAGGAAAATTTTATATCAATGAAAATCTTATTGAATTTCCCACATGATAAAAAGTAAAAATCTTAAAAATTCCTTATGGAATGAGCATTATTCATTTTAGAAGCTAATACTTGACATTCTTGAGACAATATTAGTTAGTAAACTTTGGGGTATTATAGTTGGGGACTAAGGTTAGTATCAGTACTATTTTTCATCTACCATTGGATGGTCAAGAGGAGAGAACTATTCAAAAATTAGAAGATATACTTTGGGCCTGTGCAATTAACTATGGTGGCAATTAGGTTGAGCATCTACCTTTGGTGGTGTTTTCTTACAATAATAGCTACCATTCTAGTATTGGTATGGCTCCTTTTGAGGCATTGTATGTTAGGAGGTATAGATCTCCTATTGGTTGGTTTGAGTTTTTTGAGGTAGATATATTTGGTCTGGATTTGGTTTATCAAGAGATGGAGAAGGTCAAGGTGATTTGAGATAGGCTTAAAGCTTCCCAGAGTCTCCAAAAGTCTTATGCAGATATTAGGCATAGAGACTTGGAGTTTGAGGTCAGGTATAGGGTATTCCTCTAAGTATCACCCATGAAGGGAGTGGTGCGGTTTGGCAAAAAAGGGAAACTCAGTCCTAGGTATGTTAGTCCTTATATGGTTTTGCGAAGGGTTGACAATGTTGTTTATGAGTTGGAGTTGTCATCTAGCTTAATTTTGGTTCATTCGGTCTTTAATACTTCTATGTTGAGGAATTGCATTGGTGATTCTTCTTCAGTTGTTCCTTTTGAGAGATTGGGTATTTTTTATTCGTTGTCTTATGATGAGGTCCCAATTAAGATATTAGATAGGCAAGTTTGTCGGTTACGGACTAAGGATGTGGCCTCGATTAAAGTTCTATAGCAAAACCATAAGGTGGAAGAGGCTACTTGGGAAATGGAAGAGGACATAAAGTCCAAGTATCCGCATCTATTTTCTAATCCTAGAATTCATACGGAAGGTATGTGTTCTTCGACACATCTTTATTTTCCAAGTTTGTTAAAGGAAAGATTAACATCTTTGCCACTTTGGTTTCAAACTTTGTTGAAAGGATAGTTGATAATGCAATGCCTATGTGTGGTTTCCTCTACCTTATCTGTTATTCAGGGATGAATGTTCCTAGTAAGGGAGACTAAAATATCCTGGGTTTTGAACCTTAGAAAATTTCCTAGAATTCCATTATCCAGAACTAATATAACTCATGGGTACTATTCATATGTTGGGGTACGACTGGTATGATCCTAACATATGCCGACCAGTGTTAGTTAGTAGGTTGGTTTTGGCTACTAGAATTGGTATGACATAGGGGTATGATTCATAGGGCTTGATACGACTTGTATCAGGGACTTGTATGGTGGGCAGTGTTTGATCCTCCTAGTGTTTCATTCTGAATGGAATACGGGTCATGGATATGGATCGTATGTTGTGGATACGACTAGGTTAGATGAGTCATACACTGGATAGTGTTTGATATAAGGGTTGAGGGTTAGATACGAGTGGTGGATGCTAATCGTATAAGAGGGTACGACTCATATGGAACTGTTGTAACCCAATGATGAGATTTGTAAGGGATTTAAGTGGGGGTATTTTGTATATTTACCTACTTACCCTAATTTGGACCCACAACTTCTAATGCACTTTGGATTCTATTTACCCTATTATTCTATTCGTTAACACTTAAAAACTATTCCAAAACATGATTGCTTTTGAGGATTTCTTTAAGGCTTGTCTTGGTGATTTATTTCCCTCTATTATTTGGTATAAGACATGATTCTCTTCCCTCATTGTAATTTTAACTAAAGGCATGGTTTATATGATTGATTTCATGGTTTTACTATGTCATGATTATGGTTTTAAACTATTATTTGGGTGTTTTGATATTAAATACTTGGTTATGGTTTCCTATGTTTTAATTATGCTTTTGTATTCATTAATGGTAGTTTTGGACAATTTGATTACATAGTAATGGTTTAATGGTCTTTGGAATTGGTTTTGGTTATAGTAAGACCCCAAGGTGTTTCATAAAATGCTTATAAAGATATGTTCACTGCATTGTAATCTTTTAATGTAACTCTTGCATGTTTTAAACTTGGTAAAGGAATTATGCATGGTTTAAATTGCTTGAAAAGGCTAAAGGCTGTAATGGTTATGCTTGTGAATAACATGGAAGTTCCCAAGTGGTTTAATATAGTATATGGAAAGGGCAGTTAAAAGTCTCCTAAATCTAAATGGTATGACAATACAACTAATACTTAACTTGGGTAATAAAATGGTAAATAGATTGGTTGGTTATCTGGAAATGGTTTTAATTGGGGATTAATAGCGGGGTGTGTAGCAAATCTGTGGAAGGTGGCGATCTCAGAGGGACCAAAATTGGAAAGTTGTATTTGCCGATATGAGGATTGGTCTTAGTAGTACATATGCATGATTTCACACTATTGGGGGATGTACTTGTCATACCATGGGATCTTTCCTTGGTCGTATGGCTACACGCACTGGGGGCCTTTAAGCAGAGGAAGATGAACCCATATTACCAGTGGGTGGTTTAGGATGGCCAAGCTACACAGCCTAGGTAAAGGTTTTAAATGTATTCTAAACCAGTTCCCTTTTCTGACACTTTTATATATGTATGGTTGTATGCATTTTGGATGGTTTAACTTGGTTTTATAAATGGCATTATTTCATCCTTATCCCGAGATTCATGCTAGTGGTCACTCGTTAACCTGTCTACTGGCGGCTGTATAACCACGCTATGTAGGAACCAACCGTTCGACTCCTCCTACATAGTGATTGATTGGGGACAACATTTGGACTGAAGTGGTGAGCTTCCATCCTTTTTGAAGGCATCATTTTATGTTATGGACATATTTGGACATTTTTATTTTATTTTGGATATTGATTTTGGCCATGGTTGGGGCATATCAACACCAGATTTGTCTACTCTTTTGGATAGAGGTTTTGTGGTACTTCTGAGGGTTGGTATAGGTAGGATCGGTATTGGTGTCGGCCTTGGTATTAGAATAGGATGGCGGGCTGACAATGCATCATAGAAGTTCTTACTATTCCATCATATTTGATTTTGGGATTAATTATATTATGTTTTGGTATTCTCTTTAGTTATGGCCTGGTTTCTGGCCTTTGGTTTGGTTTGGTTTGGTATGGTTGGGCGGTTGTTGTGGTGCTGTTAGATTTAGTTGGGTCGATATGGTTGTGACCCTATCCTAGAGTCTTAATGAGAACATTTATGCTATCTTGTTATATGTTTTAAATTCAGCCCATCATGGGGTGAATACGGTGGTTGGGTTGGGTAAAGGGGGTAGTCCCCATTTTTGGTTGGACTTGGAATGCCCATTACAACAACGCCTAGGGTTGGGTCATGTCAGGAATCGATGTCGTGACGCAACATTAAATCAAGCACTACATGGGAAGCAACCCATGGGCTTGTTGGTGAAGTCTGAGTAACCAACATAGCCACGTCGTTCCCTGATGTTAAATAAAGCGCTGTGTGGGATACAATCCACTTTTTTTGTGTTCACGTCGTTTTTATTTTTCCTAGGTTTATAACATGAGGAACTACTTGTAACATGGTAAAAATTGCTAAATTCATAAAATTTTGGGTAGGGGGACTTATTGACCCACTTATTTGGTTCATAAGTCCCACTCGAGCCAGGTGAGTTGTACGATAAATGTCAGAAGGAGATTTGGAGGATTTTTTGGGATTTCTGAACTCTTACCTATTAACCTACTTATGATGCCGTAAATACTACTTATGACCTCAAAACCAATGTCTTAAATGTCAGAACATAAAGTCCAGAGGGCCAGAAGAAAATCCTATCACCTAGGACCTTCCACCTATGAGTCGTAGGTAAAACCTACGGGCCGTAAGTTCCTTCGTAGGTGTTAGATTTTTTGGGCCCAATTTTTTTAAAAATTTTGGGCCTATCCCAACCTGACCTGACCCAATACGAACCTACCACTCATTTTAAAAGCTTAGAAGCTGGTTCGTTAGCCCAATAATCCTCAAATTTTCAACTTCCTCTAAAATTTAAACTCTTCAACTTCCTCTCAAATTTTGTGAAAGGCAAGACTCATCCCTCAGTCCATTACTTGTGCACTTTAAACTTTACCCAAGGCTAGGGTTTCTATATTTCTTCACGTTTCTACTTCTATCTGTTAAAATCAAAGTTAAATTTCTTGGCTTCCATTAGTAAATTCTTGTGTTTAATCAAAAATATATCAGTTGGTATACGTATTTGCTTGCAAATTATGTAAAAATCAACAATCTTATACTTAGGAGCCTTGAATAATCAAAAATTTAAAATTGGTTCATTGTTCTTGAATTAATACTTTGTGATCATTTCGTAAATAGAAGTAGAAGTTGAAAAGGTTGATGAATCACAAAAGTGTTGTGTGCCTTACTTGTGTTTTGAAAATTGTTACAAGTTGTGTATGCAAAACTGGACTAGAATGGGATGATTACACTCTATAGGGATGTAAAATTTGGGCAAATTTTAAAGTTTGACAAATTTTGATTTTTGTGACTTTCACGCCCCTATATCTTTCTCCTAGCACTAACACTTACTTTTTAGGTACTATGCCACCAACAGCTTCGATGAAGAGGGCAAGAGAGTTGAGACATCATGACAAATACCCTGATCATAGTGGCTCGGTAGAGGAGTACCTGATCATCTCTCTGATAGACCAAAAGCCCCACGGAATTAGGTCAGGAAACAGGATACAGCTGAGGCCATTGTTGCAGTCACCCTGGGCATTCTGCTACCAGCACAGACATAGTGGGGAACTCTCCCACATATACACAGGATGGAGCCCAGAAAGCTACAACTATATTAGTTCCTCAGCTAAGGAAGAAGTTGGCCAGGATTTTACCCTAACACTCTCCCCAGTCTAAGGAGAAAAACACTTCTGATAAAGAGGGTAAGCTTGATTTAGTAAAGAAGGAGACCATATTAGACCCCAGTCTGAGAATGTATTATTGGATAAGTCTGTAACAATAACTACTAAGTCAGCATCAACAACACCTCAGTCTGAGTAGGGTAAAACTCAAGCAACACATCAGGTGCCCTCTTCTCTAGAACCATCCACAAAGCTCTTTACGTAGGATCCTCAGTCTCCTAGTTCACCACAGATGACCTAGCTTCAGAGTCTACACACATGTCAGTTGTACCTATTATTGAGGTAAAACCTAAGGTGGTATATAGCAGGTTTGCAGATAATTTATGAGAGAGATAACTTTATTGCTGAGATAGGTCAAGCCAGGAGGTCTATTTAAGATGAGAGGAGGATCGAGTTATTAGGGATAGTAGGGCACCAAACATGTTGGCTATATTTTATTGATACCATCTAAGGTGGATGACAAAACTTTAGGGTTCTTATAGTCAGGCTTTGGTTTACGAGTTTGATGCATCTTATGCAACTACAGTTGTTTTGACCAGACGTAGAGGTAGATGAGGTACATCACTGCCCCAACTAGAGTCTACTTTGGTACGAAGGGTTCAGGTTGATCTTTCAGTGATGACCATTCATTGCTGAGTATGATAAGACATTATGGTTTGGATAAGACAAAAAAGCAATAAGAGATGTGGATCATAGGAGAAAGAGGCTAGATTTGGTGAGATAAATCGCCAACCTAATTTCAGATTAGCTAGATAAACCCCTTGGTTGAGTGAAAAAGGGAGATTAAGAAGGTAACATTGAGTTTTTCTGTGAAGTTTAAATGGACCGTTGTTTATTTTTGGTTATGTGTGACTGCTGCAAATAATCTATTAACATGGGACCAATCTGCATTGATCGCGATCTTGATATCAAGACATGATGTCAAATTTGTAGTGGTTATTAGTTTTGAGTTACATGACAGAGCATTCGGGGATTTGACTAGTATGCCCTTTTCTTTTCTCATCTAGTAGTTGTGTAATGAGAATAGAGATCCTAATATCCCAGATATTGATAGGAGACTAAAGGCGATGAGAGTTGCATAGAGAGTATGATCAAGGATCCGACAAACCTAGTCTTTGACTAGGGAGCTCGTGCACCTCCTATAGTGATTCTAGCATAGTTTGAGGGGCCCTCAGTTCAGATAGAGTATTTTAATATGAAGGAGATAGATATTAATGATTTAGGTGTTCATGTTGAGTTTGAGATGGGCAAGCATAAAGATACACCCCAGATGAATACTCAGGGAGAGGCCCCCCAACTACTTTTACTTTAGCCCAGGCTTCCACTTTTGAGTAAGTTGGGGCATATTTTGTATCCCCTTATCCCTCTACTACAACTCCAGCCATAGGTTTAATATCAGTGCTGCATGAGTTTTTACAACTCTTAGTAGAGCGCTAGGATGTGATTGATACTTGATTTGAGAATGTGGAAATCGAGCTTATATTTTTGTATGGGCAAATTCGGCCTTGGGTATAAACAACATTATAGACTACTAAATTTAGGATATTGAAACATCTTAGGTTATGACCCTTAGAAAATTTCCTAAAAATCCATTCTTCGAACCTAATACGACTCATGGGTATGAGTTATGTACTGGGGTACAAGTGGTATGGTCCTATCATATGTTGACCAGTATTAGCTGGTGGAATGGTTTTGGTCACTGGAATGGGTATAAATTAGGGGCATGATTCATAAGGATTGATACAAGCCGTATTAAGGAGTCATATGGTGGGTACTATTTAGTCGTCATGGACTTTTATTCTGCCAGGGATACGAGTCATAGATACAGATCGTATACTGTGGTTATGACTCAGTTGGATGATTTGTATATTGAACATTGTTTGATCCTATAGTTGAGCCTTGGATACGAGTGGTGGATACCATTCATATAGGAGGGTATGACACGTGAGGGTCAGTCGTAATCTTGTGATGAGTTTTAAAGAGATTTAAGTGGGGGTGTTCCAGATATTTCCTTACTTATCCTAACTAGGACCTATTACTTCTAATACATTGAGGATGTTATTTACCCTTTTATTCTATTCATAAACACTTAGAATCTATTCCAATACATCTTATAATTCTCTTAAGAGCTTTTGGGGAAAAAAGGCTAGTGTTTCAACTAAGGGATTGCTTTAAGGCTTGATTTGGTGATTTTTTCTCATTAATTCTTTGGTATAAGGCATGAGTCTCTTCCCTCATTTTTATTTCAACTAAAGGCATGATTTATATGATTGATTTCATAGTTTGGCAATTTCATAATTATGGTTTTCAACTATTATTTGGGGATTTGGATATTAAATGCTTAGTAATGGTTTTAAATTTTAATTATGTTTTTGTATGCATTAATGGTGGTTTTGGACAATTGAATTTCATGGTAATGGTTTAATGGTCTTTGGAATTGATTTTGGTTGTATTATTCCTCCAAAGTGTTTGATAAAATGCTTATAAAGATATGTTCATTGCATTAACTTCTTTAATGGAACTCTTACATGTTTTAAACTAGATAAAAGATTTATGCATGGTTTAAATGGTTTGAAAAAGGCTAAAGGATAAATGTTTAATCTTGTGGAGAACATAGAAGTCTCTTAAGTGGATATATTTTGATAAAAGAAAGGGCACCTAAGGTCCCCTAACCTAAATTTACTTGAAAGTAATGGGTTGGTATGATGCTACCACAAATATTGGCCTTTGATAATAAATGGTAATAGATTCTTTGGACATAGTTTTAATTGGGAATTAATGGTGGAAAGTGTATCTAAGCCATAGAATGTGGTTGTCTGGGGGAAACTAAAATTAAAAACTCATATTTGCTGATATGAGGGTTCTTCGATGACCATGTTTGAGTGTCATATTTTATATTGGAGGGATGTACTATTTATCCCATGGGATATTGCTCAATCGTGCGGCTATACGCATTGAGACCCTTACAGCAGGGGGAGCTGAACCCATATTACCTATGGGTGGTTAGGACAGAAAAGCTACACAACTCAGGTAAAGGTTTTAAATATATGCTATACCCAATTCCCTTTCTTGGCACTTATATATATGTATATTTGTATGCATTATGGATGGTTTCACTTGTTTTTATGACTGACACTACTTTATACCTATCCTGAGTTTCATGCTTGCATGCACCTACTAACCCGTCTACTGGCGGCTGTATACCCATGCTATGTAAGAACCAACCACTCTACTCTTACTATTTAGCTCGCAAATTTAGTATCAGGATTTAGATTAAAGTGGTGAGTTTCCATCCTTTTAGAAGGCATTATTTCATGTTATGGATTTATGTACACACTTTTCTTTTATCTTGGATATTAGTTTTTTTCATGGTTGGGGGCATGTCCCAACAGGATTTACTTACTTTATTGGATAAAGGCTTTGTGGTACATCTGGGGCTTGTTATGGGTGACATCGGTATTGGTGTCGTCCTTGGCAATGGAATAAGCTGTTAGGCTGACATTATTGGATGATATTATTGGTTGTTCCATCCTACTAAATTTTGGGATTGATTTTCATATTATGTTTTGGTATTCCCTTTTAGGTTTATGGTTTATGGATTGGTTGGTATGGTTGGCCAGTTGTTTCAGTACGGGTGGACTCGATTGGGTCGGTCACAATTGTGAAACTATCCCTGAGTTTTAATAAGAACAATAATGATATCTTGTTTTATCTTTAAAATTCATCCTACCTAAGGCTGGATATTGGTGGTTGTGTTGGGTAACAGGGGGTAGTCCCCGATCTTGGTTGGACTTGGGATGCCCATTATGACAAGGCCTGGGGTTAGGTTGTGCCAGCTTGGTATCAGAGCCTAGGTTCATGGTCAATTAGGAAGTCCACAAAGCCTTATCGAGTAGAGCCTCTTTTAGGGGTGAAGCGCACTACACTCATAAGAGAGAGGCTACAAGAGATTTAGGAATGTTTCACTTTTTTGGTATTCTATCTTCAATCTTGAGCTCTCAATCCATGAATCTCCTTTAATCCCTTTTTGTTAATCTTTCAGATAATTCGTCATAGATCTGGAATACAAGGAAATTATTTCATCCCATCTAGGGATAATGCTGAAGGGGTACATCCTACGTTTGGAGTTCATCTTTGATCTCATGGTCCTTTTCCTGATGGTGCTGGAGTTCCTCCTATTCCATCTAGTTCTTCTTAGGTCCCTTAGGGTAATGTGGCGAATGCTAAATTTTGTTAGTCTGTTCATGTTATTGCCTAATTGGTTGCTGCTTAGGCTAAGCAGGGTACGACTGGTGCTTTGTCTGCTGAGGTCACAAAGGTTGGTCAATTTATGAAGATGGGTCCTCCAATTTTTATAGGTGTGGATGTTGAGAAGGATCCATTGGCCTTCATAGATAAGATGGAAAAGATCTTTTGGGTGATGCAGAGTACTAATGTAGAAGGGGTTAACTTTGCAGCTTATCAGCTCAAAGATGTTTCTTGTTAGTGGTATGATGAGTAGGACATGGATAGAGGTTATATGGAAGAAGATGGGTTATGGGAGGCCTTTTCTATTAGCTTTATGGATCGATTCTTTTCTTAAAAGTTAAGGGAAGCAAAGATAGAGGAGTTTGTAAACCTCAGGCAAGGGAGGATATCAGTAAAGTAATATGCTTTGAAGTTCCATTAGACATCAAGGTATGCTCCTGATTAAGCAACTGATATAAAGTCAATAATAAGGAAGTTCTCTTCTGGGTTTAATAGAGATTTGATTCTAGAGAGTAAGGCTACCTTGCTGAGTAAGGATATGGACATCTTGAGGGTAACTGTTAATATGCAGTAAGTTAAGGATAAAAAGAGAAAATAGACAAAGTTTGAGGATAAGTACTGAAAGAGGAGCAGGTTTTCTGATCAGGGAGGTGCTTAGTTTTAGGGTAGTAGAGATGGGAGAAAGTGGCAAAAAAAAAAGTAGGAGATTTTTGGCTCCATTTCTTCTAGTTCTCCTTATCAGGAAGTAGACAAGCATCATCAAAGTGGTGATGATTCTCAGGCACAGGTTGCTAAATCTTAGGCTAGTAAAGGTCAGACTGTTTCTTCGTATCCTCCTTTTTTATTCTGCGGTCTTCCTTATTGGGGTTATTGTGAGGAAGAAAGTTATAAGTGCTTTAAGTATGGACAGGTAGGCCATCGACTTAGGGATTGTTTAGTTAATAAGGTTTCTATAGGGGTGAATAAGATTCTTGTGGCTTCATCTTCTACTCCTACACCCAATGGTGGGGCATTTTCTTCTATTTCTGCTCTTAGTTTTAGTTTTGGTCAGAATAGGTTGTATACTTTGGCATCCCAATAGGAATCAAAGGCATCACCTAATGTCATTATTGGTACGTTACAAATTTTCTCTCATGAAATATATTGCTTGCTTAATATGGGGTCCACTCTTTTTTATGTGACTCAATATGTGGTTGCATCTTTTGGTTTTGATTCGAAAGTTATTTCAGATCCTTTTTCTATTTCTACCCTAGTAGGTGACTTGATAATTGATAAGAGAGTCTATAGGGGGTGTGTGGTATCTGTTGGTAGCAATCAGACCTTGACGGATCTATTGGAATTAGATATGGTAGATTTTGATGTAATTCTAGGTATGCATCAGTTGCATTTTTGTTATGCGTCTATACATTATCGGACCCGTAGGGTTATTTTTAAGTTTCTTGATGAACCAATTACAGAATGGAAAGGTAGTTCCTAGCTCTAAGGGGTAGGTTTATTTCTTAACTTAGATCTTATAGATTAATCTCTAAGGGTTGTTATTATCAATTGGTCCGGGTTAAAGATTCTAATTCAGAAGATCCTTCTTTGTCTTCGGCCCCTGTGGTTAATAAGTTTCTTGAGGTCTTTTTGAATGATCTTCTCGATGTTCCTCCAGATAGGGAAATAGAGTTGTATTGATTTTCTTTTGAACACTTGTCCAATATCTATTCCTCCATATAGAATAGTTCTAGCTATGTTGAGAGAACTCAAAGAGCTACTTAAGGATCTTCGGGATAAGGGGTTTATTCATCCTAGTGTTTATCCATGGGGTGAATTGGTGTTGTTTGGGTGCAAGAAGGATGGTTCCCTTTGGATGTGTATAGACTACAGGTAGTTGAACAAGGTGATAGTCAAGAGCAAGGATCCTTTTTCTTGGATAGATATCTTGTTTGACTAGTAACGAGGTGCCAAGTTCTTCTTTTATATAGATATTTGGTTTGGGTACCATCATCTTAAGATTAGGGAGGTAGATATCCCTAAGATGGCTTTTTATACTCGGTATGGGCATTTTAGTTCTTGGTGATGTAATTTGGATTGACTAATGCTCTGGCAGCATTGATGGACTTGATGAATAAAGTATTTAGGCAGTATTTGGTTCTTTTCATCATCGTGTTGATTGATGACATTCTAGTTTGTTCGAAGAGTAAGGTGGATCATGCTAATTACCTCCGTGTGGTGTTGTAGACCTTAAAGGAACAATAGTTGTATGCCGACTTCTCTAAGTGTGAGTTTTTGTTGAATACTGTGACTTTCTTGGGCCATATTATTTCTAGTAAAAGGATCATGGTGGACCCACAGAAGGTTGTTATGCTGAAAAGGTGTCCTAGGCCGACATCTCTATCCGATATTGGGAGCTTTTTAGTTTTAGTCAGGAATTATAGGCGGTTTGTGGAAAGCTTTTCTTCGATAGCTAGTCCTTTGACTAGGTTGACTCAGAAGAAGGTTAAGTTTTCTTGGTCGGATGCTTGTGAAGGAAGTTTTGAGAAGTTAATGGACCAATCCTGACCTTGCCGAAAGGCAATAAGGGGTTTTTAGTTTATTGTGATGCATCTCGGGTAAGGCTTGGTTGTGTTTTGATACAGCATGGTAAGGTGATTGCCTATGCTTCCAGGCAGTTGAAGGTACATAAAAGGAATTATCCTAATCATGATTTGGAGTTGTTGGCGGTTGTGTTTGCTATGAAAATATGTTGGCATTATTTGTATGGTGTTCACATGGATATCCTTTCTGATCACAAGAGTCTTCAGTATGTGTTCACTCAGAAAGAGCTTAATCTCAGGAAGAAGAGGTGGCTTCAGCTTCCCAAGGTTTATGATATGAGTTTTCACTACCACCCAGGTAAGGCTAATGTTGTTGCTTATGCTCTTAACAAATTATCCATAGGAAGTTTGACTCACATGAAGAAGGGAAAGCGGGAATTGGTAAAGGAAATTCACCGCTTGGCTAATCTTGTAGTTTGTCTCTTAGACTCTAAGGATGGTGGTGTGATAGGGCAAGAAGTGGTTTGATCGTATCTTGGTGCAGAGATTAAGGAGAAAAAAGTATTGGATCCTATCTTGATGAAAATCAAGAGTGATGTTGATGGGCATAAAGTAGTGGTGTTTGAGATCACTGGTGATAGTACTTTGTGGTACCAAGGAAGGTTGTGTATTCTTGATGTTGACGGGCTGCGGCAAAGGTTTTTGGCTGAGGCGCATGAGTCTCGCTATATTGTTCATCCTGACTCGACTAAGATGTATCATTGTTTCATGGATATATATTAGTGGAATGACATGAAGAGGGATGTGGTTGATTTCTTGGCCAAGTGTATGGTGTGTCAACAAGTTAAGGTTGAGCACATGAGGCCTGGTGGGTTGTATCAAGAAATTGATTTGACAGAATGAAAGTGGGAAGGTGATCAATAGAGATTTTGTTACCTGTCTTGGTCTCGAAATCAGTATGATTCAATTTGGGTCATCGTGGATAGGATGACCAAGTCTGCAAATTTCTTGCCAATGTGGACTACCTTTTCAACAGAAGAGTATGCATGGTTGTATCTTTAGGAGATCGTGAAGCTGTTGGGGTACCTATTTTGATTATCTCTAATTGCGGTGTGCAATTTACATCTTATTTTTTGTGGTCCTTCCAAAAAGGGTTGGGGACTAAGGTTAGTTTGAGTACTATTTTCTATCTGCAGTCGGATGGTTAAGCAGAGAGAACTATTCAAACGTTGGAAGATATACTTCGAGTATGTGTGACTGGCTATGGTGGCAATTGAGTTGAGCATCAACCTTAGGTGGAGTTTGCTTACAACAATAGCTATAATTTTAGTAGTAGACTGGCTCCATTCGAGGCATTGTATGGTAGGATATACAGATCTCCCATTGGTTGGTTTAAGCTTGGAGAAGAGGACATGTTTGGTTTGAATTTGGTTTATCAGGCAATGGAGAAGGTTAAGGTGATTCTGGATAGGTTTAAAGCTACCCAGAGTCGCCAAAAGTCTATGCAAATATTAGACATAGATACTTAGAGTTTGAGGTTGGGGATAGGGTGTTCCTCAAGGTATCTCCAATGAAGGTAGTGATGTGGTTTGGAAAATAGGGGAAACTTGGTCCTCGGTATATTGGTCCTTACGTGATTTTGCGAAGAGTTGGCAATGTGTCTTATGAGTTGGATTTTCCATCTAGCTTAAGTTTGGTTCATCCAGTCTTTCATGTGTCTATGTTAAGAAAGTGTCTTGGTGATCCTTCTTCGGTTGTTCCTTTGGAAGGATTGGGTATCTCAGATTCTTTGTCTTATGAGGAGGTCCTGATTGAGATATTGGATAGACAAATTTGTTGGTTACGGACAAAAGATATGGCTTCAGTTAAGGTTCTATGGTGGAACCATAAGGTGGAAGAAACTACTTAGGAAGAGAAAGAGGATATGAAGTCCAAGTATCCGTATTTGTTTTATGTTCCTGGGATTCGTGCAGAAGGTATGTGTCTTGAACACATCTTTATTGTTTGAGTTTGTTAAAGGAAAGATTAACATCTTTGCCTCCTTGTTTTCAAACTTTGTTGAAGGGATATTTGATCATGAAAATGACTTTGTGAGTGGTATCCCTTACTTATCCATCATTCGGGGATGAATGTTCCTAGTAGGGGAGACTGAAACATCCTGGGTTTTAACCCTTAGAAAATTTCTTAGAAATCCATTCTCCAGACCCAATACGACTTATTGGTACGAGTCATATGCTGGGGTACGAGTGGTATGATCCTATCGTATACTGACCAGTATTAGTTGGTGGGATGGTTTTGGTCACTATAATGTGTACTACTTAGGGGCATGAGTCGTAAAGGTTGATACGAGTAGTATCAAAGACTCATATGGAGGGCAGTGTTTGATCCTCCTGGTATTTTAGTCTGCTTGGGATACAGATCATAGATATGGATCGTATTCTGTGGTTACGACTTAGTTGGATATGTTGTATACTTGACAGTGTTTGATCTAAGGTTTGAGGCTTGGATACGAATGGTGGATACCGATAGAAGAGTATGACTCGTAAGGGTCAGTTGTATCCCTGTGACGGGTTTTATAGGGATTTAGGTAAGGGTATTCTGGAAATTTCCCTACTTACCCTAACTAGGACTCACAACTTCTAATACACTTAGGATATTATTTAACCTATTATTCTATTCATAAGAGCTTAGAAGTTATTCCAAAACATCTTATAATTCCCTCAACAACTTTTAGGGCAAGAAGGCTAGGGTTTCAACTAAGGGCTTGCTTTGGTAATTTATTTTCATCAATTCTTTGATATAAGGCATGATTTTCTTCTCTCATTGTAATTTAAACTAAAGTCATGGTTTATATGATTGATTTCATGGTTTCACTATTTCATAATTATGGTTATCAACTATTATTTGGGGGTTTTGAGTTTTAATGCTTGGATATGGTTTCCTATTGTTTTAATTATACTTTTATATGCATTAATGGTGGTTTTGGACAATTGGATTGCATGATAATAGTTTAATGGTCTTTGGAATTGGTTTTGGTTATATTATGCCCCCAAGGTATTTGATAAAATACTTATAAAGATACCTTCATTGCATTGACTTCTTTAATGGAACTCTTGTATATTTTAAACTAGATAAGGGATTTATGCATGGTTTAAATGGTTTGAAAAGGCTAAAGCCTAAATGGTTAAGCTTGTGGAGAACATAGAAGTCTCCCAAGTGGATTTAATATGGTAAAAGGAAGGTCACCTAACCTAAATGGTTTGGATATGGATATTACTTGCAAGTAATAGGGTGGTATGATGATACCACTAATTTTTACCTTGGTTAATAAATGGGAATGGATTGTTTGGACATGGTTTTAATTGGGTATTAATTTCAGAGAGTGTAGCTAAGCCATGGAAGGTGGCAGTCCCAGGGGACTAAAAATCAAAACTCATATTTACAGATATGAGGGATCTTCGATGACCACCTGCAAGTGTCCTGTTTTATATTGGAGGGATGTACTAGTCATCCCATGGGATATTACCCGGTCGTGTGGCTACACGCATTGGGACCTTTTCAGCAGGGGGAGCTTAACCCATATCGCCCATGGGTGGTTAGGACGACAAAGTTACATAACCTAGGTAAAGATTTTAAATGCATGCAAAACCTGGTTCCATTTCTCGACACTTATATATATGTATGGTTGTATGGATTATGGATGCTTTCTCTTGGTTTTTTGACTAGCATTACTTTATCCTTATCCTGAGTTTCATGCTAGCATTCATGTGCTAACCCGTCTATTGGCGGCTGCATACCCACTCTATAAAGGAACTAGATATTCCACTCGTCCTTTTTAGTCTGCAGATTTGGTATCATTATTTAGACTGAAGTGGTGAGCTTCCATCCTTTGTAAGGCATCATTTCATGTTATGGATTTATGTAGACACTTTTCTTTTATATTGGATATTGGTTTTGGCTATGGTTGGGGTCATGTCCCAATTAGATTCACTTACTCTTTGGGATAGAGAATTTGTGGTACTTCTGGGAGTTGGTATTGGTGGGATTGGTATTGGTGTCAGTCTTGGCATTGGAATAAGCCCGTGGGCTGACATCATTGGACAATATTGTTGGTTGTTCCATCCTTCTACATTTTGGGATTTATTTTCATATTATGTTTTGTTATTCCCTTTTAGGTTTATGGTTTATGGATTGTTGGTATAGTTGGGCGGTTTTTGCAGTACAGACGGACCCGGTTAGGTCAGTAACGATTATTACCCTATCCCAGAGTCTTAATCAATAATGTTAAAGTTATATTTTTGAAATTCAACCCATCTAAGGATGGATATAGGTGGTTGGGTTGGGTAATAGGGGTCGGTCCCCGGTCCTGGTTGGACTTGGGATGCCCATTACGACAAGGCCCTGGTTCGGGTTGTGATACAGGCTATGCTTCGAGCTAAGATGTTGTAGTTCACTATTAAGTTGAAATATATTATCTCCTGACCTAAGTGGGATTCGAGAGGAGGTGACCGTACTGCAAGCAGAGGTATGCTTGATAACGCTCAACTTAAATGCCAATTTAAGTGCAAGATGATCGTTGTCACTTTGAGTTGGGGTAGAATACACGAGGAGCAATGTGAGTTGCAATCGAATTAGCTCTATATAAATGAAACTATGTGAGGAGCAATGTGAGTTGCAATCGAATTATCTCTATATAAGTTCAAACCTAGAATACAAATATGTAAAAATTGAGGGGTTTGACTCAGTCTCAAAGCTAGTATTTATTTACGAACTTTTAAAGGACTAATTTGGGGCTACGAATAATTAGAGTATAATTAATTAGGCACTGTTCTTGGGATTATTCTTTCCTACGGGCAAGTTATTCATGGGAATATGATGATTCAGTACAAATTCTACTGGTTGATGATGTGGTAGGCTAGGTTGAAAATCCTTGAGTCTAGTTCGTCAACATAGTCTTAAAGATGTCACTCATAGACCCTTTTGAGTAGCTAACGAGTGTGTCAATTAAAGCCACCCAATACCTCAATTAGGAACCCCTATTTGTTAGATAATACCCATGATATAGTCAACCTTATAATCAGCCTTATGTCTAAGATAGTGAAATTTAGTAGACTATGCCCATAAATTGTCTACTATTTCCTTGGTTCCCATACCCCTCTTTCAAGGATGATGTGGTTTCCAAAAGTTCTACCAAACCCCTCTTCCAAGGATGGATTGAGCTTTCAAGAACTTAGGGTTTTCACCCATAAACCCATTTGGGTATTTGGGGCTTCCACCCATAAATCCCAACTAATTTAGTCAAGCAATAGTAGAACCCATCATAAACAAACTAACATATTCACCATTGAATCACAACCCACACATAATTGTACCCTATTCTAGCATAATCTCAAGAGGAAGAACTAGCTACACGTAAGAGTAATAATCAAGATATACCCAATAATATCCATTGAATAGATTTATGAAAAACTAAGTGAATGATACTTCAAACTTTGAACTTCAACAAATCTTCAATGAGAGTTAGCTAATCCTTCACTTGGAAGCAACTCCAATGTATTCTTCACCCAAAATTAATATAGTAACTGTCCTCCAAAAATGAAAACTAAGAAGTAGACAAGGTTCCAATGATTGGGAATGGATTACCCTAAAGAGATAGGGTTTGAGTCTCTTAAGGAAAATTTAGGAATAGCTGTATGCATTCACATCTTTTCCCTTGGCCATTTTTTCACTAAGACGCAATCACGGGGGTTATCGGCATTCATGGCTACCGCGAATGTGGTCAGAACCACACGATCGCGATATGTTAACCTTCTAGACTGATTGCAATCGAAATCATCAGACTATGATCGTTGTAACTGAGTCTATGTTCTACTCTAGGTCTTCAAATTGCACTTTTTTCCTTCTTTTGATCTTTTTCAATTCACATATGCATATTTTCATTTCATTACCTATGTGCCTGCAAAATGTGGATATTAGTGCATTTAATCACAAATATGTCTCGCTTATTCATTCAAAATATGGTAATGTGCATGAATGTTGAGTCAGAATGAGTGGTAAATTCACTACTCATCAATGTTCTCTTGCTTAGAGCCAGATTTTGATCCTTTCTCCAGTTATCCCTTTATTTGCTTAGCCTGTGCTTTCTCATGGCCCTAGACATTTAGATTTGTTCGTAGAGGAGAAGGAGGATATGATCCCGACTGTGGGGACTAATAGATCTAGGATGGAGGGCCTATAGGACCTCTATATTCCATTTAATCAAGCCCTAAGATGGGCTACCCATTATTCTAGGTTATCCATAGTAGGCGATGTGGTATGATGAGTTGCGATTATGATTGTTGCATCTTCTAGTAGTGCCTTTCCCTTACCACCACCATGGCTAGTTGATATACTATCGGAGAGGGAAGAGCAAGACATGGACACCTAGTGCGCCCCAGGTATGTCCTCATTCCGTTACTTTATATTATTGTCACACACTGGAACAATCTGTAGTCTTTTATTTAGGGGTGGGGTATACCAAAACCGCCATGGGTTTTTGTTTTTGTGTTTCTTTTCCTAGTGGTTGTTCTATGATTGTAGAATCGTCATGTCTAGAAAATATTGTGATGTATTATGTTTTGTTTCATATTGTGTTGCATTTTTGTGTAACTAGGAAAATAATGAGTATCTAAGACGGTTGATGTTTTGTGGTTTGATTTTTGAGAAAAATGATACCCCTCCTAAAATCTATTTTTGAATTGTGTGATATGTATATATGTGTGACCATTGTAAATCTCGTTATGGCATTAGTATTAGGTACCTAATAATCATAGCTAACATTTGCATAAACCGAATAGGTAGTAGTTTGTGATGCAACCCTGTGCCATGTGTGTGAGATACTTACTTTGTTTTCTTTATGGGTTGAATCCAGAACTTTCTTGATTAGTCTGGCCTAGGTTGTAGGATAGTTGGTTAGAAAAGGATCATAGGCCATTTTTTAAATAAGTCCACTTTTAGTCTAAATGACCTTCCAAATGTGAATAAGTATCCCTTGATCCCTATTTTGACCTTGCATAGGCTTTTTTTTTACTATTTCACCTTTAACCTTCCTATTTACTGACAGGGTTAGATCACATAACAACATACAGAATCATAGAATAAAATATGATAGCTTATCCATGGATTAACAACAAAAATTCAAAACAAACCCTTTATTATCATTTAACTCCTTATTAACCTCTATATTTGATTAGTTGATCAATTACATTAACTATTCTTATTCCCATTAAAGGGCTCTCATACACAGTAAGGTCATACACTCTAAATTTCTAGTAACGACCCTATATTATCTATGCTTACATCATGGAGTGTACCCAACAACCTATTTTATGGATCACTTGCATCTATATTAGTCAAACAATACTATTTCCTCATGTCAACAATCATTCACCCAAATCATTTGGTATTCCCAGTATCTTTAATATTTTAATGTCTTTTATCATTCTAAATAAATATACACAAGTCACATATACAAGACTAATATTCTATCACAACAAACACTTAATTAAATTAGTCAATCAATAATAATCAACTATACCATAATAAGACATAAACACACATGGTATCAACAACATCATAACAACCACAAAATAATGAACCATTGCACAAATAGATATATCCCTATCTTAACCTTAAAATAGAATATCGTAAATTGTTACCACCTTACCAACCAACTAACCTCTCCCCACCACACAATCTGTATGTTATATAAACTTACAAATAGTCCAATAAATGTAAATAATGCATATCAATTATCAAATCAAAGTAATACACACATACTAATGTTTTGCAAAATGTCATAAACTACAGAGAAACAATTAGACTTACCTACTGGCAGGTTAAAGTAGGTGTCATCATGACTTATGAAATTAGATCATGAAAAATTGGTATCAAAATGCCTAGGTTCACTGGTATTGTTGGTGCAAGAGTAAGTGTCTTGCAAAGTCTCGCTAATAAGAGCAATGACATATGTACCTTATCTTCGAGAGAATATCATGCATTATTAGTAGTACTTCACCTTCTTCATTCATTTTGTGAGTTGAGTCTGTGTTGATTTCTAAGGTTCTTATTGCTTCATTCTTTTTTAGATAGTTAGCTACAACGATCGTAAAAGAGGACCCCGAGTCTATGGCCTTGGCATCTACTAGAGGATGTGGCTGACTAAGAGGTCATGGATAAGTGATAACTCTAACTTTAGTTGAGGGTCAGGATAGGGAGCCTTCACCAGATCCTGTCATTGTTCTTGAGCCAAATGTATCTTTGGAGGTTTTGCCACCCTTGCCAATTATGGCCAGGGGCAACCTAGGTCCCATTAGGGTTTATTTATTCTTTAATGCTCAGATATATATTGTTTAACTTTTGGGATTAATTGGTGGTGCAATATTTGATGGTGCTTAGTCTATAGATCAGATGGCATAAATAGCGAGGCATAACCTATAACTATGGCTCCCAGATTTGAGGTCATCTAATGTCGGTAGTTTCTCAATAGGTAGCCACCCTTATATCTATGTTTGTTGAGAAGTAGAAGATGTTGGGAAGATTTTTGAGATTTAATCCACCTAGATTTATAGGGGGCCAGATGAGGATGCATTTGAGTTTATGACTACTTTTAAGAATAGGCTTCATAATTTAGGCCTAGTTGAGGTGTGTGGGGTTCACTATATTACTTCTTAGTGGACTTGGAAGCTAGGCATTAGTGGAGAGATTATGTTGATTCCAGGCCAACTAGATCTTTTCTTATGACTCAAGACTCTATTCTCCTAGTCTTTCTTTGAGAAGTATATGCCTCCCAGTCTTTGAGAGCACCTGAGAAATCATTTTACTAGGTTCGATTAGGGTTCTATGATGGTTGTGAAGTATGAGGTAAGATTCCATGAGTTGGCCAGACATGCCACAATGATCAAGATTCCATGAGTTGGGCAGACATGCCACAATGATCATACCTACCGAGTAGGAGCGAATTAGGCATTTTGTTAGAGGGATGAAACTTTCTCTTTGCATGGCCACTCAGAGTTAAATTAGCAGTAGTAGGTCCTTTATTGAGGTTTCTAATTATTCCAAAAACTATGGAAGAGATGCGTGAGTGACTCATAGTTTAAAGGCAGAGGTTCTCAGGGTAGGTACCCTCCATTTTATTCCTATCAACACCAAGGTCAATCTAGTAGGCTCATTTATACCATACTCAAGATTATGGGAGGTGGTCGGTCCAATCATAGAAATTACGATGGGAGGAACAACAACTAATTATTAAGAGATGCACATTCTAGGTATTCAAGTTAAGATGGCTATTCTTGGTTATATGGTACTTCTAGATAAAGTAGAGTGCCTAGGATTTGATTTGATTATAGGTTCGTTGGCCATTTCTCCAAAGAGTGTTCCTAGTGTAGGATGATTAAGCTTACAACTAATAGTGTCCAACAAATAGAGCAATCATGCCCCAGCTAGAGGTGGTAGGCAAGGTCATAGGAATAGTCCCCAGGGTTATTGAGGAGGCCTCAGGCAGGTAGGATAGATCATTGGTCATGCTCTAAGTATGTAGGTGGACGAGTCAGTTGTATGTTATTTTTGGTAGGCCAAACACAGACTCTTCAGATATTGTTAGTAAACTTATTCATATGTTTCTGCTTATTATGCAATAGGGGTTAGAGTTATCTTGCGAGCCTTTATCTATGTCATTGTGTGTATCTACTTTTGCGGGTGATTCCTTAATAGTCAATTGGGCTTATAGATTATGAGTTATGATTGTTTAAGAGTTTGATACTTAGGATGGCCATACTATGTTAGATATGGTGGATTTTGATGTATTTTAGGCTTGAACTAGGTATTCCCCTATCACGTGGTCTTGGATTACTTTGCTAGGATAGTTACTTTATCCATGCCTTGTATACCCTTAGTTGTGTGTCAAGTTTTTCTTAGTTGCACATCAACGGTGATTATATCTTATATTCGGGCTAGGAGATTGGTATCGAGTAGTTGTAAGTCTTATCGTGCTTATGTTTGTGATATTAGTGTAGAGAATACTCACTTTATTCTATTTCTTTTATCCATGAGTTTTCTAATGTCTTCCCTACTGACCTACCTGACCTTTTTCTTAAGCATGATATTGAGTTTGTTATTGATCTTGAGTCAGGCACCCAACCTATTTCAATGGCCACTTATCATATGGATTCTGCTGAGCTTAAGGATCTAAAGTCTCAGCTTTAGGATCTTTTAGGTAAGTTTTATTAGGCTGAGTGTATCGGCTTGGGGTGCTTCTGTCAAGTTTATGAAGAAAAAAGAGTAAGAAGTGTCTCCCTGAATTTGCCTCAAGAGTTGCTCTCTCTATCTGACTTTGTGCTGGAACCACCAGTCTCTTCAATCGACCAATTAGCAGAGGCCTCTTCTTCACAATCTAGCTTTGGATAAGGCAATTTCTCATTTGTTTTGAGCACCTTAAAGATGCCTTTTACTCCCTTCCACAGCTTCTTGGAGAACTTATCTCTCTTCTTCACTCTTCATACCATCTTCTCATGTGATTGCTTGAGGTCCCTGTGCTTCTGCTAAGGCTGAGTTCACTCTCTCTAGGCTGGCGACAGTGGTTCCCTACTTCTACTGCTCCTTAATGTACTTCTCATAGTCATATTGCATTACATATGAATGACGGGCTGTAGAGGGATCTCGGACCCTATGGTAATCTGGACACTAACTCTCTGACCACCTTCATTTGATCTGAAAGATCATCAAGGGGATTTGTTGATGAGGGTCCACATGATGCTGGGTCCTACTGGGCTGCTTTTTTAAAATCTTTCTTTTCTAGCTTTGGCCTGGGGTACCCTCGCCTCTAAATTTGAGTGGATATATGATAGAGCTCGGGCATACCCAAGTATTTGTAGCATACTCCTCCACTTCTGCTCTTTTACAAAGTTTGGTGATAAGGGAAGGGAAAAGTACGTGCATACCTCCATGGATCTGGTGAAAGCTCTATTATGATAAGATAATCTCTCCCATATTAAGAGGGATGCCAAATAAAATGCAAGCTACCATTCGAGCTATCAAGTCCGTGATGATGGTCATATGGGTGCAAGGTGATACTCGGCCGCATATGATGTCTAACCAAAGATGGCCTCTATTTTGAAGTCCTTCATTAAAATGTCTTTCTTGGTGATGGACCAAGGAACTTCTTTACCAGTTCATAAAATATTGGTCATCTCATTGGCCTCACAGGGTTCTAGGGCGAAGCATATCCACCCGGTCGAAGTTAGTCTAGCATGGAATTCTGGGAGCTTCTCTTCCACCTTGTCCAAGCTGATTCCCCTCTCAAGGAGTAGCTTTGTCCTATGAAAGTCATCATAATAGAGTTGGTGGCATTGTGCAGTCATGAATCTGGTGTTGTTGAAATCTTCCATCTTTGAGGCTGATGATCTATGAGCAATGTAACTCTGACCAATATTAGTTTTCTCATACTAAACACATGCTAGATAAAATAGATAAGCTCATATGGTAGTGCCATGAGGGTTTCAGGGGAAGCAAAAAGATGTGCAGAAATGTTCAAAGTCTGCCATAACTTGAAGTCTGCCATAACTTGGCCTCAGTTATGGCGATTGCAAAGTGATAACAACGATCATGGTTAATCAATTGTTGTCATCGAGTCCGCGATCGCAGTACCTGAGACCAAGTTTGATAGATTCTGTGCAATATCTCAAACATGGTTTCACCCCAAAATTTTGCTTCAAGAAAGCATGATAACATTGTAAATAGTGAATTATAAGACTAGAGTGTGTGATCCCATCCCTGAACTTAAATAATTTGAACATGGAATTTGTAGAGGCTTTCAATCTCTCACATGGTACACACTTCCACTTATGTGGTTTAAGGCTTAATTCCTGGGTACTCAAGACTTCCCCACACAGCGTGTATACTATCTATATTAGAGAACCACATAGGAATACAAATTTAGCATGAATATGATAACACAAACATCAGTTCAGGATCTATATACACATTACAAGATCAAATCATGCATTTTCATTCAAATCAAAGGAGTTTAGACAACTTACCACATTGGTAGATGCTATTGGATTGAGATGACCCTTGGTTATGCACTGTAGTGCCAAAAAGTGAAGAAAATTTTAAGAGAAAGTGAAGAAGTGGTGGGTGAAAAGTGACCAGTTGGATGGTCATTTAAACTTATTCAACCGCGATAGTGGTCTTAGTCATGCGATCAAAGTCACACGGCCACCACAATCACGTTGACTTAGGCCACGGTCATGGTAACTGAGACCAGAAATCTGATCCCTTGCCTTTCCTGTTCAATCCAAAATGGCAAATTTACACTTTTCTTCTTCAAATTCGATCAAAATTTTGGTGAGAACCACCATCTCAAGGCTTATGCATGCATAAATAAAACAAAAATTTATTTTACCATGCATAATTAAAAGGATATGTGCTACTTTTCATGGCATGATGGGTTGCCTCCAATCGAGCGCTTAGTTTAAAGTCTTAGAAAGACGCCCCTTCCATTTTATTTTGTGCTTAGACTTAGAATATTTGAATCTCCATCCCAACTTTTGCTCAATATGTAATGAATAGCAAAGGGACAAAATATTCAGATCTTCCAATAAGAGTCTTGGAAGAGGTGAAGCGATAGAAAGGAAGTTTTGGTCTCACCATTTTAAAGATTTAAACCTTTTAACTTTCTTAACATCAAACTTTCATTTTAGTTTCTTGGGTAAAATTTATCACATCAATAGGCCATTCCTTGGACTTTGGAAATTAAGCATCTTGGCCTTTGATGGGTGGGGTTCCATGTTCTCCCGTGGAATGTCAGACTCCTAAATACAAAAGTCGGACTCCGCCTCCCTACAATCCTCCATTTTTTCAAAGTTATGGATCTTTATCATATCCTCTAAACATAATGTTAAAAAGTGGGTTGAATGAGGTCCAACACCTAATTTGGGGTTAACCTCCTCTGGAGCATCTCCACCCCGAAATGAACTAGAGTCGTTATAAGAGATTTGCGTTGATTCTTCTCTTGGCTCTAGTACCATTTCCTTTATTTGGAATTGTTCTCCCTCATATAAGTTGGATGGTTGGGAAGCCATTAAGGAGTCTTCACTACCAAGCTCTTCATCATAGCTTGGTTTCTCTTCTTGATAACACTCCTTTTGAGTAGTGGGAAAGGTAGTGATAGTTTCAAGCTTTTCTTCTTTGCCCAATAGTTCTTTCTTGACACTTTTCTATTCTTTGTACATGTATTCGATATTCTATCCTATTACATCATCCTGATCCAAGATGGCTAGTAACCTTGGGTCACAGCTACTGGACTCAGTGCTTTGTTCTTCCAGTTTCTCATCATATGACCTAATAAAATCATAGGAAGAACTAGCAATTCAATTAGTATAACAGGGGAGAGGGTGTTTGGACACTCGTACCAATGTCCTTGTAGACGCCACACATAGGACAACCATACTCCCAATTGGATTGAGATGGTAAAATCTCTCCCTGGGGAGCATACATACAATCTCTCCTTAAGTGTGGTCCGTAACAATATGAACATAGGGGATCACGATATGACTTCCAATCATTCAACTCATATTTGTTAAAAGATGCCATCATGAAAAGTAAAAATAAAATAAAATCTACCTACAAAGAAAAATCACAAACAAATATTTACAAGCTTGAATTCAAGAAAGTAGCTAAGATTTCAAAGAAGAAGAAGAAAATAAAGTGGATGTGATGGGAATTGTTAAGGAACTCAATGATGATAACATGTAGTTCGGTGTTTGGAAAAAACAATTTTCCTAATGATTTCTTGTTTTTAATGATTTTTTATGGATAATTAAATTACATATATTTGACATGTCAATAATGACATTTACTAATGAAATTATGTTCAGTTATTCCATTGTCTTGTTAGATTAAACAGTTGATTCTGTTACTAGTTTAGTTATTTTCCTAATTTATAGAGGTCGATGGCAAATATTATAAGAGTTGTTCTCTATAATTTTTAGACTAAACGCATAATCGATTGAATCAATCATATTTTTACAATGGCACAAACAAGTTTATTGTTATATGTTGCATTGTGTAACCAATTCAGTAATTATCATGGTTTATAAAGGTCCATCGATTGTGTTCAGTGTAAATCATAGATGCAAAGCCTGTCAATAATATACTGTATTAATTTATTGCTCTTAGTAGCAAATTAGGAAAAAAATAAATAATTGAATTTTATGGAATCAAATGATCTTAAACAAGTCATGTGATCGTATGAGAGTCCACGTAAATTGTAGAAGGTGATCCAAGATGTGTGAGGATGGGTAGTGGTTGTACAATCAACATCCTCAGGGAAATGTTTACCCAAAGCACAAGTATGTTGTAGAGAATTTATTTTTTCAACCACAACTCATCATTTGTTGAACCATAAGTCATCACCTCACATATCTTTGATCATGACCTTCAATTTACATGGATTCTCATATGATCACATGACTCGCATAAAATCTATTTTTTTATTATTTTATTAATTAATAATCTTTTTTAAAATATGTGCTAGTCATAGTCTATAAATAAATATCCTCATCTAGTTATTTAATTGTGGAAGAAATTCCCAGTCTATTCTAGATTATAATAAGTCGAGTAAATAACTATGCATAATCTAGCATAAACATCACACTACATCATTAATAAATGCACTAGACGAGTATACATATTAATAGACCATGAATAGCACATATTTTGAAAAGGATTATTTGATTAATAAAATAAAATATCATAACGCCCCGAGTTTGTATCCTGGACACTACATGGTGCTCACAATCCCGAAGGACCACAATCTAACCCATGACTAGTACCTGCTGCAATAACTATGTAATAAATATTGTAATGATTGTGGAGATAGGCAAAAACATATGCCATAAGGTTCACATCTATAAATAAATCTGAATATAAGTACTGAAAAACTAAACAACTGTCTGAAAAGACTCTAACTGTCTGAACTGTGGAGTTGATGGGATAAGCCCCTAACTAACTCCATCTACTGAAATAAAACTAAAGTACTGTAAATAATAAGCATTTCCTCAAACTATAAGGACTCACCACTACTTTGAAAGTTGAGAATCTGAACTGCTAAGGGTGCTCTGGAGACCGTGTATTTGAACCTATGATATAAGACATCATAGCACATAGAAAATCATGCGTCAGTACTTTGAATATACCGATATCCATAGTGGGGTAGGCTGAAATGCATGAGTTCATATGCATGCAAAATAATAACTGAATAACACGAGTATAACTGAGTAAGAGTACATGCATGAATATATACACTGTAACTGAGATCATGCTAATACTGAGTACTGAATATGAATACTGATAACTGATATCTGAATTTATGAATACTGTATTACTGATTATCTAAATAACTGTATCTGACAGTTCTGAAAACTGTGGAATCATACTGAGTTCCATACTAAGCTGAGTTACTATGTCTGATGTCTTAAATCTGTTGAACTGAACTGAGTTCTATTCTGAGACTGAGACTAGAACTGAGATTGTGGGAGGTAATACCGTGCTATGGATAAGGACAAGCTGTGAGTTAACAATCTCTAATAGGAAGCTCTTCCATCAACCCTCACTGTCAGGATAACTCAAATGTGATATATCACCCCTCAATATATCGGCAGAAAGATATCTCAACCTATGCTGGCTACACAGTTCTATAATGCAGGGACTGCTACTATGGGTCAAACCCTCTGCTGGTGGTAATGCCCCCATCCCTGGATTAACTCGATGCTAAATCCTACTCCCAACTGAATAGACATTGAACTAATTTTTAGTCCATACTAGGCAGGACTGAGTTGTTACTAATACTGCTGTTTAACTAAATCAAACTTAGTATACTGGGTTCCATGGACTGTCAGAAACTACTAAATTCTATTCACTAACTGAGTTTACTGAGGTCTGGACTCAATACTAAACTAGACTGGAAGAATACTGATTCTACTGAGTTTTTCGTGAGTTCTGTAACTGACTGAGAGTACTACTGATAGTGACATAACTGTTACTGTACTATGACTGACCATGTCTCTAAATAATCAACTAAATTGTCGGGTACAAGTATCCCCAAGACTCGATAGCACAAAATAAGAGACATGGCATAAACTAGAAACATGAAAACTATGCACTTGATCATTCTTCATTCATTGGGGAATTTTAACAAACACTTACATGTCGTGAACTTAATCACATGCTAACATGATATAACTTCACTATTCAACTCACATGTTTAATTCATCAATAACTTGAAAGGCATAAATTAAGCACATAGCACTAATCAACATGTGAGCACACAATTTCAATATTAAATTCACCATTTGAAGGCTTTAGCATGATTATACATGGTAACACATATAAATCAATTAATCCTACATGAAATTGAACATGAAATATGGATTTGAAACCCAATTAATCATTTCTAAACATGGATATTATAAAACCCAACATGGAATTCATATACTTGAAGTCTAAAAATAGTTTCTTGGACTCCAAGGGTGGGAGGGAACCTTGGATGAACACTTCACATACCTTAGTTAAGGAATTCTAAAAATTAATGGTGGAAATCTTGAGTTCTTGATTTGAAATTGATTCTTCTAGGGTTTTGTTCTAGAGTAATTCTGAGAAAAGATGAGTTTAATTGCTCTCTAAGGTGCTAAATTTCATATTTTAGGGGATGAAGGTTGAGAGAAAAAAGACCCAAATACCCCCAAGGACGGTCTTTTAAAGATAGAAAAACTGTACCATTGACGGGCTGCATCATTGGCATCAATGAGATAGCCAATGCATCACGTCGAGCCCACGTCGACTCACAGGAAATTAATGCTGGGAGCTGGGGGAGATATTTATCAATGCAATAGTCGAAGCGGCAGGCAAAGATCGCATTGATCCACTATTTTAGGATTCTGAAAAAGCTTTAAACGAAGTCCAAAAAATCCAAAACTTATCCGAAAACACCTGCGGGTATTCTTGATCATGAATCAAACTAAATATCCACCTATAATAGACGTAAAGGCCATGAAATAAGATCGCTAACTTTCGAAGGCTAGAATGACACTAAGTTTGAATACTTAGCTAGAATATTCTAAGTATGGGACCCCCTTAACAAGCTTAGAGGACTGAATAAAGCTAAGGATTTTGCGAGGTCTTACATTATCTCTCCCTTTTGAACATTCATCCTCGAATAAGACTACGGAGATTGAGAATACTGAGAGACTAAACTTAGACATTGGGCCTGCACAATTGAAACATGGTTTTATGACTGATATCACTGATACACTGAATTATCATGCTAAAAATGCATATCTGATGCATAAGCACATAGCTGAACATGATTCATGAATGTATGACTGGAATTATAGATAAGATGAGTTTCTCATACTAGACATGCATATCTGATGCATGAATACATGACTGAACATGCAATGGTAACTAATACCTAGTTTGTAACTAAAATCTAAACATGAAACTGAATAAGCTTAAGGAAAGCTATTACCTTGGACTGGGTCTGAATCTGTAGAGAAGCGGTGAGAATACTTGGTCCGCATGTCTGCTTATACTTCCCAAGTGGCTCCCTCAATGGACTGATTTCACTAATGAACTTTGACTAGAGGGACTTCTTTGTTCCTCAGTCTACAAATCTGGTAGTCAAGAATTTTGACTGGAATCTCTTCATAAGAGATAGTTCTGAAAATCTATGCCCTCTATAGGGACTACGACTACTGGGTCACCTATGTATTTTATTAGAAAGGAGACATGGAACACTGGATGAACTGAAGATAGATATTAAGACAACTCAAGATCGTAAGCCACCTTTCCAAAATGATTGGGAAACTTGTAAAGGTCAACATATTAGGGACTGAACTTTCCCTCCTTGCCAAACCTCTTTAACCCCTTCATGGAAGAGACTTTCAAGAATATGAAATTACCGATCTCTAACTTGAGACCCTTTACTAAACACACATGAATGAGAACATGAGAACATAATTGATCCTGGAACATGATACATGAACTGAATATCATAAACTAAACTAAATTTCGTGAACTGAACTGAGTCCCTTGAATACGTGGCTTATGGCTGAGATTGAAACTTGAGGGTCAACTTATGAGTACTCACTATTTCACTAGATTTCTTACGTCAAGAGAAGCTATGAGGTTTAGGATATGAAAGTTTGGGGGTTATGGTGCATCTCTCCCTTGGGACATTATGTCCCTCGAAGAATGCTGACTTGGCTGAGATACTAAGGGAAAATTAGGAAGATGCTCAGGGCACTCATGAATTGAGTCGTGTCTAAGTATCTGGGATTTGAAACTGAGACATAATACACAAACTACGCTGATCATACAACTATTTGGTTTGCCCATCTTGGAATAGTTACATTCATGAGACTTCGGATAGTGTGACTAGTAAGGAAAGTTGGGAAACCAAGCCATACAAATTTGTCCACCCGACTGCTAACTTGAATTTCTGGTTTTACGAACTAACTTGTGCTAGAAACTCATGCTCGAATGGAGAATTTCCTTGAGACTCTTTCTATAGAGTTTCTAGTGACAAAGAATATTTTCCTAGGCTAAATAAAGCATCTGAATAAAAAGTCACATTCTAGCTAAATTTCTGTAATATGTGGTGAGGCCTACGAGACCTCATCTAAGGTAGACTGACTAAGTCTTATGCACTGCAACTAAGATTTTCAAACTTAGACATATCCCTTGGATACGCTCTCATCTATACTTTCCATGTTAGAACGGTGCTTTACCTGAGACTACTAAAAATATTCACATGGGCGCTGGGCATGAATGCATGAACATACTATCTTATCTGATTAACTGAATAGCTGATAGCTAAATACTGGTCATGCAAGATCAAATTGATCTTAGTCTGAATAAGTGGACTAAAATTGTAGAGTATTAAGCATATGAGGTAAGGACTGACTGAATAACATGAGACAACTGAGCATGAATTTATGTAGGAATGTGTTATTTGAAAGTGCAAGACCAAGCGTATAACATAGTTCTAAAATAGTTTGTAAACTGAGGTGCTGAAATACTGATATCTGAATAACTAATAACTGTACGCTATGGTCAAGAAAACTTAGAACTGAACTGAGTTACTGATTTGATTACTAGAATGGTACTTGGACCATAACTAAGATGGCAGCTGAGACTGAAACTGGCACTCATACTTGAACTGAATACTGAGTTCTGATAACTGGATACTGGTAACTAAGGTTTAGACTAATATTGAAGTACTGGATTTTGATGGCTAAGCAACTTATAACTGATAGCCATGGTTCTGTAGAACTATTGGAGTTCTTTACTGAATTCTGAGGCTGCAAACTGATTACTGAGTACTAAATACTATACCGGACTCGACACTTAACTGAGTTCGGAGGAATAGAATATCAACATCATGGGTGGATTTACCAAAAGATCTGAGGATATACATATCATGATCTAAATTTAGACAATTTGTTAAGGGTAGCATGAGGCATGGGAACAAATCATAATGTAAAACATAAAATGAGTACATGAGTCATGAGCTGTATGACCTGAGTCTGGAGTTTCTGTATTCATGGAACATAGTTTATAATATCGTGTGAACTGGAATTCCTTATACTAGGAACTATAAGTGTACATGACTTTTGCTAATATGCTCGAATATGAGCTATGATCATAGAGCTAACACGTAAGATATGAATAGATATCATGATAACTGATGGGTTTTGAGAGTCTAAAATATGATTCTCAGATGTTTCGTGTGATCATGCCCTCTGTGGGAGTAGATAAGAATATCATCTATGAAGACTATGACAAACATATCCAAATACTTCTTGAACACATAGTTCATCAAGTCCATGAAGGCTACTGGGGCATTGGTAAGACCAAAGGACATGACTAAGAAATTGATGTGACCGTACCAAGTTCTAAAGGATGTCTTTGGGATGTCACATTCCCTAAACCTGAGATGATGATAGCTTGATCTGAGGTCTATCCTAGAGAAATAGATGCAACCCTGAAGTTGGTCAAACATGTCATTGATTTTGGGAAGTGGATACTTATTCTTGACCATGTCTTTATTTAGATGATGGTAGTCTATACACATTCTGAGAGAACTGTCTTTCTTACACATGAATAAGACTGGCACACCCTATTGGGATATGCTGGGTTTTATGAATCCCTTATCTAGGAGATCCTGTAACTGCTCTTTTAATTCTCCGAGTTCGGTTGGAGTGATTCTGTATGGCAGAATAGATATGGGCTGAGTATCTAGAAAAAGAGCAATTTTGAAATTAATTTCTCTTTCGGGAGGAACTTTGGGAAGATCTTTAAGAAACACATCTGAGAATTCACATGCTACTGATATTGATCCAAGAATAAGGGTTTCTGAACTAGAGTCCTGGACTAGAACGAGATGGTAGACACATCCCTTTGATATCATTTTTCTATCCTGAAAGTAAGAAACTATATGATCCCTAAGTGTTGAAGTACTACCCCTCTACTCTAGGGCAGGTTCATTTAGAAACTGAAACTAGAAAATTCTGTTTTTGCAGTCGACTGAGGCATAACAGGAATGAATCCAATCCATGCTGAGAATGATATCAAAATTAGTTATCTCTAATTTGACTAAGTCTGCTGAAGTGACTTTCTGAGATATCATAACCAGACAGTTCCTTTAAACTCACCTAGCTATGATGGATTTACCTACTGGGGTAGAGACTAAGAAAGGCTCTACTAGAATTTCTGGACTGACTCCTAAATCAACTGATATATCTAGATTAACAAAGGACAAGGAAGCTCCTGGATCTAGCAAAGCGTAAATATGCAAATGATAAACTTGTAACATACCAGTGACCACATCTAGAGAACTTTCTTGATCCTGTCGGGACTAAAGAGCATAAAGTCTATTTGGGTGCTGCCCACTAGTAGCACTGGATGAGGTACCCTGCTAATTCAAGTAATCGAACTGAGTTGGGGGATGGTATGCTGACTCTGTGAACCCACCTGAGGAAACTGTTTGACTTTGTGGCCTGGCTTGACATATTCAAAACACACATCGCTGCCAGCTTTGCAGATACCTTGGTGGTTTCTGCCACACTGCTGGCAGAGAGGATTTGTTCGGCCACTTTTTTTCTTAGACATTTTGGCAATCTTATTCTTTCTCCCTTATTTCCTATACCTCTCCTCCTTACTCTGCGGAGTATGATCCATAAGGCTTGATAGGATAATGTCCAGGTGATTATTCAGAGCAGCTACTGAATAAGCTAAGGCGGTGAAAATAGCTCTAAATTTAGAGTGGGAGACATGTTCATTCAGGGGATCTGCCTGAATGGGCAAAGGGGCTGACTGATTTTCATTACTTCTCTCATTAGCTTCTCTAAAAGGCATGTTCTATAAGCATAAGGAATAGAGGAATTAAACTGAGAGTTTAACTAAAGCTTGTGCTCACTTGCACAATATGAATACTAAAAGAAGGGAAACTTTTCCTAAAACTTCTCGTAGCCTCCTGTCCATAAGTGTGACGCTCAACACACCCATGCATAAGACTCTACTAGATGTGTCTTTCATGCTTCCTAGAACTCTGTTGAACCTTAGGATCTGATACCAAGTTTGTAACACCCTGAGTTTGTACCCCGGATGCTACCGGTGCTCACAATCTCGAAGGACCACAAGCTAACCCGTACCTACTTCAATAACCGTGTAATAAATACTATATTAATTGCAAAAATAGGCAGAAACATATGCCATAAGGTTTACATCTGCAAATTAATCTGAATATAATTACTAAAAAACTGAACAACTGTCTAAAAATACTCTAGTCTAAAAAGCCTATAACTGTCTGAACTATGGAGTTGATGGGACAAGACCCCAACTAACTCCATCTATTGAAATGAAAATGAATTACTATAAATAATAAGCATGTCCTCAAACTATGAGGACTCACCACTACTCAAAAAGCATAGAATCTGAACTGCTAA
>JAPEIP010000003.1:64413394-64425765 GCA_026120095.1 Capsicum chinense
TATATATACAAGACTAAAATGGGCAGAAAATACCAAAATGTCCTTTTAAAAAAGACTTGAAAATTGTTGATCGGGGTCTATGGCGGTCGAACTGATGGTCCGTCAGAGCAACTGACGGTCCACCTGATCATCCATCGCTCGAGTGCCAAAACTGGGACATTCTGCCTCGACGTGAAGATCTAAGTGATGATCCTTCAGGAAACTGATGGTCCACCAGATCGTCCGTCACTCGGGGGCCAAAAATGGGACATTCTATCTCGACTTGACGGTCCCCTTGATGGTCCGTCAAATTTTTGGCGGTCTACCATTTTGGCAATCACACGATAGCTGGAAAAGGGAGTCACTAGCTTGGTTTGATGGGATTATCGATGGTCCGCCAAGGACTTGACGGTCCACCAGATCTACCGTTAAACCTGGGTGATTCCGACCACGCTTAGTAAAATGGCCATAACTTCCTCGTCCAATGTTGAATTTTGATGAAATTGGTATAGATGGAAAGATTATTCAATGCTTTTACCTATAGGTAGGTCATGACCTCAAAAATTATTTGTAGGTTGGGAAATATTCTTATTTGAATTTGATTATGGCAATGTCCTTCTCAAGAATTCAATCGGTAAGGGATGTTTTGATTCGTCTAATAGCTAGGACATATTTAAGGCCTTAATAAATATCAAACTTTATCATAAAACTACCAAATTAGTAAGATTTATTTATCATAAGCTTGATTCATGGTTCTACTATCGGTTGGGATTCTCGGGGTATTACAATATCTCTCCCTTGGGAACATTCGTCCTCGAATGTCACTTGATAGACTGAGAATACGGATCAATAGAACTTACTCAAGAAACAGAAACATCTCAAGGCATCACTACGCAACTGGAACGGCTGACATATTGAGTTCTTACACTAGGCATAAATATCTGATGCATGGAATACTCGACTGAATCTACTCAGCTAAATTATCATAACACACATGCATATCTAATGCATGGATGTTCGGCTAAGCTGGTTTTTAAAAGTAAGACATGACAATGAAATAACAACTGAGGCTAAATTCATAAAGAAAATATGAACATGCACCTGTATGAATCTAATGACATGCAAAATTATAATATTATGGGGTATCTCCCCCTTGGGACTCTATGTCCCTCTAAACACACTTTGCTGAAATACTGGGGTGGTGCGCAGGGCGTCTACAGACTAGGTCATAATTGACCGACTGAGATCTAAAACTCGTGCATGACTCATGCTAGCATATAAACTCAAAATGGAAGAAAATGACCTAATAATATGTATCATAAAGATGAAGGGCTCATAACTTACCCGGATCTATTTCAGGGAATCCTTCCTGATCAAGGCGAGCCTGAAGCGCCTGGAGTCTACCCCTTTGAGTTAGTGCTCTACATTCTCATATTTTATGGCCTGTATCACCATACCCAAAGCACACATCACTACCAGATCTACACACACCTTAGTGGTGCCTACCACACTCTTCACAATGTGGATGGGTACAAACACCACTAGCAGTACTATGGGCTTTGGAGCTTGGTGCTCCCTATGATCTGACGCCCCAAAACACAGGTGCAGGTACACTAGCTAAAGATGGAGTTGGGGCTAAAAATATCTGACCATGCTAAGAACTACTGCCATCCTAAGACCCTGACTGTGAGAAACCATGCCTACCTATCTTGGCACTCTTACTCACTCTCTCTCTTTCCTTTATCTTGTTTGCCTCAATCTATTGTGCATGCATCATTATCCTAGAAAGATTCATATCCCTATTGAGCATAGCAGTTCTACACTCTTTCAACATATAACTCAATACCCCCGACAAAAATTTACTCATAGTCGTTCTAGGGTCAGCTACCAAGTCAGGAGCATACTTAGATAATTGGTTAAATTTAAGACAATACTCTTTCACGTCATAGAACCTTGCCTTAGGTTCATAAACTCTTTTACCTTAGCCTCTCTCATTTCTAGCAAAAAGAATCTATCTAGAAAGGAACTCTGAAATTCTGACCAAGTCACAGAAGTTGCATTCTCCCCTCTACTCTTCTCCCATATCACTACCCAATTATGAGCAACATCCTTTAACCTATATGATACTAACTTAGCACTCTCCTCCTCAGAAACATGCATAATCTAGGTGATCTTCTTCACCTCCTCTAAATAAAGTTATGGATCCTTACCTACTACTAACCCAAAGAATTCTGGCGGGTTTATTTTTATAAAACTTCTAACCCTGGCTGTGGCAGAATCCCCATCTTGCTGAGATGGAACTACAGCCTGACGATTACTTTGAACATTAGACACAGCTTGGGATAGCGTCTGAAAAGCTTCCAGAAACTCTACATGTGACACACTCTTATTCTCAGGATCTACTGGTTGTAAGGGCTGGTCATCAACCCCGTGAACAAAATCTCTATGAGAAGGCATACTTTGTAAATATAAGGAAGAAGTGGATTAGAATGAGAACCAACTTGAAATCATGCTTACTCACACGACATAATCAACGAAAAGGGGGAAACTTTTTCTAAGAAAATCCCGTAGCCTCTTGTACATAAATAAGGCACGCAACACACCCATGTACAAGACTCTACTAGATGCGGCTTTTCAGACTCCTTAGGACACTATTGAACCTTAGGCTCTAATACCAAGTTTGTAACGCCTCGATATCCCATCTCGAGATGTCATACAATACTTATGGATCCAAAGGACCACAAGATAACCCTTTATGGATATCTGTACCTGTACACTGCATAATATATAAAATAAATGCAAAAACTGGCCATAAGGTTCAACACATCTATACATACTCAAAACTGAAAACTGAATACTAATACATCTGTCATCTGTCTGAAAATCCTCTAAATTGTATGAACTATAGAGTTGATGGGACAAGTCACTAACTAACTCCGTCAACTAAAAGTAATAAAAAAATTTTATGCAAATAATATTAAACTAAAACTCATCCTCAAAAGAAGAGGACTCACTGCTACTGCTTCTGACTGGGACTGAATTGCTAAGGATACTCTTGATCCTATGCCTCTGAATCTATGGCTCCAAATAAAATACCATAGCGTAAATGCATCAGTATAGGAATGTACTGAGTATGTAGATGAGCTAGGATAATTCAAGGGCTCATACATGCACAATATCTAAAATAAATAATCATGAAGACGCCATACGAGAGCACATACATGAATGCACAAACCATGAACACAATCATCGTGACTCTAGATGCTGAAACTCAGATACCACTTTACTGTAGACTGAACTCACTACTGATACTGAGATACTGAATCACTGACTCAACTGATACTGTTAACTGAGGATCTGGATGTATTTGCATCAAGGACTGAATTCTGAGCTTACTACTTTTGACTAACAGGATTAGAGATCAACCTTTCTCATGAATGATATCAGAAACTATTATCAATGATAAGAAATATGATTATATCCGAATCTGACAACAAGGATACTCAATAGAATCTAAGACTGCTCAACAAGCCTGTCTGGCAGCTTATCTCTGAATATGATATCAAATAACTATATATGTGACCAAGCCTATCTGTCGGGATGGTCAATGAATAAATAGAACTATCTGAGTTCCTCATAATGATAGATGATAATATCTGACAGTCCTGATATCTGAAGTTTGATACTAAAATTAAGACTGAATCTAAAATTATGGGAAGTATTCATATAACCGAAATGCCCCTACTATCTCTTAGGGGTCCAACCTTTACCCTTGATTAGGAGAGTGCTAATACCGGGCCATGGGTAAAGACATTATCTCTTCTCTAAGGTCAGGCTCTTTCGAATTTACCCTCAATAGGTAGAAAACTGTTCCTGTGCTGGCTATACAGTTCTGGAACACAAAGATTGCTTCTAAGAATCACACCCCCTGCTAGTAGGTGTGTTCCCATCCTTGGGTTCGCTCGGTGCTGAATCCTACTCCCAACTGAAAGAATTTGGGTTGATTCTTAAACTGTACACAACAAGCTAAATCTATTACTAATCATGTTTCTTAAAAGATCTGACTGAGTTATGCTGAGATTACTTAATTCCATATCTAATGGAAAAGGTATCGAATCATGGTATCTGACTGACGATACAGAGCTTGAATAGATTACTCAAATCACTTTTGAGATTTGAATTGAATAATTTGAATACTATTAAATCTGTGCTAATTTACAGGCCTGGGCTAGATTACTAGCGATACGGAGATTACAAAAATAACTGAGATTACTGAGCTTTCTTCTGTTCTGCAACTATCTGAGGATACAAAGTTCTATAATTCACTGAGTTTTGAGAATCATGGTTTGACTGGAATTATCATGAAACTGACACGAGCTCTAAATAGTAGTTAAAATTATCAGGTATAAATACCCCCAAGACTCGATAACAAAAAAGTAAAACATAATCATTCTTGCATCATCACGATCATCCATTCATCATCACAATCACTCATTCATCATCATAATTATTCATTCATCATCACAAGCATTCATTCATCGTCAAAATTATTCATGTATAATCGCAATTATTCATGTCATAACTTACTTGCTAACCACTTGGCATGTATTAAAAACTTAGCAAATATCAAAGATTACATGATTGGGAATTTATTACTATCACATCTCCACTTGTTCACTAAGGTCCTTCAACAAACACTAGACATGCATAGGTTCACACTTATTTAGGGATTTCCTACTACTATGGAATAATTCATTCACTTGGGCATTTTATCAAACACTAGGCATGCATAGACTAGCTCACAATTTGGGGCTTCCTATTCAACATACTATAATGGCCCATATGCTTTTCCTAAGCTTTTATCAAACCTACGGGAGACATGCTCCGCTTATTCAACCAATTCTACTCCCAAAAGTCATGAACACATCACATAGAGACCAACTTCAAGAGGGTTTATCACCAACATCACATGAATTCCACATACAGAGGTCAAAGCTTACAAATCTTGTAAAAAAACATGAATCAAAACTCAGCAACACATGGAACATTAATTTCAACTCATACAAATCATGTAATTTCATAAACATAAAATCTTTTAGTTTTAAAGATGGGTGCTTGAGCTTCTTGGATTAAAAGGACCCAAGAATCAATATCTACATACCTTGGGTTAGGAATTTAAGATGAAGAGACTTGTTTTTGACTCCTTATTACACTCTTGAATTAGGGTTCTTGAAGCCTTTGACCGAGAGAGTTTGATTCTTGAACCACTTTGAAACTCTATAAAAGATTCTTGAATTTTCTAGGAAGAAGATTGGATTTTGGGTTAGAGAGAAACCCTAGCTTCTAGATATTTTTTGAAAGAGAAATAAGAGAAAATGAGGTTTTCCCATCTACTTGGATATATATATATATATACACAAGACCAAAATGGATGGAAAAGACCAAAATGCCCTTTTTAAAAAGAGTCAAAAATTACTAATCAGGGTCTGTGACAGTCGAACTAACGGTCTGTCAGAGCAACTGACGGTCCATCAGAGCAACTGACCGTCCACCAGATCGTTCGTCATTCGAGTGGAAAAACTGGTACATTCTACCTCGACGTGATGATCCGTCAGGAAACTGATGGTCCACCAGATCATCCGTCACTTGGGGGCCAGAAATGGGATATTCTGCCTCGACTTGACGGTCCCCTTGACGGTTCGTTAAATTTTTGGTGGTTCATCATTTTGGACATTGCACAATAGCCATAAAAAGGAGTCACTACCTTGGTTTTATGGGACGATCGACGGTCCATCAAGGACTTGACGGTCCACTAGATCGACCATCAAACTTGGGCGATTCCAACCACGCTACGTAAAACAGCCATAACTTTCTCGTTTGATGTTGGATTTTGATAAAATTGGTATCGATGAAAAGATCATTCACTGATTTACCTGTTGGTAGGTCATGAACTCAAAAATTCTTTGTATAATGGGAGATATGATCATTTAAAGTTGACTATGGCAATGTCCTTCTCAAGAATACGATTGGTAAGGGATGTTTTGATTCGTCTAATAGATAGGACGTATTTAAGGACTTAATACACATAAAACTTGATCATAAAACTACCAAATCACTAAGATTTATTTATCATGAGCTTGAATCATGGTTATACTATCGGTTGGAATTCTCAAGGTATTACACAAATCAAAACGGCAAGAGTTGGACCAAGGCAAAGATAATTCTTATAGTCATGAACGTAGAAGTCAAACATTTTCTCTCTATTTAGATACTTCTCAAGGAGGTAAATATTAAGGTTTATGACTACAACTTACCTATCTTCGAAGATGATGCTTTTTTTATCTAAATGCAGCCATTGTTGGAGTTGCTCCCAACTTGTTGAGATAGAGTAAACTGATGGATTATTTTCTAGTGAAAGTCTTGAAAAAGAAAGCACGGTATTTTAAAGGTCAAAACAAGGGCATGCAGCTTCAAAAAAAAAGAAAATCAATGTCGTGTATGGGCCATACGTGCTTGTATTTATCGAATGTTTGCTGACCAACATAGAAATATCTGATCTGTATGACACCATTGTGGAAAAGATGCAAGATGTCTAGGCTTAATAGGTACTAACTAAATGCTTGGAGCCTATATATAAAGAAGAAAATGTACAAATACAAACACCATAACAATTTTTTATGTTTGATGAAAGTTGATTTTTTTATAATGCAACAGATTGTCTATCTGTTGTAACAGATAGTTTATCTGTTGTGATAAATTAATTATCTATTACAATAGGTTGGTCATCTATTCCATTATGCAGATGTCTCAGTCTCTATCACAACAGATATTCAATCTATTGCAACATATAGTCTATTTATTACAACTGTTAGGTAATCTATTAAAACAAATCAAAAAGTAGAAAGACCTGTTTGATAATTTCCAACAGATGTATTATCTACTGTGATATTTGAATCTAGTATTCCATTTCAATTAATACGTTCAAAATGAAGGATTAAATTATATTCATAGACAACATAAAATAAATCAAAACATTTAGAAATCACATGAAATAACTCAATAAATAAATAAATGTAAAAAAGTCATTATGGGTACAAATGATCTACTCTACAAATAAATCAACAATTTAACTTTTGGTGCCAACAATTACCAAGGAGAGGTTATCACTATGACAGACTCAAGCTATAAGGATCTAATCAATATGGACAAGTTGTTCTTTATCTGGTGCTATGGAGTTTGGCTTTGGTTAGTGTAGATCTTTCACGTAGCTTGTGTACAATTTTTGAGCTTTCGCTTCTCTATATTTCAATAAAAGAGCAGCATATGTTTTATGGAGTAATCCAGCATTAAGTCCATCATTTGGTACTTGTAATTCATTGCTTAAATACTCAATGTAAGCAACAAAAGACCGCAATTCCTACATTTTAAAAAGATAGATAATCCAAATCTTGCAGTTCATGTAGGCGTTGTGAAATTTTTAAAATAAACTAAATCATGATACTTATAGGCTACCAATGGGTTATTGTGAAATTCCTTCAATATATTCTACATCAAATGGATTACGCATTTTATCCCGGTATGCTTCAATAATCGACCAATCAGTATGAACCTTTTGGTCTAAAATCTACTCATATCAAGGTAAGTAGGCAATATTTTGGCCAGCTTTTATATCTCAGACTACGTCTTGGAACATCTCCGTCGTGATATTAAGTCATAAACTTGGATGTGCCTCTCTTTTAGAATGATTAAAACCAACACCCAATGGAATTCATCACCACAATTGATTGGGATGTACACTTCATTGACGAAATACCAAGGTAAGCTAGTTGGAATGCTAAAATCTTTGATAATATTGATTAAGCATTCATCATTTTGGGAAAATTTTGGCTCTTGTTAAAAAAACCTATCGTAGGCATTATTGATGTAACTTTGTACAAACAATTGTCTGTTGTGTATCTATATTGTTATTGTGTTTGCAACATGTCATTTTTTTGGAGGTAGTAAAAAGCGACATCAATGTGCTGCACATATTATCAAGTATTTCAAATTACGTGATAGTAAAATTAATACACAGATGCAATTAAATAAAGTATTAATTAATAGTAATATGTATGGCATTTAAACCTCATCATTCTAGCAAGTTTGGGGTTGTGACATCAAATAGAACCAATCCTTTATTCCAAGATGTGCAACAACAAAGTCGAACATAACAAAACCAAGAATCGATTCGTTCACTTTGTAGTTTTCATCATTTTGTTTTCTACATAATTTATATGTGTTAATGTCATGTTTTTACAACAAGAATTGTATAAATCAATATCTTTAAAAAAGATTTAAGTACCTATCGGCGTGATGCTTTAATAGCCCATCGACAATCCATTCTGAATTGTCGTTGATCAACTTTGTTAATTTTCTTAGAGCCTCATCCGCGATGTTGAACCCTTCAAACAGGTAATTCTTCCCTTCTCTCAAACTAACAGGCTCCACTTTTTCTTCTTTCATAGAAGCAGTTGATGGATTATCAACTGTAATATTATGTTGTTTAGCAGTAGCTTCTACTATGACATTTACCTAGAAAGCCATAATTTTAAATGCTAATCATAGATACACAATAGATAATCTATTTGTTATATTAGATGGATCATCTGTTAGGACCAACTCGAACAGGTCAAATAGAGTTGTACGATAATTTCAAATAAATGACCCATCTATTGCAACATATGACTCATCTATTGGTACAAATTAAAATAGTACTAAAACTTGTTTGATTTACTGAAACAAACGAACGTATGTTGCAACAGATAACGCATCTGATGTAATAGGTTATACGACAGTTATAATAGATGTATATATCTATTTAATAATTTTTAGCAAATATATAATCTATTGAAATAAATATGTCTGTTTGTTTGTTGGAATATATCATATATATTCACTTTCTTCAGCTCATGTTGCTCTCTTGTGGCCCTTTTACATTGATCAAAGGTGCGAGACAAAGACGAAGGAGTTGAAATTTTGCTTTTTTCAATGCTTGATGATGCCTCAGAAATTTCTTTCCTTCTCATTTTAGCCACCTTGAACTCTAGTAGAGTGTATGGAAATGAAATCCTCTTTGACAAAATGACACCCTCTTAGATGTCATTTCTTTATAAAAGTAGTTAATGCATTAATGACATTAATCACTCCATCATGTTTTGCCTTGTAGTCTTGACATTTGCATGCAGAACATTTGCTAGAAGTGGCAAAATATGTATAACTAGTATGATCATAATCATAATGGTTTGATGTTTCAAAAACTGTAAGAGGAGCACCACTACTACTACCACTACCATCATCAACAACAACAATCCCACCCTTCAAAATTGTTTTTGTTATGATGGTTGTTGCTCCAAACAATTCCTTCTTTATTCTATCAATGACCTTAGGGTCCGATAAAGTTTTCACAGATCATAAAGTAAGAAAAATGGCATTTGCAACTCTCGATTGGTCAGAATAAGCCACGGATGGATAATCTAAAATTAATCAGTATATATATTAGAATAATTATGAAATTATTTTAAAAAATCATTAATTAAAATAAAAACTTAGTTAGAATTAGACTTACTGCTTTCTTTGGGGGTTGAAAAGATCAAGAAATTTTGCATTTTTAACAGTTTTAGCCGACTACCATCTCAGGATTCTTGGACAGGAAATTTCTTCCTGGAAGTTCACTTGTCTCAAATAAAAAATGGTTTTAAATGTCCAAGCCTATAAAATAATGCCAATAAATCAAAAACATTATTGAATTAAAAAATAAATCATGTCATAATAAAAGAAATATTTACCATGAAAGCCGATGAAAAACAATATAAGTTAACTGTCCTTGGTGTTAATGGAGTCAACAAATATTTGACAGTCATTTTGAAGCTTTCATAACCCCAGGGATAGCTATTAAATGCCTCAAGATCCTTGGAAACCTTTATCAAATCAAGTGGTATGTTTTTGTTAATGTCTCTCGCCCAATGAACATTATGTACAAACCAAACCACGCACAATTATTGCTTATGCTTCTTTAAAAGTATTTTACCTTTCAATGCTTCTATCAAGTTAATATTTTTGAAGCTTGGATCAACCAGGGATACCAGGTCATCATGATTACTCGACTTGTCTTTGCATTTTTTGGGTGTGTGGGGTGCTTTTTTATAGGTTAGAATAGGTATAACTTACGAAGGAGAAGGAGGATAACATTTTAATCCAGTAACTATGGCAAACTCCTTCCAACCAAAACAAACAGGCATGCCATAGTAATTTATCCACACTGCATCCATCTTATCTTTATTTTCATACATAAACCTACACTTGAGAAGATCATATACTATTTTATTTGGAAATGAGCATTGTTGTCCTCCGAAAAATCAAGAAAGATTTTCCCATGAATGACTTAACCACTAAATTACCTGTTAAATCTATAGCACTATCGCACTACCTTCTCATAGGATAACAATCAATGCTGAAGGTTTTGACCAACTCTTCTGTTGAAGGGATATTAGTATTTGGATCTTTTCTTTTGAAATATTCCTTCTCCCTATGTTTATCATCTTCTGCTCCTAATTGAGATAACGCTTGTAAAGTAAGCTCACAGAGTGGTGGATATAGCCTAGCCGCTTCACTTGTTCTTTACTTGGACTTGATTCGATTTATTTTATTTTGGGAGACATATTATCAAAAATTAATAGGAACATAAAATATATTATAATTGATTAATGCATCGTTAAAAAGGGATAACAGTAAATCAAAGATGTACAATAGTAAAATAAAAGTTAAAATAGATCTCACATCCATTGCACCAGGTAGGATATCTGTTACCACAACCAACCTATTGCAAGGGATGAGTAATTATTTGGAAATAATAAAAATAGATGATTCATCTATTGCACTAGGTAGGTTATCTATTGCATCTTATAAATAACCTATTGCAGCAGATGATTAACCGATTGGAAATAATAAAACTAGAACACTCATTGTTGCATTAGGTAGGATATTTGTTGTAGCATATAACCAACCTTTTGTAGAGGATGAATAATCTGTTGAAATATTAAAAATAGATCACTCATTTGTTGCACCAGGTAGGTTATCTAGATGAGTAATCTATTGGAAATAATAAAAATAAACCACACATTTGTTGCACCGGGTAGGATATCTATTGCAGCATATAACCAACCTATTGCAAGGTATGAGTAATTGGTTGGAAATAATAAAAATAGATCACTCATCTATTGCACCAAGTAGGTTATTTGTTGCAACTTATAAATAACCTGTTGCAATGGATGAGTAATCCATTGGAATTAATAAAAACAAACCACACATCTATTACACCAGGTAGGGTATCTATTGCACATATTACCAACCTGTTGCAAGGTATGAGTAATCAGTTGGAAACAATAAAAACAAACCACTCATCTATTGCACCAAGTAGGTGATCTATTGCAGTTTATAAATAACATATTGCAGCATATGAGTAATCTATTGGAAAAAATAAAAATAGATCACTCATATGTTGCACAAGGTAGGTTATCTATTCTAGTTTATAAAAAAGTTATTTGGAATGCCCCGATTCTATACCCTGGATGCTTGTAATAACCCAGGAAATTTTTCATCGAAATTTTGTGCGTAAACGTGTTAGGTTCTATCTTCTAGAATGAATTATAATTTTTTACGTGTAGAATGTCTTAGATTATGACCCACCTTTGTGTAGAGTATCGAATAATCTTTCCAACGATACGTGGATATCTAAAATGGACACCCGAGCGACGGTTATGAACATTTCGATCGAATCGTGAATAGTAGTAAACAGTAAAACGAGCAAAAAAAATGAGGCCTGGCGTAGTTTTGCTCCAACTTTAAATGATCATAACTCCTTTTACATAATTATCTATATATCAACGGAAAGCTCTGCAAGTCCTCTTTCCAATGAAATTAGTTTCATCCAATTTTTCTATCGAAGCAAAAAGTTATGGTCGATCTACTTCAGCCTATCAAAAGAGAATTTTTGGGTCAACTTCAAAGATCATAAATCCTCGTACATAATGATCTAGGTGAGACACTATATATAAACAAAAATATATGAATGTCCTCTTTCTAATGAAATTGGTTTCATCCAATTTGAATATCGGAGTAAAATGTTATGGTTGATCTATTTCAGAGTATCAAAATAGTCTACCAAAGGATAGATTCGAGAACTATTTGATTTTTAGGGGCGTTTTCGTCATTCTCCCTCACCCAAAATCCATCCAAACCCTATATTAAAGCCTATTAGAAGCATTATATGTTATATTTCATCAAATTCCCTCAAAAAGAAAACCCTAAGCTCCTACATCTAACTTCAAGAACCTCCAAAGTTCACCATTAATTCT
>JAPEIP010000003.1:64434171-64453106 GCA_026120095.1 Capsicum chinense
TTTATTCTTGGATGATGATTACTCTGTTGATATTTGAGGGTTATTTATGGAAACCCCGTTGATTTGTGTTGAACTAAATGAAAATGGCTCAAAGGGTTAGCTTGGGGCTACTTGTAGCCTCAAGCATCGTGTGACGCTCCGGGACCCATTTTCTGGGGCATTACAATGCTACACAGTGCTCATAATCCTGCTGTAATAACTGTGTAATAGATACTGTAATGATTGCAGAAATTGGTGGAAACATATGCCATAAGGTTCAAATCTATAAATAAATCTAAATGCGATATTAAAATACAAAAATTGAATATAAGTACTGAAAAACTAAACATCTGTCTGAAAATACTCTAGTTTGATAAGCCTCTAACTGAAGTAAAACTGAAGTACTGTAAATAATAAGCATGTCCTCAAACTATAAGGACTCACCACTACTCTGAAAGCTGATAATTTGTATTGCTAAGGGTGCTCTGGAGTCCGTGCATCTGAACCTATGATATAAAACATCATAGCATAAAGAAAAACATGCGTCAGTACTTTGAATGTACTGGTATGCTTAGTAAAGTAGGCTAATATACATGGGTTCATATGCATGCATGATACTAACTTAATAACATGAGTATGACTGAGTAAGAGTACATGCATGAATACATAGACTGTAACTGAGATCGTGCTAATACTGAGTACTGAATTGGAATACTTATAACCGATACTGAGTTTACAAATACTGTATTAATGATTATCAAAATGACTGTATCTGATAGTTTTGAATACTATGGAACCATACTGAGTTCTGTACTAAACTGAGTGACTATGTCTGATAATCCTGAAACTGTAGAATCAAACTGAGTTCTATTTTGAGACTAAGACTGGAAATGAGACTATGGGAGGTAATCATCTAACCGATATTCCCCTTATCTAACTGATTTGGGGTTCAACCTGTAACCTAAGTTGGAAGGGTGTCAATGCAATGCCACGGGTAAGGACAAGTTGTGAGTCAACCCTTTCTAACAGGAAGCTCTTTTGTCAACCCTCACTGATAGGAAAAACTCAAATAAGATATATCAGCCCTAATAATATCTGGAATAAAGATATCTTAACCTATGTTGGCTGCGTAGTTCTGGAACACAAGGATTACTTCTAAGGATCACACCCTCTACTAGCAGGTGAGTCCCCATCCTTGCGTTCACTCAGTGCTGAATCCTACTCCTAACTAAAATAGACACGGGACTGAGTTTTATACTGTATTAGGCTGGACTGAGCTGTTATTGATATTATTTTTGACTGAACTAAACTGAGTTCATTGAGTTCCGTTGACTAATAGAATACTACTGAATTTTATTAGCTGACTGAGTTACCGAGGTTTGAACTGGATACTGAATTAGACTAGACTAATATGGATTCTACAGAGTTTTCATAAGTTTTGTAACAGACTGAGAGTACTACTGATGGTATCATGACTGATACTATTGTATGACTGACCATGGCTCTAGCTAATCAGCTAAATTATCGGGTACAAGTACCGCTAGAACTCGATGGCATAAATTAAGAGATATGGCATAACATGAAACATGTAAACTATGAAATTGATAATCATTCATTGATTGGGGAATTTTGATAAACACTTTCATGATATAAATTGCACGTAAGCTATCTTGACATGATTTCCTTCTCTTAATAGCTCACATGGACAATTTATCAAGCACTTGGTGAGCATAGTATATGCACATAGTATTGAACAAGTGAGCATCATAATTCATCTCTAATTTCACAAGTCAAGGGTTTATCATGGATTCACATGAATCTACACACATAATGAACAATTTCACATGATATATATATATAATCATGAATTAAGAACTTAATCCAAATAGCAATCATGGATACACTTTAATTCCAACCATGGAAATCATAAAATCAATTACTTGAAGCTCAAAAGAAATTCTTGGACTCCAAAGGTAGAAGGAACCCTTGGATTAACACTTCACATACCTTGATTCTTGATTTTAAGAAGATTGATGGTAGAATTCTTGAGATTTGAATCTTGAATTAAAAACCCTAAGGCTTGTTCTTGTGAGATTTTGAGAGAAAGTGAGTATTCTTTTGTGAATTAGGGCTGAATTTCATGTTTTTAGTGGCTGAAGGTTGGGGGAAAATACTCAAATACCCCCAAGTATGTGGTCTTTTAATGACTGAAAACTGGGTTAGCGACACGCAGATTGACACGACGCGTCAATGGCATCGACGCGATAGCCAATGCATTATTCCATATTCACATCGATTTACTGGAATTGGACACTGGTAGCTGGGGAAATAGTAATCCATGCGATTGTCGATGCGTCGCGCCAATATGGTGTTGATTCACTATTTTGGGATTCCAAAGGAGCTTCAAACGAAGTCTGAAAAATCTAAAACTTATCCAAAAATACCTACAGACATTCCTGATTATGAATCAACCTAGACATCAATATTTAATAGATATAAAGGTCATGAAATAAGATTTCCAACCTCCGTAGGTTAAAATGACAATAAGCTTGAGTACTTAGCTAAAATATTCTAAGTCTGGGACCCGTTGACAATCCCAAAGGACTGAATTAAGCTTAGGATTTTACGGGGTCGTACATTATCTCCCCCTTGGGAACATTCATCCTCGAATGAGACTACTGAGACTGAGAATAATGAGAGACCGACTTACTTACTAGACATGAACATCTGGAATATGACTATATGACGGATATTACTGGTATTCTAAATTATCATACTGAACATGCATATCTGATGCATGGATATAGCTGAACATGATTCATGAATGCATGACTGGGATTACTGATAAACTGAATCTATATACTGAACATACATATCTGATGCATGGATACATAACTTAAATAGCTCATGAATGTATAACTGAACATACAATGGTAACTGATACCAAGTTTGTAACTGAAATCTGAACATGAAACTGAATGAGTTCAAGGAAAACTATTACTTAAACTGAAAAATGAATCTTTATACTGAATATAAATATCTGATGCATGGATACATGACTGAACTAGTTTATGAACGTATAACTAAACATGCAATGGTAACTGATACCAAGTTTGTAACTAAAATCTGAACATAAAACTGAATGATTTCAAGGAAAATTATTACTTAAACTAAAAAATACTGATGAACCCAAGATCATTTTTGGAGTATGCATGAATGGGAACATGAGAACATGACTGAGACTAGAACGTGGTACATGAACTGAATATTATGCATTAAACTGAGCCCCTTAAATACATATCTTATGGCTGAGATTGGAACTTGATGGTTAACTTATGAGTACCCACTACTCCATACTGGATTCGTTACATGAAGAGAACTAGGAGGTTTAGGACATAAAAGCTCGAGGGTTATAGTGCATCTCCCTTTTGGGACATTATGTCCCTCAAAAAATGCTGACTTGGCTAAGATACTGAGGGAAAACTAGGGCGATGCACAAGGCACCTACAAATTGAATCGTGACTAAATATCTGGGATCTGAAACTGAAATATGATACATGAACTGAACTGATCACGCAACCACCTGGTTGCCCCACCTTGAAACTGTTGCATTCATGAGACTTTGGATAGTGCAACTAGAGGGAAAGAGGGGAAACCAAACCATACGAACTTATCTGTCTGACTGCTAAACTGAATTACTAGATTTATGGTCTAAATACCCTCTCAACTATACTCTCTACCTTAGTACGACACTTCACTAGGGACTACAAAAATATATTCATATGGGCACTGCACATGAATGCATAAGCATACTAACTTATCTGATTAAATGGATGATTGATAGCTGAATACTAGGCATATAAGACTGAACTGTACTTAGTCTGAATAATGGGATTGAAACTATAAAGTTTCATGTACACGAGGTAAGGAATGACTGGGTAGCATGAAATAACTGAGCATGAATTCATGAAAAAAAATTGTATTATTTGAGAATGCAAGACCAAGTGTATAACATAATTCTAAAATATTCTGTAAACTGAGGTACTGAAATACTAATAACTGTACGCTATGGTCAAGAAAAACTGAAATTGAACGACTAAGACTGACACTATAACTAAGACTGTAACTGAAACTACGATTGATATGGTAACTGGGACTAAACACACTGTAAAGAATGAGTTCAGAAGTCATGAGTTGCATGACCTAAGTTTGGAGTTCATAATTTCATGGAATATACTTCGTACTACTGAGTGAACTGGAGCTCCTTATACTAGGAACTAGAAACGCACATAACTCTGTGGAAAGTGTGTGAATATAAGTTGTGTTCATAGAGCTGAGACGTAAAGAATGTGTAGGTATCATGATGAATAAAGTACAACACTTTGAACTGAGGTAAAGACGAGTTGGGCATCATTCTCACCCATTACTTTTCTGCACATACTAATATTACTACTGAAATTTGGAAGCTTGTCTTCCTAAGATATCATAACTGGACAGTTCTTGTATACCTGCTAGGCTATAATAGACTGACCCACTGGGGTGGAGGTTGAGAAAGGTTTTTGTTAATATATGGTCTGACCTTGAAGTTAACTACAAGGAGTTACAAAAGATAGAGAAACTCCTAGATCTGATGAGACATAAACATATAAATGAGAGGTCTGTAACATACCAATGACCACATTAGGAGAACTTTCCTGATCTTACCTGGAATGAAGTGCATAAATCCTATTTGGGCGCTGCCTACTGGCAGTACTGGGAGTGGCACCCTACTGATTCGGGCGATCGAACTGAGATAAAAGACGACTGCTCTGACTTCGTAGACCAGTCTTAGGATAGTCTCAGACTCTGTGACCTGACTCTTCATATCCAAAACACACATCACTGTCGGCTCTATACATACCCCTATAATTCTTACCATATTCTTTGCAAAATGGATTAGTACGAACACCGCTTACACTACTCTGGGTTTTGGTGCCTGGCGCTCCATCATGACTGTCATTCCTAAACCTTGGTATTGGTGTAATAGATAAAGATAGAACTGGGGCTAAAAACTTCTGACTAAACCGAGAATGGTTACCACTATCTGACCTTGGCTGGGGAAAACTAAAGCTACCTATTCTGGCTCTATTATTTTCTTTATCCTTCTTTTTAATTTTCTGTTCCTCAATCTGTTGATCATAGACCATAATCCTAGATATGTCCATCTCCCTAATCAACATCGCAGTCCTGTACTCTTTAACTAATCTACCCGATACCCCAGACACAAACTTGCTCATTTTGGATCTACTGTCTACTACTACATGGGGAGCATACATTGGTAACTGAGTAAGCTTAAGGGAATACTCTTTCACACTAATACTGCCTTGCCTGATATTGATGAACTCTAACATCTTGGATTTTTTTAGCTCTAAGGGGAAGAATCTATCTAAGAAGGTTGTAGCAAACTCTTCCCATTCTATGGGCTCTGCATCTACACCCCTATTTACCTTCCACCACTTAAACCATGTATGGGCTATATCTTGATGATGATAGGTGGCTAACTCAGCACTCTTACTGGAAGTGACTCCCATGATATCTATCACTTTTTGAACCTGATCGAAAAACTCTTGTGGATCCTCTTCAGTCTTAGAATCTGAGAATAAGGGAGAATTTATTAAGGTAAAGTCTCAAATATTGGATGCAACAGTATTTCCCATTGGGTTGGCTAGAACCACAGTTGGACATTCATTCTAGGCTGCTACAGAATAAGCTAGGGTGGTGAAGGCTGCTCTGAACTCCACATGGGAGATATGCTGGCCAAAAGGATCTAGATGGATGGGCTGAGGGGCTAATTGATCTCCCGTTTCTCTTCTCTGAGTCCTCTTTGGAGGTATATTCTATAAATAGAAGAGAAGCTAGGATTAGAAAGAGAGTGTAACTAGAGCTCATGATCACTCGCACAACATGAATACTGAAAGAAAGGAAACTTTTCCTAAAACATCTCATAGACTCTTGTCCATAAGTGTGGCATGCAACACACCCATGCACAAAACTCAACTAGATGCATCTTTCAAACTTGCTAGCACTCTATTGAACCTTGGGCTCTGATACCAAGTTTGTAATGACCCAAGTCTATACCCTGGACGCTACACTATACTCATAATCTCGAAGGACGACAAGCTAACCCATGACTGGTACCTGCTGAGATAACTATGTAATAAATACTGTAATAATTGCAGAAAAAAGGCAGAGACTATGCCATAAGGTTTAAATCTATAAATAAATCTAAATATGGTATCAAAATACCAAAATTGATTATAAGTACTGAAAAACTGAATATCTGTCTGAAAATACTCTAGTCTAAAAAAGTCTCTAACTGTCTGAATCGTGGGGTTGATGGGACAAGCGCCTAACTAACTCCATCTACTGAAATAAAACTGAAGTACTATAAATAATAAGTATGTTCTCGAACTATGAGGAGTCACCACTACTCTAAAAGTTGAGAATCTAAACTGCTAAGGGTGATCTGGAGCCCGTGCTTCTGAACCTATGATATAAGACACATAGCACAAAGAAAAGCATCTGTCAATACTTTGAATGTACTGGTATGCTCAGTGAGGTAGGCTGATATGCATGGGTTCGGATGCATGTGTAATGCTAATTGAATAACATGAGTATGACTCAGTAAGAGTATATACATGAATACATAGACTTTAACTGAGATCATGCCAATATTAAGTACTGAATCAGAATACTTATAACCGATACTTAGTTTATAAATACTGTATTACTAATTATTTGAATGACTATATTTGACAGTTCTTAATACTGTGGAACCATACTAAGTTTCGTACTAAACTGAGTGACTATGTCTGATAGTCCAGAATCTGTAGAACCAAACTGAGTTTTATTCTGAGACTAAGACTAGAATTGAGACTGTGGGAGGTAATCATCTAACCAATATTCCCCTTCTCTAACTGATTTAGGGTCCAACCTGTAACCCCAGTTGGAAGGGTGTCAATACTGTGCCACGGGTAAGGATAAGTTAGGAGTTAACCCTTTCTAATAGAAAGCTCTTCCGCCAACCCTCTCTGATAGAAAAAACTCAAATGAGATATGTCAACCCTAATAATATCTATAATAAAGATATCTTAACCTATGATGGCTATGTAGTTCTGGAATACAATAATTTCTTCTAAGGATCATACCCTCTACTAGCAGGTGAGTCCCCATCCTTGGGTTCACTCAGTGATAAATTCTACTCCCAACTAAAATAGACACGGGACTGAGCTCTATATTGTATTAGGTTGGAATAAGCTATTACTGATATTACCTTTTGACTGAAATGAACTGAGTTCACTGAGTTCCATTGACTAATGGAATACCACTGAATTCTGTTAGCTGACTGAGTTTATTGATGTCTGAACTGGATACTGAATTAGACTGGACTAATATGGATTCTATAGAGTTTTCGTGAGTTCTATAACTAACTGAGAGTACTACTAATTATGTCATGACTATTACTGTTCTATGACTGACCATGGCTCTAGCTAATTAGCTAATTGTTGGGTACAAGTACCCCTAGGACTCGATGGCATAAATTAAGAGACATGGCATAACATGAGACATGTAAACTATGAACTTGATCATCATTCATTGATTGGGGCATTTTGACAAACACTTTCATGATATAACTTGCATATAAGCTATCTTAACATGATTTCATTCTCTTAATAGTTCACATGGAAAATTTATCTAGCACTTGGTGAGCATAGTGTATGCACATAGTATTGAACAAGTGAGCATCATAATTCATCTCTAATTTCATAAGTTACGGGTTTATCATGGATTCATATGAATCTACATGCATAATGATCAATTTCACATGATATATATATATATAATCATAAATTAGTAACTTAATCCAATTAGGAATCATGGATACACTTTAATTCCAACCATAGAAATCATAAAATCAATTACTTGAAGTTCAAAAGAGATTCTTGGACTCCAAGGGTGGAAGGAACCCTTGGATGAACACTTCACATACCTTGATGCTTGATTTTGAGAAGATTGATGGTAGAATTCTAGAGATTTGAATCTTGAATTAAAAAGCCTAAACAAACCGCACTCAAAGGTAGGGAATACTAATTTTCAATATAGCTTTTGCCATATTTTATCAGGCTTGTTCTTATGAGATTTTGAGAGAAAGTGAGTATCCTTTAGTGAATTAAGGCTCATATTTTTTGGGGCTGAAGGTTAGGGGAAAAGACCCAAATACCCCTAAAGACACTATATTTTAATGATCAAAAATTGGGTTACCGATGCACAGGTCAATGCGGTGTGTCGATGGCATCGATGTGATAGCCAAAACATCGTTCTATGTTCGTGTTGATTCACTAAAATTAGATTCTGGTAGCTGGGTAAACTAGTAATCAATGTGATAAATGATGCAGCGTGCCAAGATCGTGTTGATTCACTATTTTGGGATTCCAAAGGAACTTCAAATGAAGTCCAAAAAATCTAAAACTTGTATGAAAACACCTATGGACTTTCCAGATCATGAATCAACCCAAACATCAATATTTAATAGATGTAAAGGTCGCCATATCAGAATGCCAACCTCCGTAGGTTAAAATGACACTAAGCTTGAGTACTTAGAAATGACACTAAGCTTGAGTACTTAGCTAAAATATTCTAAGTCTGGGACCCCTTGACAAGCCCAAAGGACTTAATTAAGCTTAGAAATTTGTGGGGTCTTACATTGTTACAGAAGATGAGTAATCCATTGGAAATAATAAAAATAGATCACTCATCTGTAGCACCAGGTAGGTTATCTGTTGTAACTTATAACCAACCAATTGCAGTAGATAAGTAATTCATTGGAAACAATAAAATTAGATCACTCATCTATTGCACCAGGTAGGTTATCTATTGCAACCTATAACCAATCTGTTGCAGTTCATGAGTAATCTATTGGAAATAATAAAAATAGATCAATCATCTATTTCACCATGTAGGTTATCTGTTGTAACCTATAACCAATCTATTGTAGCGGATGAGTAATCCATTAGAAATAATAAAAATAGATTACTTATCTGATGAAACTGATCACTCATTTATTGAAACAAATCACTCATCTATTGTAAAATGAGTTATTTGTTGGATTAATATTGTTTAGACTCTTTAAAATAGAAAAGTCGCCTGTTGTAACAGATGAATGATCTATTACATTATTCATCTGCTGCATCAGATTTTCATTATTGCATCAGATTTGCATTTGTTACATCAAATGCCTTATCTGTGCAATAGATATTGCATTAGATATTTCATCTGTTGCTTCAGATAGTTCATTTATTGCATCAGATAGTTCATCTGTTGCATCTGATGGTTCAACTATTGCATCAGATGGTTCATCTATTATGCCAGATGGTTCATCTATTACACCAGATGGTTCATCTATTGCACCAGATAGTTCATCTATTGCAACACCATTTTTACCAAGAAAAATAACAAATTAACCCAACAACACCAACATAACACACACACATTAAGAACACCAACGATGACCAAAAATCACCAACAAATTGAATCAATAATTTGATAACAAGAACTACAGTAATAATAAAATATTATATTGCACACCGAAAAAATTAGAGAAAAATGCAAGAAATTAGGGTTTTGTTCAGTCCATATTTCAAATTTAAGCAAGAAATATTGAAATTATTAATCAATACTAGAAGAGAAGTTGGCTCAAGTTCCTCTATTTCTTCATAACTAAAAAGACATAATTTTTTACCTGTAAAAGAAAAAATGAGATGACGAAGAACTCAAAGTTGTTATCGCCGGAGAACACTGCTTGTCACATCGATTGACAGTTAAAAGTCAAAAAGGAACTCGCCCAGCTATTTATCACTGGAGCTTGAAGTCGTCGTGAATTGAAGGGAGAAATTTTGTAGAACTATTGGTTGGAAGAGAGTTGAAAGAGACTGTTAGAGAGAGAGGAAAGAGATGATTGATTTAGAAAGGAGAGGGTGTGGGTTGATTTAGTTTTTGAAAAGATTAGAAAGTTTTAAAATTTTAATCAAGTCCATAATTAACTTAATCAAATTTTCTAATTATGTTTGACCCTTTAAGTTGGTCAATGTCACAAATCCTTCATTCAAGACTTAAATGACATATTTTCTTTAATTTTCTCAGTTAAGACCTGCTCTTATGCAATAGATTATTAACCATACAAGAAATATGAACCACATTAGAAAAAACTTATGCGACGAGCTTGATAAAGAAAGAACCAAGTAAGGGAGATCTCCGGAAATACCTTTGGATTCACACCCGCTGCACTAACTCAGTCGGTTGAGGAGCGTAAAATAAGCTAAAATCGCACTTATTATAAGATGAAGGGAGAAATTATTGTGACACAAATTTTTTGACTTAAAACCTTAGTTAAATGAGACTGAAAATTGCACTCTCGCCATCCACCATTAATGTCCATATTTAACTTGGCAAATTCATTAAGACAAAAAAATAAAAGAATAATTGACTATATCATTCTTATTAGTTACTTTCTCCATTTCAAAATGAGTGATAACTCTCTTTATTTTAAAAAGGATAAAATTCTAAGAACATCATTAATATGCTCTTGATTATGTAAAACACTACGCATTTAGGAACAAAATGGAAGAGTTATATTGTCTCTTCATCTTTCAAACTAGATAAATAAAACTGGACAATTATTTTTAATAGATCGACCAAATAAAATGGAGGATTAATATGGTTATCTCTAGTCAAATATTGTACTCTAATGGGTTACAACTTTTATGTACTTATCCAAATAGAGATTATGTTATTAAACACGGGTGAAAATCATTTTTACCCCTCAAATTTGCTTTAAAAATTAAACTCCCTCCTCAATATTGAATAATAATCATACTACCTGCCCCCAACCCTTTATTCTATGCATTTTTCATTTTGCCCTTGTAATTTTAATTCTATATTTTTTCAATACTTTTTTATATTATATATGTATAAATAGTATATATTTTTAGCCTAGGTATTTATAGAATTTTATTTAACTTTATTAATATTATAAGTAAAAAATACTTTTTATAAACTTGTCATGAAATTTAATGTTATTTTTTAAGATTGTTATTTTAATATTATATGTATTAAAGAGTCGTTTGGTATAAGGTATAATTATAATAATTCGGCGATAAAATTCATTGATTATTTTATCCTAGATTGAGTTAGAGGTATTAGTTAGTCTCGAAATTATTTATCCCAACATTTATACCACAGTGATGGGATAAGTTATCACATATACATGCTGATACAACTTATTTTGAGATAACTAATCCCGGAATAACTTGTTCCCAATAAAGCCCCCCCCCCTCCAAGTGTGTATATATGTATGTACATACATGTATGTGTGTATATTTGTGTTTCATCAATATCTTACTACCTCCGTTTCATATTACTTGACTTTTGTTGACATGACACACTCTTAAGAAAATTTTTGTAGAGGTATTTTATTAAATAAACCTTATTAATGATACTTTGAAACTGTAAATTTGTCTATACTACTATATTATTTAGTTATTTAATACTAAGGGTAGAAAAAACATATTACAAGTCTTTTAATTTCATAAATTGGACAAGTGAATTAAAAAAAAAACTATTTTTAGTATGAGGGTGTTATACCTTGTGCTCTCAAAGTCACTATAAAACTTACGACTCATCCCTCAAGTCGTTAAGAATCATCACGAATCGTATGATGTAGTCGTAACCAAGATAGTTGAGGTGATTGAAGCTTTTGGTCACTTGACAACTCGACCCTAGGAGTCGTTACCAAATGTTATAAGTCATATAGTGAGGGTCGTAAGGTCAGCAGTGTTGGTTCTCTAAGTTTTTGTCCAAGTTTCGAGTGGATTGCTATAAGTCGTGGTGACATGTTACGATTCATAAGATACGACTAAAATCCAGAGCAGTTCATACTCTCTGTGTTTTTTCCAAGGTTACAAATTGTTAGGTCCACTCGTAACCAGAAGTTATGAGTCATGAGATGACTCGTGAAAACTGATAAACGGGTTTCTATAAGTTTAGTTGAGAGGACTTTTGGTATTTTCCCATTTTAAAACTTCCAACCCATGACTTATAACTTAAGAGAGGCATTATTTTCCTCTATTCTTAGAAAATTAACAACACTTCTTCTCCTGCTATTCACAATAAAAATAAGGTTAGGGTTTCTTCAAAGACATCTCTCAAGTCTCTAAGTTCAGATTCTATTTACAAGTCAAGTAAATCCAGGTATGTGGGGTTTTGAACAAGGGTACTCCTTCATCCTTGAGCCAAAAAATTTGATCTTTAAATTTGAATTTATATGTTTTAATTAGGGCTCATAACCAAGCTCTCATCTTTTGAAGTATAACATTATCATGTGATTGAAGGATTTAAGTTCACAAGAGTCTTCATATATTCATGTTTTGAATTGTAAGATTTCTATTATGATTTGAATTTCTTTAGTTTGACTTGCATTTTGATGAAATATTTCATTGTGTTTGTTGAGCTTGATATTTTGTTATAAGTTCTATGAAAGAAAGAATGAATTTCAAGGCTTAAGCATAAGCACTAAGTTTACAAGAAACCTAAGCTTTAAGCTTCAGTTATATGTATTTCTGCAAGATTAAAGTTCAACTTGATTTTTTGATACAAGATAAGACATAAAATCCACAGGCATTCCTTCTGATTATGATTTATGTAAAGAGAAGCATAATTAGTTTTTAGTCTATAAACCCTTATGCTATTTTAAGGTGGATTTCTTATGTATGAGCATATATATATAAATATATATATATATACACATACTTGAGAGTAGTATTTAGCATCAATAAGGAAATATGGATGAGTGTATCCAAAGTTCCCAGACACTACAAGCCACCGTAGGTTTAAGTCCCAATATGGGTTAAGTTCAGTGATCACTTAAGTTAAGGTTCTATTCTGATAGCAAGGGTATGATAGCTCTTCTAAACGACGGTAAGACGTTGGACTCCATAATAGCTCACATGACTTATGTTGGTTAAAAGAATCTTTGACAACCAAGAGTAAAAGCAAAGATTTTAGAAACTAAATATAATGACTCGCTAAGCTTTAGTATGCCTTATTACTCATGTATTATGACTATATTTTCTTTTTAGATTTACTCAAGTCCAAGGTGAGTCCTCTATACTTAGCATGTATGGTTTGAAAGTATATATGTATAAAATCAATTTTTGTTTTACTAATGCATTGACCCCCATATACTCAATATATTCCAAAGTACTGACCCACACATATATGTCTATGGGAAATATTGTCTTATAATATAGGTTCTGGTGCTTGTTTCCAGCAGCATAATTGATCACAGGCATCACTTCCTGCATCCTGACATTTGGTAACTCCTCATAGTCTGAGGATCTAGTTCATTAGAATCTTAGTTATTGATGAAAGTTACTTTAGTTACTTGATTTTAGATTTCATCGGGGTTAGGTGGGGTCTGTCTCAGTGGCTCTCTAATTAGTAGTATAGGCTTGTCAAACAACTTACCTTTCAATTTAAAGAGTTTGTTTGTGACTTCAAGACTTCAAGTTAAGAATAAGATTTCAAGTTGTTTCCTCTCGTGTTTATATGTATATGTTAGTTCACTTTTCATAAAAGTTTTAGATTATATAGATGTCAAAGGTTAGGTTGGGGATATTCATAATTCTAGGCACCGTGTGACGTCTAGAGGGGTACTCTTGGGTCATTACAAACTTGGTATCAGAGCCTAAGGTTTTTAAGAGTCCTAGGGAGTTAGAAAGTCGTGTTACATAGAGTCTTTATCATGAGTGTGAAGCGTGCCACATTTATGATCAAGAGGCAATGGAACGAGTTAGGAATCATCTTTTCTTTCACGATCTATTGTGCTTAAAGTTGTCTCTATCTGCTTTAATTCTTGCTTTTACGTGACAAAATATGCCTCTTCGTCGAGCAGACGCTAGCAGAAATAGTGATCAACCACCATTACATGCAGACCCTCTGAATAAAAATTCTCTCATGCTGAATTTCAGGATACTTTTCAAGTGTTGGTCCAAGCTGTGACTATTAATGTTTAGGGAAACAATAGGAAATAGTCCCACTTCAGTAAAATGGTAATCTAGCTACAGCCAGGATTTGGGATTTTGTATGGATGAATCCACCTGAGTTTCATGGTTCGAAGGTGGATAAGGATTCTTAATTCTTTATTGATAAGGTAAAAAAGATTACTCAAAACATGCATGTTATTAAAAAGGAGAGTGTGGAACTAGCGTCTTATTGGTTGAAGAATATTGCCTATGATTGGGTCGTTATGTGGAATAATGGTAAGGGCGAGAATACAACTCCTATGAGTTGGCAGGTATTTTAGAGTGATTTTCTGGACAAGTTATTTCCTCTTGAGATGAGGGAGGCCAAGGTGGAGGAGTTTATAAATCTAAGGTAGGGTTCGATATCAGTGAAGGAGTACTACATTAAGTTCACTCGACTAGCTAAGTATGCCCCAAAGTTTTTATCTGACTCTATATCTCTATGAGTAAATTTATTACTAGAGTATCAAATTTGGTGGTCAAGGAGTGTCAGACTACCATACTAATTGGAGGTATAGATAATGATCGGTTAATGATGCATGTGCAATAGATTGAGGTTGAGAAGTTAAATAAAAAAGAGAAGAGGGACAAAAGAACTAGGACAGGACAGTTTGAGTATATTCAGTCGACGTCTGAAAGGGAAAACCATTTTTAGTTTCAGGGTCACTCATCACTGCCTGCACCAATCCTTATCTAGTATAGGGGCACCCAGGTCCAGGCAAGAGTAGTGGGGCAGGACTTTGAATTACAAGTCTCAGAATAGTGTAGTCGGGAGGCCCATTTATCTGTATATACAAAGTATGGTAGTACACATCGTGATGAGTGTTTGGTGGGCAAAAAGTGTTGTTATAGTTATCACAAGTTGGGCCACAGGATCAAGGAGTATCCATAAGCTAAGCAGGGAAGTAGGGATGTTCATCCTCAGACTCAGGCTACAAATTCAGCAGCTCAACCATGCTTCCCAGTCCCTAAATAGGGTGCATCACCTAGTACCGATGGTGGTCAATACCAAAATAGGTTCTATACTTTATCATCCCATCAGTAATAGAAGAGTTCACCAGATGTTGTTGCTGGTATGTTTCGTTCTTTTCACCTTGATGTATATGTGTTGTTAGACCCAGGATCAAATCCCTCATATGTAACTTTGCTTGTTGCTGTAAATTTTGGGGAAAGCATTAAAAATCATCTTAATCCCTTCTCAGTTTCTACCCCAGTGGGTGAGTTAGTTATCGCTAGAGAGTCAATAGAAAGTGCCTTATTACCATTCTTCACAAAGTTATAATAGAAGATTTAATAGAGCTAGAGATGGTAGATTTTGACATCATTCTGAGCATGGATTAGATTCATTCATGCTATGCATCAATGAATTATCGTACCAGCATGGTGAACTTTTAGTTTCCTGATGAAATAATCTTTGAGTGGAAGGGTAGTAATGTGTCTCTCAAAGTTTTTTTTATCTCTTATCTTATGGCCAGGAAGTTAATATCAAAAAGGCGTATTTACCATTTAGTTTGAGTCAATGATATTAAGTCTGAAGTCCCAACAATTCAATCAGTCCTTACAGTTAATGAGTTTCCAAGGTTTTTCTCAAAGATATGCCAGGGGTACTTTCAAACAAAGAAATAGAGTTTGGTATTAATCTTTTACCAGATACTCAGCCCATCTATCCCACCATATCGTATGGCTCCAGCCGAACATAAAGACTTAAAGGAGTAGCTTAAGGATCTTAGATAAGGGTTTCATCAGAGCCAGTATTTCTCCATAGGGTACTTTAGTTTTATTCATGCATAAGAAAGATGGTACTCTCATAATGTGCATAGATTATTGACGGCTAAACAAGATTACCATAAAAAAACAAGTACCCTATTCCTCGAATCTGTGATCCATTCGATCAGCTTCAGGGTGCCCGGTGTTTTTCTAAGATTGACCTTAGATCAGGGTACCACCAGTTGAAATTTAGGGAGTGCAACATTCTGAAAATGGCTTTCAGAAGAGGTACAGTCATTTTTTATAGTTATGTCATTTGGACTAACGAATGCTCCTGCAGCCTTTATGGATTTGATGAACAGGGTCACCAAGTTGTACTAGGACATGTTCATTATTGTCTTTATAGATGATACACTGGTATATTCTGAAAGTGATAAGGAATATGCAAATTATTTGACGATAGTGCTACAAACCCTCAAGGACCGTTAATTATAAGCAAAGTTTAATAAGTGTGAATTTTGGTTGGAGTTTGTTACCTTTTTGGGGAACGTCATTTCAGGGGATAGTATTCATGTGGATCCTCAGAATACTAAAGAAATAAAGCACTGGCCTAGACCCATCACTCCATCTGATATCTGGAGCTTTTTGGGTTTGGCTGGGTGCTATCAGAGATTTGTTAAAGGGTTTTCCTCCATAGTTGTACCATCGACCAAGTTGACACAAAAAGGGTGAATTTTGTATGATAGGATAAATATGAGATGAGTTTCCAGGAATTGAAGGATAGATTGACTTCGACACTAGTGTTAGGCCAGCCAGAGGGGTTATAAGGATTCATGGTGAATTGTGATACTTCCAGAGTTATTTTAGGTTGTGTTCTAATGCAAAATGGGATAGTAATAGCATATGCCTCCAGGCAACTTAAGGATCACGAAAAGAATTACTCAACTCACGATTTGGATTAGTTTTTATGGTGTTTACTCTGAAGATTTGGAGACACTACCTTTATGGTGTGCATGTTGAGGTTTTCACTGACCACAAAATTCTTTAGTATGTATTTTCTCAAAGGGAGCTAAATCTTCGTCAAAGAAAATGGTTGGAGTTATTTAAAGATTATGACATAAATGTTCTTTATCATCCAAGTAAGGCTAACGTGGTGGCAGATGCACTGAGTGGGTTGTCTATGGGTAGTATGTCTCATGAAAAAAATAAAGAACGAGAGTTGGTGAAAGAAGTGCATAGATTGGCCAATTTGGGAGTGATGTGTGAGCAGATGCTAACATATTTGAGGCTTTTAACTGAGAATAATTGCAATGTATTAAGAAACTTTTGTCGTTTTTGATTATTTTCTCTTTGAAATTGCGGTAAAAGTCAAGATGTAAGAGAACCAACAATAATAGAAGTAAAAGAGTTGATTTCTGAGCAAGTAGAGAGGGAAGTATAGCTGACAACTTGTCTGATAAGTCGTCAGCCTTATGATAAAATATCATAGTTGCTATCAGCCTTAGACAGAAAATGAGATTCAGCTAGAAGATGTGACGATAACCTGTGATAGGCCATCAGAGTTGTGATAAGGCATCAGGCTCATTGTCAGGCTTAGGCAGTGTTTGAGAACTTGAAGTAAGAAGCGACAATAATTTTGATAAGTCGTCACATGTCTGATAACCGTTATTCATTATTAGCTGTAGACAGTGTGAGGTAGTGGGAGCAAAAATATAATGGCATTCCATGATAAGCTGTCAGGTGTCTGATAAGCCATCAGGAATGTTGTCATCCCAAGGAAGAAATCATGAAAGTGGAAGAAGACCTGACGATAATTTTAATAAGTCGTCAGACCCCTCATAAGCCATCAGAGTGTCATCATCAGCCTAAGGTAGAAATCATCAAACTTGGAGAAGAAGATGATGACATTTCTGATAAGTCGTCAGACTCCTGATGAGGCATCACACTTCGTCGTCACCTGTGCAAGAAAAGATATGTAATCTATGATTTTCTTCTATAATTAGGTTGAATTATTTAAAGAATATGTTAGGGATTTCTAATAAAATAGAAGGGGCAAAATGGCTGGAAATTATTCCAAGGAAGTTTACTTTTCGTTTTGTCTCTCTTAACTTAGAATTCAATATTCAACTCTTTGATTGGGTTTTGAGATTTTTCTCTTGAACTTAGAAGAGAATCAACTTCAGACTTCATCTTTTGTAAGTTTAATTACTTTGAATGATGAATATAATTGTTGCTATCTCTTTCTTTCTCATTACCACAACTAGGGTTGTAGGATCTATGATTATTCCTCCATGGATTTAATAATTGGCTAGGGTTTGAGTGATTATGGAAACATCTTGATAATTTCTTTGTTATGATAGTTATTTATTGGTTGCTAATAATAAATCCCGCATATTGTTGATTTGCTCGAACTGAGAAATAAACTAAAGGTAGCGAATTTTCAACAAAGATTTTGGAAGGTTAAGCTCCGATCTAATGATTAATGTTGTAACAAGATAGATCAACTTGAGATAAAATCAGTATGAATAGAATGTTTTCTTAAGTTTGACAGAATTAAGGAGTTCAACATCTAAGAAGGCTGAGAAACACTTAGATAGACTATCGAAACTGATAATTTGGTATTTTCCACAAGCCATGAGAATCCAGTACTACAACTATTATTCAATGGAGGATTACTAATCATAGTGATCGCAACTCTAGTATCTCTATATCATTGATTTGAAATATTACAGTTTAAGCTTTGAGTTCTAAGGCGAATTAAAGTGCTAATAACTTTTGTTCAATCATTAAAAAAACCATTTTATCTTTTGGTATTATTTGTTTGAATTCAAATTATAGCTACAGTTTTAAATTAGTTTAATCGCCACTCACATTGTTCCTCGTGGTTTCGACCCCAACTCCAAAGTTGGGTAAATATATTGACGACGACCGCCTTGCACTAAATTGACGTGTAAGTTGAGCGTTATTAAAAATGACACTGTTGTCAGGGAATAATATGGCATATTGAGTTGGTTTGAAATTTTAGCCTATTTGGTTGAATTCAAACTTGTAAATATTTGTTTTTAGTTTTCTTTTATTTCTTGTATTAGGTAGATTTTTATTTTAGTTTACTTATTACTATGGCATCATGGA
>JAPEIP010000003.1:64453206-64475313 GCA_026120095.1 Capsicum chinense
GTAAATATTTGTTTTTAGTTTTCTTTTATTTCTTGTATTAGGTAGATTTTTATTTTAGTTTACTTATTACTATGGCATCATGGAATGAACATGAGCTTGGTGGTTGGAAATCTTATCTTGATGATCCATGTCCATATTATGATGGACCTTACTTTAGGCAAGATTATAGATATTCTCCCCGGAGAGAGATATGTGCACCATCTCCATCCTACCGGGAGTATGATTGTTCTTTATGTGGTGGTCAAGATGGACATTAGAGTGATTGCCCAAATGTCCCCTCCGCCTATTGCGCTAACCCAAATTCTAGTTCTTCTTATGAGTTGGATAGGTCTTATGGTCAACAAAAGAAAGAACGAAGCACCGAAAATAGTGGCATTGAATCTATGTTTCAACTAATATTGGATCTCTAGAAGGAAATGTACGATATCGTATGTTATATGCGTCAATACATGAAGCCAATCATTCATAAAGAGATGGATATAGAGGTCAATCATTCAAAGAATTCTTCTATATAATGTTTAGATGATATCTTGTGTGTGGAATCATTTAAAAAAATAGAAGAGTGTGAAGATAGAGAGCAAGAACCTTATATTAATGTTGAGATTAATGTTGAGCAACCCTCAGTGATTTCCCAACCAACCAAACCAAACATGAGAAATGATGCCAAGATTGAGGACATGGTGCTAGAGGCAGAATAAGAAACAAAGAAATCTCTAATAAATACTCTACCCTAATTCGAAGTGAAGATGTAGAAAAGGTAAATAAAAGTGAGTATGTAGTAGATAGTGTAAATTTTGAAGTACGATTGATTGGGCCTCATTCAAAGCATTTTTCTACATTATGTTTAGATGATATCTTATCTATGGAATCATTTAAAATAGTAAAAGAGTGTGAAGATGAGGAACAAAAATCCTATATTCTTGATTTTACATTAGACAAGCAACATAAAAACACACCTCACTTTAAGGCCGAGTAGTTTACCATGGTCAATCCTTTACTCGACTTCTTAATTTTTATACCACCCCCTATGATCGAGGAAAGAAAATGGACTCTAAGTTGGGGGTGAAATTCATATCCATAAAGTAGAGGAAAAAGTTAACTTGGGTCATGCCGCGACACTAAATTAGGCGCTGCTTGGGAGGCAACCCAAGGTAATTTGTTGTTTGTATTCGTATTATGTGATTGACATCATATCTTTGCACCTATGGTGCCACAGGTATGTTTCTAACTCTCTTATTTTTGTTTGACGCATTGGGTACATTGGATGATTTTAAGTTGAGGGTGGGGCTATTTGTGGATATTGATGTCCTCTTAGGGTTTTTGTTGTCGTGCCTCTTTTCCCCAGAGTCTTGTTCCTATTAGAGCCGGCATCTTTAGGTGTATTGTGATTTTTTGTAAAATATTATAGTTGACTAGGAGAAATTCAAGTACCTTAGGCAGTTAACATGTTTTTGTTGATTTTTGAACACTTCTCCAATGGTCTATTTTGTGATATTCATTTATGTGTGACCACTGTGCAGCTTGGTATGGTATTAGAACTAGTGACATGATAACCATTGCTAAATAATTGCATGAACCGAATAGGTAGTAGCTTGTGATGTACCTTTGTGCCGTGTGTATGTGAGATACTACCTAGTTCCCATTATGTGTTAAATCAAGAACTTGCCCGATTGGTTTTACCTTGGTTGTAGGATAGCTGTTATGAAAGGGTCATAGGCCGTTGTTGATATTAGTCCACTTTTAGGCTAAATGGCCTTCCATGTGTGAATAATATCCCTTAATCTTGGTTTTTAGCCTGAATGCCTATTCTTCTTATTATACCTATCACCTTCCCATTTGTATTACAATGAACCTATTTTGGCCCTGGTCCTTCTTGGGCATTATGCACTTTGACTTAGGTAAATAGCTAAGTTAAGGGTGGCTATCATAGGGGTGCATGATGTAAAGTGAGTATGAAGAAGGGTATTAAAAAAATATTATAAAAATGCAAGGCTGGGTGTGGTAGAAAAAGACTGAGAAAAGAAAAGTTGTGAAAAAAAAGAAAAAAAAATGAATAAAAACTACACCCAGTTTGAATGTGCTTTAATCAAGAAAGGAAGAGATAAAGTAAAGGTTGATAAGTGAGACCCAAAAAAGAGCGTAGTTCCAAGGAGGCTTAGTTACTTTAAATATCCTTGTGTATGATACCAACCCCAAGCTTACATTACAAGCTGAAGAAAAGTCCTATAGTGATCCTAACTTAACTGTATGAAAGCTTCGGCAATGAAAATAAAGGCAAGCTTATCGTATTTGGCATATATTGACTGGAACGTCTTTCTGAGAGTAAGTGTCTCTTGACCGTCCCCAGATTGACATGCTTGAGTTAAGATATGAGTGAAGAGGGACCTCTTTGTTGTAAGGGCACACTATTTACGTTGTAAGTTGCTAAGTTGTTTGGATAGTGTAATCTTCGTACATGCATGGTTGTTGTTGCTGAATTGATGCCATATCTTGATTCCTGTGTGTCGCATTATTGTTCTTCCATAATATGAACAGTTGTTTTAAATTAATTGACCTTGGAGATGGTGAAGATGTTTTGAGCTAAAATGGATGATTGACTGCTGAATGTGCTTTGTATCCTCTTAGTTGTGTTTTAGTTGCTTGAGGATAAGCAATTGTTTAAAGTTGAGGGTGTTGATATGTGAGCAGATGCTAACACATTTAAGGCTTTTAACTGAGAATAATTGCAAAGTCTTAAGCAACTTTTGTCGTTTTTGATTATTTTCTCTTTGATATTGCAGTAAAAGTTAAGATGCAAGAGAACCATCAATAATGGAAGTAAAAGAGTTGAATTCTGAGCAAGTAAAGAGGGAAGTATAGCTGACGACTTGACTGATAAGTCATCAGCCTTGCGATAAGCTATCAGAATTGCCGTCAGCCTTAGACAGAGAATGAGATTCAGCTGGAAGAAGTGATGAAAACCTGTGATAGGCCGTCAGAGTGTTGATAAGCCATCAGGCATAGGCAATGCTTGATAACTTGAAATGAAGAAGCGACGACAATTCTGATAAGTCATCACATGTTTGATAAGCCAACAGGATTCATCGTCAGCTGTAGATTGTGTAAGGTAGTGGAAGCAGAAGTATGACGACATTCTCTGATAAGCCATCAGGTATCTAATAAACCATCAGGAATGTCGTCATCCCAAGGTAGAAATAATGAAAGTGGAAGAGGACCTGACAACAATTCTGATAAGTCATCAGACTTCTCAGAAGCCATTAGAGTGTCATTATCAGCCTAAGGCAGAAATTATCAAACTTGGAGAAGAAGTTGACGACATTTCTGATAAGTTGTCAGACTCCTGATGAGGTGTCACACTTCGTCATCACCTGTGCAAGAAAAGATCTGTAATCTGTGATTTGTTTCTATAATTAGGTTGACGTATTTAAAGCATATGTTAGGGTTTTCTAATAAAATAGAAGGGGGCAAAATGACTGGAAATTATTCCAAGGGATTTTACTTTTCTTTTTTGCTCTCTTCACTTAGAATTCAATATTTAACTCTTTGATTAGGTTTTGAGATTTTTCTCTTGAACTTGGAAGAGAATCAACTTCAGACACATCTTTTGTAAGTTTAATTACTTTGAATGATGAATATAATTGTTGTTATCTCTTTCTTTCTCATGTGAAACTAAAACCCACAAATAGGGTTGTAGGATCTATGATTAGTCTTCCATGTATTTAATAGTTGGATAGGGTTTGAGTGATTATGGAGACATCTTGATAATTCCTTTGTTATTATTGTTATTTATTAGTTGTAAACAATAAATCCCGCCTTATGTTGATTTGATCGAACTGAGAAATAAACTAAAGGTAGCGAATTATCAACAAGGATTAGGGAAGGGTAAGCTCCTATCTAATGATTAATGTTGTACCAAAATTGATCAACTCGAGGTCAAATCAATATGAATAGAATGATTTCCTAAGTTTGAGAAAATTAGGGAGTTCAACATCTAGGCAGGTTGAGAAACACTTAGATGGACTATCGAAACTGATAATTTGGTGTTTTCCACAAGTCATGAGAATCCCGTACTACAACTATTATTCAATGGAGGATTACTAATCATAGTGATCACAACTATAGTTTCTCTATATCATTGATTTGAAATATTGTAGTTTAAGCATTGAGTTCTAAGGCGAATTGAAGTGCTAATAACTTTTGTTCAGTCATTAAAAAATCCCCCATTTTATCTTTTCGTATCATTTTTTTGAATTCAACTTATAGCTATAGTTTCAGATTAGTTTAGTCACCACTCACATTGTTCCTCATGGATTCGACCCCGACTCTAAAGTTGGGTAAATATATTGACGATGACCACCTTGCACTAAATTAACGTGTAAGTTGAGCGTTATAAAAAATGGTGCCGTTATCAGGGAACAATTTAGCGTATTGAGTTGGTTTGGAATTTTAGCCTACTTTCTTGAATTCAAACTTATAAATATTTGTTTTTAGTTTTCTTTTATTTCTTGTGTTAGGTAGATTTTTATTTTAGTTTACTTATTACTATGGCATCGGGGAATGAAAACGGGCTTGGTGTTTGGAAATCTTATCTTGATGATCCATGTCCATATTGTGATGGACCTCACTTTTGGAAAGATTGTAGATATGCTCCCCGGATAGAGATATCTGCACCATCTCCATCCTACCGGGAGTATGAGTGTTCTTTATGTGCTGGTCAAGATGGACATTCGAGTGATTGTCCAAATACCCCCTCCCCCTATTGTGCTAACCCAAATTCTAGTTCTTCTTATGAGTTTAATAGGTGTTATGGACAAGAAAAGAAAGAATGAGGCACCAGAAAAAGTGGCATTGAAGCTATGTTTCAATTAATATTGGATGTGGAGAAAGAAACATATGATATCATATGTGATATGCATCAAGACATGAATCCAATCATTCATGAGGAGATTGATATCGAGGTCAATCATTTAATGCATTCTTCTATATTATGTTTAGATGATATCTTGTCCGTGGAATCATTTAAAATAATGGAAGAGTATGAAGATAAGGAGCAAGAACCCTATATTAATGTTGAGCTTGATGTTGAGAAACCCTCAGTTATTTCCCAACTAACAAAAAACACCATGAGAGATGATGCCAAGATTGAGGACATGGTGCTAGAGGCAAAACAAGAAACAAAGAAATATCTAATAAAGACTCTAGCCCAATTTAAAGTAAAGATGTCGAGAAGGTGAATAAAAGTGAGTGTGTAGTAGATAGTGTAAATTTTGAAGTGGGATTGATTGGGCCTCATTCAAAGCACTTTTCTACATTATGTTTAGATGATATCTTATCTGTGAAATCGTTTAAAATAGTAGAAGAGTGTGAAGATGAGGAACAAGAATCCTATATTCTTGATTTTACATTAGACAAGCAATATAAAAATACACCTCACTTTAAGGCCGAGTGTTTTACCACGCTCAATCCTTTACTCGACTTCTTAATTTTTGTACCACCCCCTATGATCGAGGCAAGAAGATGGACTCTAAGTTGGGGGTGAAATTCATATCCTCAAGGTGGAGGAAAAAGTTGAGTTGGGTCGTACTGTGACACTAAATTAGGCGCTGCTTGGGAGGCAACCCAAGGTAATTTGTTGTTTGTATTCATATTATGTGATTGATATCATATCTTTGCACCTATGGTGCCACAGGTATGTTTCTAACTCTTATTTTTGTTTGACGCATTGGGTACATTGGATGATTTTAAGTTGAGGGTGGGGCTACTTGTGGGTGTTGATTTCCTCGTGGGGTTTTTGTTGCCGTGCCTTTTTTTCCCGGAGTCTTGTTCCTAGTAGAGCTGGCATGTTTAGACGTATTGTGATTTGTTGTAAAAATTATAGTTGACTAGGAGAAATACAAGTACCTTAAGCAGTTAACATGTTTTTGTTAATTTTTGAACACCTCTCCAATGGTCTATTTTATAAATATGTGATATACATTTATGTGCGACCATTGTGCATCTTGTTATGGCATTAGTACTAATGACACGATAACCATTTCTAAATAATTGCATGAACTGAATGCGTAGTAGCTTGTGATGTACCTTTGTGCCGAATGTGTGTGAGATACTACCTAGTTCCCATTGTGTGTTAAATCCAGAACTTGCCAGGTTAGTCTTGCCTTGGTTGTAGGATACTGGTTAGGAAAAGATCATAGGTTGTTGTTGATATTAGTCCAATTTTAACCTAAATGACCTTCCATGTGTGAATAATATCCCTTTATTTTTACCCTGAATGCCTATTCTTTTTATTATACCTATCACCTTCCCCTTTATATCACAATGAACCTGTTTTGGCCCTGGTCCTCCTTGGACATTGTGCACTTTGACTTAGACAAATAGCCTAAGTTGAGGGTGGCTACCATAGGGGTGCGTGATATAAAGTGAGTATGAAGAAGGGTAATAAAAAAAATATAAAAAAATATACAAGGCTAGGTGTGGTAGAAAAAGAATAAGAAAAGAAAAGTAGTGAAAAAAAAAAAGAAAATGAATGAATAAAAACTTCACCCAGCTTGAATGTGCTTTAATCAAGAAAGGGAAAGATAAGGTAAAAGTTGATAAGTGAGACCCCAAAAATAGTATAGTGCCAAGGAGGCTTAGTTACTTTAAATACCCTTGTGTATAATATCAACCCTAAGCTTACATTACAAGCTGAAGAAAAGTCCTATAGTGATCCTAACTTAACTGTATGAAAGCTTCGGCAATGAAAATAAGGGCAAGCTTATGGTATTTCGCATATATTTACTGGAACTTCTTTCTGAGAGTAAGTGTCTCTTGACCGTCCCCGCTTTGACATGCTTGAGTTAAGATATGAGTGAAGAGGGATCTCTTTGTTGTAAGGGCACACTAGTTACGTTGCTTGTTGCTAAGTTGTTTGGATAGTGTAATCTTGGTACATGCATGGTTGTTGTTGCTGAATTGATGTCGCATCGTGATTCCTGTGTGTCGCATTGTTGTTCTTCCATAATATGCACAGTTGTTTTTTAAATTAATTGACCTTGGATATGGTGAAGATGTTTTGACCTAAAATGGATGATTAACTGGCGAATGTGCTTTGTATCCTCTTAGTTGTGTTTTAGTTGCTTGAGGACAAGCAATTGTTTTAAGTTGAAGGTGTTGATATGTGAGCAAATGCTAAAACATTTGAGGCTTTTAACTGAGAATAATTGCAAAGTCTTAAGCAACTTTATTGTTTTCTCTTTGATATTGCAGTAAAAGTCAAGATCAAGAGAACCAGTAATAATGGAAGTAAAAAATTTTAATTCTGAGCAAGTAAAGAGGGAAGTATAGCTGACGACTTGACTAATAAGTCATCAGCCTTATGATAAGCTATCAGAGTTGTTGTCAGCCTTAGATAGAGAATAAGATTCAACTGGAAGAAGTGATGACAACCTGTGATAGGCCGTCAGAGTTGTGATAAGCCGTCAGGCTTGTCGTCGGGCTTAGGCAGTTCTTGAGAACTTGAAGTGAAGAAGTGACAACAATTCTCGTAAGTCTTCAAATGTATGATAAACCAGCAGGATTCATCGTCAGTTGTGGACAGTGTGAGGTAGTGGGAGCAGAAGTGTGATGACATTCTCTAATAAGCTGTCAGCTGTCTAATAAATCGTCAGCAATGCTGTCTTCGGAAGGCAAAAATCATGAAATTTGAAGAGGACCTGAAGACAATTCTGATAAGTCGTCAGAGTGTCATTGTCAGCCTAAGGCAGAAATTATCAAACTTGGAGAAGAAGCTGATGACATTTCTAATAAGTCTTCAAACTCCTGATGAGGCGTCACACTTCGTCGTCACCTTTGCGAGTAAAGATCTGTATTCTGTGATTTGTTTCCATAATTAGGCTGAAGTATTTAATGCATATGTTAAGGTTTTCTAATAAAATAGAAGGGGTCAAAATGGCTGTAAATTATTCCAAGGGAGTTTACTTTTCTTTTTGGCTCTCTTAACTTAGAATTCAATATTCAACTCTTTAATTGGGTTTTGAAATTTTTCTCTTGAACTTGGAAGAGAATCAACTTCAGACTTCATCTTTTGTAAGTTTAATTACTTTGAATGATGAATATAATTGTTGTTGTCTTTTTTCTCATGTGGAACTAAAACCCACAACTAGGGTTGAAGGATCTATGGTTATTCCTCCATGGATTTAATAGTTGGCTAGGGTTTGAGTGATTGTGGAGATATCTTGATAATTCCTTTGTTATGATTGTTATTTATTTGTTGCAAAAAATAAATCCCTCCTTATGTTGATTTGCTCGAACTGAGAAATAATCTAAAGGTAGCGAATTATCAACAAGGATTCGGGAAGGTTAATCTCCCATCTAATGATTAATGTTGTAACAAGATTGATCAACTTGAGATAAAATCAGTATGAATAGAATGATTTTTCGAGAGAATTAGGGAGTTCAATATCTAGGCAGGTTGAAAAACACTTAGATGGACTGTCGAAACTGATAATTTGGTGTTTCCCACGAGTCATAAGAATCCAGTACCACAACCATTGTTCAATGGAGGATTACTAATCATAGTGATCACAACTCTAGTTTCTCTATATCATTGATTTTAAATATTGGAGTTTAAGCTTTGAGTTCTAAAGCGAATTGAAGTGTTAATAACTTTTGTTCAATCATTAAAAAACCCCTATTTTATCTTTTCATATCATTTGTTTGAATTCAACTTATAGCTATAGTTTCAAATTAGTTTAATCGCCAATAATATTGTTCCTTGTGGATTCGAACCCGACTCCAAAGTTTGGTAAATAGATTAACGATGACCACCTTACATTAATTGACGTGTAAGTTGAGTGTTATCAGGGAGTATGTTTGATTGGCACAGATGAAGGGGGAGTAGTGGTTTAGAATGGTTCATAATCATCTCTGGTAGTGGAATTAAAGGAGAAACAACATAATGATCCCATACTTAGTCAAATAATAGAACCAGTTCAACAGTAGAAAGTCGAGGTTTTCTCCTAAGGGGGAGATGGTGTACTTTGCTATCAAGGTAGGCCATCTGTTCCCAATGTAGATGGGTTAATGGAAAGGATACTAGCCGAGGATCATGGTTCAAAGTATTCTATTCATCCTGGTGCTACTAAGATGTACCGTGATTTGCAAGAGATTTTTTAGTGGAATGGTATTTAGAGGGACATAGCCGAGTTTGTAGCCAAGTGTCCCAATTTCCAGCAAGTTAAGGTTGAACACCAAATACCAGGTGGTATGCCTCAGGAAATCAGCATTCATACTTGGATATTGGAAGTAGTAACTATAGATTTCATCCCATGGTTGCCTCGTACAAGGCATCGACATGATTTGATTTGGGTCATAGTCGACCGAATGAATAAATCAGCCTATTTCCTACCTGTTAAGACTTTAGATACGATAGAAGATTATGCCAAAATGTATATTCGCGAGTTAGTAAGGCTTCATGGGATACCATTGTCACACATTTTAAATAGAGGCACACAATTCACTTCCAAGTTTTGGAAATCATTTCAGAAAGGCCTTGGCATAAAGGTTAAACTTAGTAACATTTTTCATCCGCAGACCGATGGTTAGGCCGAGCGCACAATTCAGACATTGGAAGACATGCTAAGGGCGTGTGTCTTAGACTTTAAAGGGAGTTGGGATGATCATCTACCTTAGATTTAGTTAGGTTATAATAACAGTTACCATGCTAGCATTCAAACTCCGTTTGAAGCATTGTACGAGCATAGGTGTAGATCACCCATAAGATGGTTTGAGGTTGGTGAAGCAGCATTGATAGGGCTAGGTTCTATTCTTGAAGCTATGTAAAAGGTTTAATTGATTCATAATATTCTAAAGACTGCTCAAAGTTGTCAGAAATCGTATGCAGATATTAGGAGGAGAGAGCTTAGGTTTGAAGTTGGTGATTGGGTATTTTTGAAGGTGTCACCTATGAAAGGAATAATGAGATTTGGGAAGAAAGGGAAGTTAAGTCATCGATTTGTTGGTTTGTATGAGATAGTAAAATGAATAGGAGAGGTTGCTTACGAATTGGACCTTTCTCCGAAGTTAGTTGCAATTCACCCAGTTTTCTATGTTTCGATGGTTAAGAAGTGCAATGGAGATCCATCCTTAGTAGTTCCCCTACAAATTATTGGGGTCAACGATAGCTTGTCTTATGAAGATATTCGTGTCGAGATACTTGATGGGAAAGTTCGAAGACTAAGTAATAAGGATGTAGCATCATGTTGCGACTCAGACGCACACGCAAGTGCACGTGATCGTTCAAGTAATATAGAAATTTAGACAATTAGATATCGTTCCCACGAGGACTAATTAACTAGAAATTTAACCAACTTTTAGTTTTAGATAACGAGTATTAAGTGTTGTAAAGTATCAAGATGATTTGGAACTTGAGAATAAAAATATAAATTAATTAATTAGAAATAAAATTTTATGACTAAAGAAAGGCAAGCAACGGTTGTAAACAATAATGATAAGAAGTCAAGGGTTGAGGCTTTTCGAACAATCATACAAATCTCCATTCTTATAGTAATTTGTTTGGTTATCGGGTTGTTGGTTTGCAAGGTTTAGGCAACGATCTTGATCTCCCGACCTAAAATCTTTTATCTATTGAATATTGTAACTATAACTTCCGTAGAGGTATGACAATTTATCTAGATTCATTAAGTAATCTTCTTGCAATTAAACCAAACAAGGCTTCTAGGTATATCCCTATCCTAGATGATAATTCAAACCCCTTATTTTATAAAAGGATAAGAACCTTGCTCCTTAATTTCCTTTTTTTAATTCTATGATTCTCCTCCCGAATTCACATAGAAATATAAATTTATTCTAATGGTGGCCAAGTATTAAAATAGTAAGCTCAAGAACTTAAGAACAACCCAGGTGATAATCCAAAAAGAAACTACTATAAAGAATATGAAAGAGTAATCATGTTCTTGACCTCAACCCTAGAACAAGGGAATTTAGCCACTCATGTTTGAATTAAACATCAAAAATGAGTAATTAATCATACCCAAAATTAGTATTGAGGTAAAGAAGTTCAAAAGAAATAATAAGAACCCTAAAAGAAAGAATTCTATGCTTTTCTGCTGCTGCTATGCTTGCAAAAAGTGTTTGGAAGTGTGCTCCGTGTTCCTTTTATACTTAGGAAAATTTTAACAGACATGAAGCCTTGACACGGCGCATTAATAATCGCATCAACGAAGACAATGCGTCGCATGAACATCGTGTTGATGAACTGGAATTTACCTTTAAAAATCATACTAAGTCAAGTTCTTCAACACACGACATGACGCGTTGACATCGCATCGTGTCACCGGAATTTTCTTCTCAAAATTTGGCTAAGTGTCAAAACTTTAAGCATCGACGCGATGCGTTGACATCGCTTCAATGCACCGGAAATTACAGAAGAAGAATTTTCTAAGGCACAGAACTTATGCATCGACACGACGCGTTGACATCGCGTCGTTGCACTGGAAATCGTTCTTCAAATTTTGGCTATGGCACACATATTGCCAGTCGACGTGACGCGTTGATATAGCGTCGTGTCACTGGAATTTTTCTCCAGTTCCTTTCTTTCTTTTCAACAATCCTCAGCTCTTTTCTTTTCTCCTTACTCTCGTGCATCTCCATATGTTTTTTACTTCGATCCACATAGTTTTTGCATCTTCATGATGTGTATCCAATTTTCTTTAAAATTGATGGGAAATTTACCCTGTATCTCCAATCACATCAGTTAGCCATGAAACATAATTTAACTCACAATTCAATATAATTAGCACAATGTTTATTCTCAAAACAAGTCCACATATGGGTAAATAGTAGTGTTTGGACATATAAATACACCCAAGATCACCACCCCATACTTAAAACCTTGTTCATCCTTGAACAACTTCAAGCATCACCATCATCAAACATTTTAATCATAACCTAAGAGTCGTGCTAGTATTGGGCACATGAACACTTTATTTCACACCTCATCATCGTAACAATGACATTCAATTCATTGGAAAACTTAATATAAGCACGTAATCAGGCAACTCAATAAGTAATCCAGACTTCCATCCGCATGCACCCTCACAACAAGAAAGTTTTACCCATATCTCTCATAACTTTTCACTATTTATCATGAGGGAAATATCAATTTTCAATCACTCACTCTCACAAAGAATTCATACATAATAGGTAATGAACCATAGGCTTACCCGTAGTGTATTACTCCATTAATAGTCGGATGTTAAAGTGGAGGATCAATAGGCCTTTTTATGGTTGTAATGCAGGCTAAGGGACAGGTAGGAACTATTTGGAAAATAGTGACTAATCTCCCTAAGCACTTTAATACATAACCACATTCAATCAAAATCACATTTTGTCAACCCAACTTTTCATTTCATTATCTCTACAAACCCATTGCTTCACCCCAATCTTTCTAAGCATATTAACACACTACGGTAGGAGTATTTTTATTTTTACAACATAATTCAAATTTCAGATTTTCTTCAAATCCTATTTCTCATTACGTACCCCTATAGTAGCCACCCTCAACCTAAGCAATTTGTCTTAGTGAAGGTGCACATTGTCTTTAATGGACCAGGGCCAAAACAAGTTCATTGTAATGCAATAACCAGGTAATAATAACTGAATTTTTCATCACATATTATTTTCTAACTCCTAACCGTCACAATTAAAACCATAAATTACTTCTCTAGAGCTTCACTTTCACCTTTTTCTTTCTTTGTACTTCACATTCCCCATTATTCCATAATTTATATTAAAGCGCTTAGGAACTATGGATCAAATTAAGGTCTATCAAAGTAAGGATTCGGCTACATATGAGGCTACCAAAGAAATTATGCTATAGGCTCAACGGGGCTTAACTAAGGTCATGCATAAAGGTAGGTAAATAAAGTCTTTACAGTTCGGTTAACAAAGAAATGCCTAAATCACTTCCTACACCTAACACCCTTTATTTCGCTTTGTAAACACACCGGGCAAGTTCTAGTCATTCCTATACATGTAAAATATAAACAAATACTCACCTACTTGGTGCATGCTTAGAATCAAGTCGGATCCTTGCAGTTTTCGATATTATACTTTATCAAATTCAACATTAAGTCAATCAAACCAAACTACACTTTTTGGGACTTACATTTAAAAATATCTCATTTTGTTTCAACACTATTTCATTTATAATCAAATTAAAATATTATTGCCCAACACATCGCATTTTTCAAAGTTAGAAATCAGGGTCCTATTATTTTCTTAGCTTCTAAAGACGCACTCCCTTTAAGACGGTCGTCATCCATCTATCATAGGGGAAGGCACTTATCTATGACATTGCATAACAAAAATTGCCAAAAAAGGCACACATAATACTTGTAATCTGAAAATTTACCTTAAAGGGTGAAAATAAAATACTGTAAATAAAGCAAATACTTTTAAACTAAATTTGCCAAAGAGGGCAATTATCTTGCCAAAAAGGGCAATATTGTCAACTTACAATCCACCAAAATAAAAACAAAAATAAAAATTGTTCATCGAACACAACAAAAAACCAACATTGTTCAGATATTAAAAATAAAATAGATGATGATGAAAAAGATTAACGACCAACCACACCACACTTAAACAGAGCACTGTCTCAGTGCTAACTATAAGCATAAGGCAGGGTGGCGTTGTACTCCCTGCTCAGTCGAATGTCACCATGACCATTACATCATCAATATCAGCATCATTACCATCACCAAATCATCACCTGAGTCACCATCATCAGACTGCTCCTCTTTCTTTAACTCATCATCAGAATAAGCCATGCGTCTCTCCTCATTTGTGGGGATGTCATCATAACCGAGCTCATCAAAGTCAAGCCCAATACGCAGCAAAGTCCGAGAATGAAGTCCTAGTGGGTAGTCAAACTCCACCGCGTGAATCTACTGTTGGGTTGATGGATGCCCCCCAGTCCTCAATTGTTGTATAGTTAGCCCATACATATGGGCTGTGAAATCATCAGTGTGAGCATTACACTTGGGGATAGTCAAATTCACACCATGAAGAGTTGGTCCTTCGGTGCGAGAAATATCAAGTGGCCTGTCCCAACAGGCGGTAAATAATCTTCCTCCTCATCTGGCACACCTTGTTGTCTCAAAAATCTGGTAAGCATCCCACCAAACCCATATCTCAGACCCCCTAAGAATCAGGCCTTCCTCATCACCGTAAAAATAATGACACCCACATTCACATCCATATCATCACGCATCAAAGCATAAATAAGACATACCCTATCATGGGTTACCTCCATCATATGTGTCCCATGAATAAGACAAGTATAAATGATTCTAGCCCATAAACATGCCTCCCTATTCAAGTAAGAAAATGGAAGTGAAACATGCATACCTCTCTCTTTGTATTGAATCCACCTTATTGTAGATCGAGTACCGCACAGGAGATGACGAATATACTGATGAGGTAGCTCAGTGATCATTGTCTTCAATGGATCTGGATCCACATAGGGTGCACCTAATAGCTCATTAAAAGTGTTTGCAGTGAAAGTTATCACATGATCACATACCTCAACCTCAGAATCTTTTGGGTTCCAGTTTGCATAAAATTCTTGTACCAGGCTCAAGTTGCATACACCTGACTGCTTAAAGAGAAGACTCATGTGTTGGGCCTCTATCTTTCTCACCATAAAGAGATATTCCTTCATCAAACTCGCCCTATTGATAAATTGATAGACTGAATATTTTGACCCTTTGTGCTGGGAGTACCACTTTCGTTCGGCCGCAACCACAACCTTAGTTCCAAACCTCTTTTGACCCCTAGGAACATGTGGGGCTGCAGGCACCCGATCATCTTCACGGCTCTTCTTCTGCCTGGGCTCAGATGGTCTAGCTGTATTTTTCCCTTTGCTTCTTTGTTGGTGGCTGCTCGACATTGTACCTATTAAACATCACAGCCCACAAACATATAAAATAAGCACCTTCAAATCTAGTCACCACTAAGTGTGAAATTTACCCCACACTTAGTTGCTAGCACAATTTTGTATATAAATTAGGGTATTCAGACTTCCCCATTTTATTTTACAAGTTCACGAATCGATTATTCAGCATAAACAAACAAAGACATTTCAAAGTTGGCATAATTAACAATCTCATCTCAAGGACTAATGAATGAATAATTTTTTCACATAAACACCTCCACTTATGACTACATGACCTCTCTTCACCACACTAACTTCAGTCCCTCATAGCTACCACTAAGGTATTGTGACATAGGTATTCACCCCATACTTAGTTTTCATCATATATTGAACATCATCATTCTAAAATTCTTAAAATTTCCCCATGATTCAGCAAATAAACTTATTTATTCAGAAACTAAGTCAAATTAAAAGTGCAATTCATCAATTCAATTAGCACATAAACAAACCAACCTCTCCATAGCTTAAAGTTATTCATGCAAATACACCACAAGAAGTAAGAGAAGTAAAAATAATTCAATAACTCACCATTCAAGATTAACAAAATGAGTTCAAATAAAACCATCAACCTACACAATTATTGTCACTAATTCACCTAAACATGCCATTTATCATCTCAAATTCATAAATCAAAAAAACTTCATGCCCTTCATCATTAACTATTTAGCATCCTAATCATTATTTACCATATAAAACAACTTTGAGTAAATAAAGGGTACAAGACTTACCTTTGATTTGATGAAGATAAAATGAAGGATGAATTATTCACCACAAGAATAAAAATTAATTTTCAAATTGAGGGAATTTAGGGGCGGTGGAGGTGCTAGGATTAGGGTGAAATATGGAATTAGTTAAGGTCATATATATAGAGGGCACCCAGAATTGAATGGTTAACGTGACGCATCATATATCGCGTTGGAGAATTTATGCGGTGCATCTTGTTCGCGTCGCTTCTCTAGAAGTAGCAAAAAAAATTTGTCCAAGTGTTGCTTGCATGCCATCCGATGCAGCGCAAGGCTTACCGCGTTGATCGGACAGACGCAATGCATCAGAATTGCGTCGATTCCCTGGAAATAGCTTTAGAAAATTTTTCTAAGTGTGGAATGTATGCACTTCGACGCGGCGCGCCAAGATAGCATCGATTCACTGGAAATTGCACCTAAAATATTTTCTAAGGCTAAATTTCCCATATTTTAATACATCTTTTCTTATCCCATACCTTTTTTTACCATATATCACCTATTTACTTACTCAAAGACCCATGTTCATCATCTTCCAATCTTCTCTTTCTCCACTAAGGTTCTCGTTCCTGTACATCAATCAAAAACAACAAAATCATGTAAGTAAAAGTGGGTTGCCTCCCACCAAGCGCCTTATTTTTTGTCGTGGCATGACTCTTCTTTTTGTATTTTTCATTTTGTTCTTAAACTACTAAAAATTAAACTACCTATTTCATTATATTTGTGGTTTGCCTCCCACACAGTGCCTTATTTTACATCGTGGAATGACTTAGTTCAATTCTACCCCTCAGCAAATGTGATGGACTCCTTGTGCTTATCTGGTGATCAGCCTAATAATGTTTTACATGTTGTCCATTCACCAGGAACTTCTCCATATTGTCCATTCACCAGGAACTTCTCCGTCTTCTCTTTATTCCAAAACTCCACAGCTCCATGAGGTGTCATTCGCACCACCTCAAAAGGTCCATACCATTTCAATCACATTTTACATAGGAACAACTTAAGCCTTGAATTGAACAACAAAACAAGTTGACCAGGTTCAAATACTCTCTCTTGAATTTATTTATCATGCCATCTCTTGGTCTTCTCCTTGTATAGTTTGGCATTTTCGTGGGCGTGAATCCTAAACTCATCAAGCTCATTCAGCTGCAGTAATCGTTTCTCCCCCGTGACAGTCATCTCAAAATTCAACTTTTTCACAGCCCAATATGCTTGATATTCCAGCTCCACAAGCAAATGGCATCTTTTACCATAAACCAAGCGATATAGGGACGTCCCAATGGGCGTCTTGTACGCTGTTATGTAAGCCTAAAGTGCATCATCTAACTTCTCAGCCTAATTTTTTCTCTGCCCATTCACAGTCTTCTGAAGTATCTACTTAATCTCTCGGTTGGAACCTCAACTTGTCTACTAGTTTGGGGATGGTACGCAGTAGCAACTTTGTGCCTAACACCATATTTAGCAAGAAGATTTTTAAACCAAGTATTGATAAAGTGCATACCTCCATCACTAATTATCGCTCTAAGTATACTAAATCTAGAAAATATGTTCTTCTTCACAAATTTTAGCACCACCCTTGCATCATTAGTCAGACTAACCATAGCTTCCACCCATTTAGAGATGTAGTCAACCGCTACAAGAATGTACAGATTACCTTTTGAAGGTAGGAATGGTCCCATGAAATCGATTCCCCAAACATCAACGACTTTAACTTCTAAAATATTGTTGAGGGGCATCTCATGATGCCTAGATATAGTACCCAACCTTTGACATTGATCACGATTTTTCACAAAAGCAATTACGTCCCTAAATAATGTAGGCCTGACAAAACCTGATTGCAGTACATTTCTAGCAGTCCTCTAATCCCCATGGTGTCCACCATAAGGAGATGAGTGTCAATCTTCAAACACTTTTGAAAATTCAGCCTCTAGGATACACCTATGAATGACTCCGTCTGGACCCAGCTTAAAGAGATACGATTTGTCCCAAATATAGGCATATGAATCATAGAGCAATTTCTTCCTTTGTTGTGTGGTGGCATCAGGAGGGTACACCACACAAGCTATCAAATTCTCAATATCATCATACCATGGGAACTCCACTGCATCTAAAGACAACAGCTTTTCATCAGTAAATTCTTCCTTAATACTAAGAGAGTCATCAATAATATGGTTTCAACTTTCCAGCTGTGACAAGTGGTCAGCAACTTGATTTTCAAGTCCCTTCCAATCTCGAACCTCAAGATCAAATTCTTATAGTGGCAGAATCCACCTAATCAGTCTAGGTTTTACATCCTTCTAGTTTACAAGATACTTAATAGCAGTATGGTCAGTATGACTAATGAACTTAGTGCCAAATAAGTAAGATCTAAACTTGTTGAATGCATACACCACTGCTAACATCTCTTTCTCTGTAACCGTATAATTAATTTGAGCATCATTCAACACTTTGTTAGCATAGTATATCGAGCAAAATACCTTGTCCTTTTACTGACCCAAAACTGCTCCAACAACAACATCACTAGAGTCACACATTAGCTCAAATGGTAACTCCCAATTTGGTGTAATCAAAATAGGTGCTTCAATCAACTTTTTCTTTAGTTTTTCAAAAGCTGCTTGGTAATCATCCCCAAACTCAAACTTTGCCTCTTTCTCCAATAATTTCCACATGGGGCTTGCAATCTTTGAGAAATCTTAAATGAACCGCCAATAGAAACCTGCATATCTCAGAAAGCTTTGCACTCCTTTGATTGTGACTGGATGTGGAAACTTTTCAATCACCCCAACCATCGCTTTATCTACTTTGAGTCCTTTACATAACACTTTATGGACTAGGACAATTCCTTCCTTAACCATAAAGTGGCATTTTTTCTAATTTAGCACCAAGTTTGTCTCTTCGAATCGAGCTAGAACTCTGTCAAGATTCTGCAAGCACTTTTCAAAAGAATTACTATACACAGAGAAATCATACATAAATACCTTCACAAAGTCTTCAACTATGTCAGAGAATATCACCATCATACATCTCTAAAATATAGCAGGTGCATTGCATAGGCCGAAAGGCAAGTGTCTAAACGCGTATGTGCCATATAGACATGTGAAAGTGCTCTTCTCCTGGTCTTATGGTGCTATGATTATCTGATTGTAGCCGGAGTACCCATCCAGAAGACAATATACTCTTATCCCACTAATCTATGCAGCATTTGGTCAATGAAAAAAATTGTATAGTGATCTTTACGAGTAGCTTCATTCAACATTCGATAGTAAATACTGATCCTCCAACTGGTCACCATGCGTGTGGGGATCAACGCATTATCATCATTAGTTACCACGGTCATCCCTTTTTTTTCGGTACATAATGCACTGGACTCACCCATTTACTATTGGAAATTGGGTAGACAATACCACTATCTAACCACTTCAGCACTTCTTTTTGGACCACCTCCATCATCACAGGATTCAACCTTCTTTGTTGCTGGACTCTCGGTCTGTAACCCTCTTCTATGTAAATGTTGTACATCTAAAATGCTAGATTAATTCCTGTAATATCAGATATTTGCTAACCAATCACTTTTCATCTCCTCTTTAGGACTGCTATATCTTCTTTTACCTGCACATCTGTTAATCCTGTAGATAAAATAATAGGCAAAGTATCTTGATCACCAAGAAAAACATATTGTAAATTAAAAGAGAGAACCTTAAGCTCCAAGTTAGGAGCTTCTTCAACTGAGGCCTTGGGTGAAGGACTGATTAGCCTATTCAATGGCTCGAAAGGTACTTTGTTTGTCTTAATTACTGCCAAATTCATAACCTGAACCAATTCCAATGTTTCCACATCTTCATAAAGATCATGACCTATCAAATCTAGCTCTAATGGATTATCAAACAACAGCAACTTCCAATCCAAAGTAAGGTCAATAATTGATATAGATGACAACTCCTCATATGTAGCTGGCAGTTTCAGCGATTTGTACACATCAAAGACTTTTACTTTATTATGCGCTCGCATTATCATTTTCCTGGCTGCTACATAAAATAGTAACTGTCCTATTGATAAGAAGGGTCATCCTAAAATAAATGGAACCACAGGATCAGCCTCAAAGTTAAGAATTTCAAAATCCATCGAAAAGATTAAAGATCCTACTTGCACCAACACATCTTCAATAATACCATCAGTCCTAGAAAGTGATCGATCTGCCAACTGTAAAATAATAGTTGTGGGTTTGGGACTCCCAAGACCCATCTTTTGGTACCATGATGTAGGCATAAGATTTATGCTAGCTCCCAAGTCACATGATCCATGTGTACAAATAGTCTGTCCAATGGTAATCTGCAAAGTGAAACTACCTGGATCCTTATACTTTGTGGGCAATTTGTTTTTAATCTTAGACGTACACTCTTGAGTAAGTGCAATTGTAGCATATTTGATCAATCAGTTCTTATTTGCAACTATGTCCTTCAAGTATTTTGCATATTTTGGCACAGTCTGCAGAATGTCAACAAGAGGAAGATTCACTTAAACCTGCTTTAGAAGATCTAAGATTTTCTTGTAACTCACCTCCTCTTGATATTTCCTTGCCCTTTGAGGAAAGGGTAAGAGAAGAGTCTTCTTCTCTACATGAATCTCTTCACTAGCCATTTTTTCCTTGACTTCATTCTCTGCATTGTTTTTAGCTCCCTCATCATTGATTGTAGGACTAACCTACTCCTGAATTGTCTCCTTAGTTTGTATCCCACTCTGTGTTATAACTGCATTTACCTGCTTGGGATTTATCTCTGTATCGCTAGGTAATGCTCCTTGAGGTCTTGTATTCTATGCTCCTGCAATTAGGCCTAGTTGAAACTCTAGATTTCTCATAAGCAATTGTTGACTTTTCAACTCAACTGCAAATTGTGCCTGTTGAGTCTTAATTTCAATTGCAAATTACACTTGTTAAGCCATAAATTGCTTCATTAATTCCTCCATATTACCAGCTTGAGCAATTGTAGCTTGATTGTTCTTAGCCAGCTAATAATTTGGTTACATTTGTCCCTTGTACTGATTTGCATTCTGTAATGCCTCGAAATCAAGTCTCGAGATGTCACACAGTGCTCAGGGTCACAAGACACCCCAAGATAACCTTTCTACTAGCATAACTCATAAGCAACTGGATAAGATAGATAAATGTGAACAAAGTAAGCAGAAGATACATTTTTCTGAATCTGATCAATACAAAAGTGAATTCACATAATTACAACTCTATTTTTACAAAGAAATAGAGATGAATACAATGACTCTACTGATTATCTATGAAGACTCTACTAATACTGACTATAGATAGCTAGGATGCGACCCGAACTATCACTAATCAATATATAAGAACGATAAAGAAAAAAAATATATAATGACATCTAACTTAAATCCCCAAAGTAGGAGGACATATCATCTGCTGGCTGAAATCTGCAACTGTTTGAGTATGATATGCATACTAAAACTTGTACCTACATTATGAGACAATGTAGCACATAGACGTATATGTGGATCACTACTTTGAGGATGTACTGAGTATATGGGGTGCAATGCATATATAAAATAATATCTCAATATCATCATAGTTTATACAATTATGCATGCTGACATAAATGACTCACATATCTTGAATAATACCTGAAATATAAATCTCATAAATCATGAATAATAAAACATTTAGTATAAATCTCGTGAGTCATTTTACTTTATTCTAAATCTGCATTCTTTCTTTGTTCTCAAACTTGTGGTATAGATAATGCCTTAAAACATATTTCCGAACATACACTTTAACCTCATGAAAAACTAAGAGCTTCTTTGAAAACTTAAAGATTTTGACACTTGAGAACCTTAGAAATCTTGGAATCATAGCTTTCGAAAAACATATACCTTTATCTTAGATAGAGTGGGGGACTACTTTGGCAGTTTCTCTTAACCGACATAAACCATATAAGATACATGGAGCCCAACGTCTTATCCATGTTAGGAAGAGTTGTTCTATCCTTGCCATCAGATAGAACCTTAACTTTTCAGTTCATTAGTGATCACTATATCAGCCTCAGGCTCACATCCTACGGGGGCACGTAGTTCTAGGGAAGTACCACACTTCCCGCTCGGTGCTAAATACTACTCCCGAACTCAGCTCAGAACTTTAAAGAAAATCCACAATAAATAATTCACCAATTTGCATCGGGAGCCAATATGCTACCCCTTTATCATAAATCAATCAAATGTGGATTTCTTTTCTTACTTGGGTTCAAAAACTAACTCTTTCCTGAAATCTTGATAGACTCATCATCAAAGCTTTAAAGATCTCATAATAATGAAAATATAACCATACTTCTTGCAATTCTTTAAAAGTCC
>JAPEIP010000003.1:64478584-64512124 GCA_026120095.1 Capsicum chinense
GCACTTAGCTGAAAATTTCTAAGTTTTGGGAACTATTTTGTCATGCAACAAGGAACTGAAAAGAGCTAGAATATTAAAGGGTCTTATACTATCTCCCCCTTAGATTTAAAGCCATCTTCTAAACTTATGGATCTATCTCACATTCCTAGGAGTGAGTCAAAATATCTTTGTGGTAACGGTCCACACTTAAATGCTACACTCGCACGCATAAGCTATATTTCAAACTTATTGACTTCATTCTTGAACAACCCCCTTTCATATATAATCCTTAACTTGGCTATCCAGAGTACCATGTACTAGACACTATTCTTCTTCCACTTAAAACTCAAGGGTACTACTAACCACACACAATACTTAATAGACTTAGAAAATAATGCAACCTCATATCACCTTGGGCACGCCTTTACCTCATACCTACAACATTATACTTAATCTCAAATCAATTAAATTGAATTCTTGCATTCACTATTTCAAGCCTATTGGTTCACCTCCATATAACTAGTATCACTAACCAAGCAATCGTTATCCCCACCTTGCTCATCATCTACTATTCGAACTTAGTATCTCTTTCTAGCTATAATTAACCACAATCTTAACAACTATCTTACCTACCAAACATTCAAAAATGCTAGTCTGATAAAACCTCATAACAATAATGATCAATCACAATCCTATGGTCTATCTTATTATGATTCGCTAGCATCTCCTTCTTCTACACCTCATTACTATTTACCCTTCTTATATATCTAAACTCCTTCATAGCTTTATAAGTTTCAACTAAACTTTCTCTTGCAATCTCAGGAAAGCCTAAATTAACAACAGTCATCCACCAAGTACTTCCATCAAAACCTATTATTTTCTAGCACAGTAACTCTTTTCTTACCTCAAACAAACAACAATCCACCTTAACTAATAATCTCCTTCTCTAACTTTCACTAAACTAACAAACAAGGGCATATCACTTCATTACTAATTCAATCATAAGCAAAAATTTAGCTATACATATTCAATAAATCACCCTTACTACTTTTCTTGTCACTACACTTCTAAACCCACACTTTCAACTAACACAAGAACAACAAGTTGCTAGTGAATCAAAATAGGCCTCACACGGCTTTACTAGACTTTGGTTTTGTGTTTTGAATAAGAAAATGAGATAAATAAAAAAGAAACTATGCTAGTGAATCAAAAGAGCCCTACACGGTTTCACTAGACTTTGATTTTGTATTTTGAGCATGAAAATTAGATGAATAACAAAGCAACTATGCTAGTGAATCAAAAGAGCCCCACACGGCTTCACTAGACTTTGAGTTTCAAAAACACCATGATGACAAGATTACACATTACAAGGTATAGAAGCTTGACTCACAATATTCAATGATCTAAGAATACACATCTTGCTCTTTCTTAACTAAATGACTCATAAGAATGAGGGTATAGCTTTAAATTTGAGGGACTTATAACACACTAGAAGGCTCCTCTCAAGCCACTTTATGAAACTTTTAAAATTTCTTACTAGCAAGTTTGAGAGCATTATCAGGGGAGGAAATTAGAACTTGCCGATCATGTTATCTCAAGAATAATACATGGATAGGGAAGTATAGATCATCATCATAGATTCTCAGGAGGAATCTGAAAACATATCTAACTTGGGCATAGTGCACGACTTTTCATAAGCATGAATAAAGCCCTTCAAACTTTGGAACTTAAAAGCACTAATGGGATACTTTCTAGCCTTCTTATAATCCCATAACTATTTATGGAGACTATTTGAGAAAGCTCTAGCAGTAAGGATTTGAGCTTGACTATATCTGATACCTTGGGAATAAGACAAAAATGGCTCAAATTGAGCAAGATGAGAATCTGTATGAGTTTCTTAAAGACCTTTCTATAGCACAACATGAGACCTGAAAGAACAGAAATATTCTTAAATGCCTTATAGCCTCTCAAAGAAAAGTACAGACATCTCCGTACCATTTCGCAAGACTCTACTAGACACGGCTTCACAGACATCCTAGGACACTTGAACTCTGTACTCTGATACCAAGTTTGTAATGCCCTAAAATTGGGTCTCGAGATGTCACACGGTGCTTAGGGTCACAAGTGACCCCAAGCTAACCCTTCTACTGGCATAACTCATAAGCAACAGAATAAGATAGATAAATTTGAACAAAGTAAGCGGAAGATACATCTTTTTTGAATCTGATCAATACAAAAGTGAATTCACATGATTACAACTCTGCTTTTACAAAGAAATAGAGATAAATATAAGGACTCTACTGACTATCTATGAAGCATATCATAATACTGACTATAGATAGCTAGGACGCGACTCCAACTATCACTAATCAATATATAAGAATAATAAAGAAAAAAATTATACAATGACATCTCACTTAAATCCCCGAAGTAGGAGGACATCTTATCTGCTAGCTGAAATCTGAAACTGTCTGAGCCTGATGTGCATACTAAAACTTGTACCTACATTATGAGACAATGTAGCACATAAACGTCTATGTGGATCACTACTTTGAGGATGTACTGAGTATATGGGGGTGCAATGCATATATAAAATAATATTTCAACATCATCACAATTTATAAAATTATGGATGCGGACATAAATGACTCACATAGCTTGAATAATACCTGAAATATAAATCTCATAAATCATGACTAATAAAACCTTTAGTATAATCTCGTGATTCATTTCCTTCATTCTAAATCTGCATTCTTTCTTTGTTCTCAAACTTGTGGCATAGATAATGTCTTAAAACAACATATTTCTGAACATACACTTTAACCTCATGAAAACTAAGAACTTCTTTGAAAACTTAAAGATATTGACACTTAAGAACCTTAGAAATATTGAAATCATAGCTTTCGAAAAACATATACCTTTATCTTAGATAGAATGGGGGACTACTTTGGCAGTTTCTCTTAACCGACATAAACAATGTGAGCTACATGGAGTCCAACGTCTTACCTATGTTGGGGAGAGCTATTTTATCCTTGCCATCGGATAGAACCTTAACTTTTCAGTTCATTAGTGATCACTATATCAGCCTCAGGCTCATATCCTATAGGGGCACGCAGTTCTAGGGAAGTACCATACTTCTCGATTGGTGCTAAATACTACTCTCGAACTTAGCTCAAAACTTTAAAGAAAATCCACAATAAACAATTCAATAATTTGCATCGGGAGCCAATATGCTACCCCTTTATCATAAATCAATCAAATGTGGATTTTTTTCTTACTTGGGTTCAAAAACCAACTCTTTCCTGAAATCTTGATAGACTCATCATCAAAGCTTTAAAGATCTCATAATAATGAAAATATAACCATACTTCTTGCAATTATTTAAAAGTCCTTAATAACTCATTCTCAAAAGAACAATCTTTAAATAGGGGTTAATGACACATATATCATACTCGTATTAAAATACCAAAAGATTCATGCTTGACAATGTAAATATTGTTGAATCAACTCAAAATCTGAAAATTTCAGCAATAAGCATAAAAATATAAACATACTCATGTAATATCATAGCAAAACATCATACTCAATATACTTCTTGAAAATACTTTAACAATGTCAAAAAATAGAAATCAGGAATCACAATATAATGCTTAAACTCACTTGGAAAAATCTGAAAAATCACATTACTTGCATAAATATGTGAAATTAGTCATACAATTACACTTCTAAATCATTGGTTACCTTATAATCTTGTAATTAACAACCATGGGTATAAACCCCAACTTAAATTTCATGGAAAATAATAAAAAATTCAATAATTTATAATATAAAATAAGTTTTGGGCACAAGAATGAAAGGGTGTTCTTGTTCAAACCCAACACACCTTAAAAATTAAGCTTTAGATGAACTCTTAACTTCAGATTGCTATTCCTGAGATTAATGGGTGTTTCTCATAGCCCTCGGAATGGGAAATCCGAATCTTGAAAATTATCGAAAACCTACGGTTGAATCTTGAGATATTTGAATTTTTAGGTTGAAACCCTAATGAATGTTCTTGGTGATTTTGAGAGAAAGTAAACTTATTTTGGTGTTATGGGAGTTTAATCCCGTGTTATAGATGGATAGGGGTTGGAAAATGCCACTTTTGCCCTTAAAAATGCGGAAAGAGAACCTGAAAATTATTATCGTGCTATAGAGCATGCGTCGCACGCTTATCGCATGGTGCTACTACCTCAGCCACTAAAATGGCCATAACTTTTCACTTGGGTATTGGATTTTTGTAAAATTTGTATCGTTGGAAAGATAATTCAATTATCTACAATTTTATAGATCTTGGGATGAGAAATTCAATGTATATTAAGCGATATACACATTCAAAGTATACCCTTGTAGAATTAAATGTCAAACTTTGGACGAATCAATTGATCTTAGCTCAACTTTATTCTAGGTCATTGCTATGAACATTTTTTCACCTCTAAACTACTCGATAGACTAGGATAATGATCATGCAACTTATATTCATCTGAGAATCACTTGGATTATAGCTTAGAAACGTAGAAACGACGGTTAGAATTTCAGTACAAAAATACGGGGTATTACACATTCTGTGCTTGATTTCTACCCCATGAGAAATTGGGATGGTTCCTCCAGTTGGGATTATACGTGTTACCAAAATTTTGTTGTCCCTACCGATTTACATTCCCACATAGTTGATAGAATCTGGATTAACAGAAAATGCATCTGATGTGTGCTCACTACTTTTGCAAACCTCACACCAAGAATTCACCTGTTGGACTACATTCGCTGCGGCTGCTGGTTATGTAACACCCAACTTTATGTTATTGATTTAAGTGATCATATGATTTTGCATGGTTGCGATCTATTCCTATAATGCAGTGAACTGATCTACCTCCAATACCCCTACAACCTTTTTAGGAGTACTCCTTGAGTCTGCATGCTAGTCAGGGTTCCCTTGTGAAATTCGATTCAACAGTGTGTACAATTCTTCATATGTATTCTCAAGAGTCTGTCCACTAGCTACTAAATCCAAGAGAATCTTTGTGTTTGGCTCCAATCTCTCAATGAAAGTATGCACAAGAACATCATTGGACAGATAATGGTGAGGGCAATTTCTTAGTATACCCTTAAATCTCTCCTAAGCTTGGTAGAGATTCTATCCTTCTTTCTATCTGAAACTCAAGATCTCGCTCCTCAAGTGTGTAGTCTTCCCAGATGGAAAGAATCGAATTAGGAATTTCTGAGCTAGGTCTTCTCATGTAGTAATGAAGAGTGGGGGTTCAACATGTAACCACCTTTTTTCTTCCTCAATTAAAGAGAAGGGAAAGAATGTCAACCTGACATAATTAGGATTCACCCCTTCAGGGATGTATGTATCACTGATTTCCAAGAAGGTCTGTATATGCTGCTACGGACCTTCGTGTGAAAGGCTATGAAATTTCCCCGCTGAATTCAGCAATTGTACCATATTCTGCTTCTATTCAAATCGACCTCTTGGTTCGGGATTTAGAATACTGCTCGTCACATAGTTCGTGAGTGGGATTGCCACCTCACGAACAGGTCTAGCAGCTAGTTAAGCAGGAATAACTGGAATAACAAGAGGCGAAATATTTTCGACATTTGCATCATCCAGTTCATTTCTTTGTTCAGTCATTCTTCGCCTTTGTTAAAAGATCTGTTCTGGTTTTGCAAAAGCCTCTACTAATTCTTTATCTCTCGCCAATCCTGGATTCAGCTAAACCTGAAAAATTTACCCACTAAGATCAAGTCGTTAACACTTAAACTTAATATCAAAAACCAAAAATTTAGAAATTTACTAATTATATAGTCCCTGGCAAATGCGCCAAAAACTTATTGCGACTCAAACGCACATGCAAGTGCACATGATCGTTCAAGTAATATAGTGATTTAGACAATCAGATATCATTTCCACGAGGACTAAGCAACTAGAAATTTAACAAACTTTTAGTTTTAGACAATGAGTATTAAGTGTTGTAAAGTATCAAGATGATTTGAAACTTGAGAATAAAAATATAAATTAATTAATTAGAAATAAAAGTTTATGACTAAAGCAAGGCAAGCAACAGTTGTAAACAATAATGATAAGAAGTCCAAGGTTGAGGATTTTCAAACAATCATACAAATCTCCATTCTAATAGTAATCTGTTTGGTTATCGGGTTGTCGATCTTGATCTCTCGACCTAAAATCTTTTATCTATTGAATATTGCAGCTATAACTCCCACAGAGATACAATAATTCTTCTATATTCATTAAGTAATCTTCTAGCAATTGAACCAAACAAGGCTTTTAGCTATATCCCTATCTTAGATGCTAATTCAAACCCCTTATTTTATAAAAGGATAAGAACTTTGCTCCTTAATTTTCTCGTTCTAATCTACGATTCTCTTCTCGGATTCACATAGAAATATAAATTTATTCTAATGGCGTCCAAGCATTAAAATAGTAAGCTCAAAAAATTAAGAACAACCCAAGTGGTAATCCAAAAAGAAACTACTATAAAGAATATCAAAGAGTAATCATGTTCTTGACCTAAACCCCAGAACAAGGGCATTTAGCCACTCATGTTAGAATTAAACATAAAAAACAAGTAATTAATCATACCCAAAATTAGTATTGAGGTAAAGAAGTTCAAAATAAATTGTAAGAACCCTAAAAGAAAGAATTCTATGCTTTTCTGCCACTGCTATGCTTGCCAAAAGTGTTTGGAATTGTGCTCACGTGTTCCTTTTATACTTGAAAATTTTTTACCAGATGTAAATCCTTCACGTGACACATCGATAATCGTGTCAACAAAGCCAACGCATCGCGTCAACATCGCATTGATGCACTAGAATTTACCTTTAAAAATCATACTAAGTCAAGTTCTTCAACACACGACGTGATGCATTGACATCGCTTCATGTCACTGGAATTTTCTCCTCAAAATTTGGCTAAGTGTCAAAACTTTAAGCATCAACGCGACGCGTTGACATCGCATCGATGCACTGAAAGTTGTAGAAGAAGAATTTTCTAAGGCACAGAACTTATGCATCGACGTGACGTATTGACATCGCATCGATGCACTGGAAATTATTCTTCAAATTTTGGGTAAGTCACACATATTGCCAGTCGACACAACGCATTGAGATAGCATCGTGTCACTGGAATTTTTCTCCAGTTCTTTTCTTTCTTTTCGTCAATCCTCAGCTCTTTTCTTTTCTCCTTACTCTCGTGCATCTCCATATGTTTTTGACTTTGATCCATATGGTCTTTCACATCTTTATGATGTGTATCCAATTTTTCTTTGAATCTATGAAAAATTTACCTTGTATCTCTAATCACATCAGTTAACCACAAAACATAATTTAACTCACAATTCAATATAATTAGCATAATTTTTATTCTAAAAACAAGTCCAAATATGGGTAAATAATAGTGTTTGAACACATAAATATGCCCAAGATCGCATCAATAAAGGTTCGTTAGAGAAACCAATTGGTCGAAGGGGTTACTTAGGAATCTGAAGCAGATATGATAACCAAGTAACCTCATCTCTTTTCTTCTAATTCATTTCCTGCCGAAGGTAAATCATTATTCCAGCAAATTATTTCTCGCTAAGTCCGTTTAAGTATTCTTATATCGTAACTTATGTTCATGGGTCTTGAAATCCTAGTGATAAGTTAGAATCTTGATAGTAAGATTAGTGTAGATGAGTTAATTCTATTCCAAAATCCCTATTCTATTTGAGTATCATTTGAGGACGAATATTTCCTGGGGGAGATATTGTTATACCTCATGCTCTCAAAGTCACTATAGAACTTACCACTCATCCGTTAAGTCGTCAAGACTCGACACGAGTCGTATGATGTAGTCGTAACCAATACAGTGTGAGGTGATTGAAGTTTATGGTTACTTGAGGACTCAACCCTAAGATTCGTTACTAGATGTTATGAGTCATATAGTGAGGTCCGTAAGGTCAACAGTGTTAGTTTTCTAAGTTTCTGTCCAAGTTACGAGTGGATTGCTACAAGCTGTGGTAACATGTTATGAGCCGTTAGATATGACTCATATCCAGACCAATGTATACTCTCTTTGTTTCTGCCAAGTTTACAAGTTTCTAGGTCCACTCGTAACCAAAAGTTATGAGTCGTGAGATGACTTGTGACGACTGACGATCGAGTTTTTATAAGTTCAGTTGAGAGGCCTTTTGGTCTTTTCCCTTTTTAAAACTTTCAACCCACGACTTATAACTTAAGAGAGGCATTATTTTCCTCTATTCTTAGTCAATTAACAACACTTTTGTCCTTACATTCTCAAGAACAACAAGGCTAGGGTTTCTTTTACTATGACATCTCTCAAGTCTCTAAGTTTAAATTCTCTTTACAAGTCAAGTAAATCCAGGTATATAGGGTTTTGAACAAGGGTACTCTTTCATCCTTGTGTCAAAAAATTTGATCTTTGAAGTTGAATTTACATGTTATAATTAGGATTCATACCCAAGCTCTCATCTTTTGAAGTATAACATTATCATGTGATTGAAGGATTTAAGTGCAGAAGAGTCTTCATATATTCATGTTTTGAATTGCAAGATTTCTATTATGATTTGAATTTCTTTAGTTTGACGAAAAATTTCACTATGATTGTTGAACATGATATTTTGTTATAAGTTTTGTGGAAGAAAGTATGAATTTCAAGGCTTAAGCATAAGTACTAAGTTTACAAGAAACCTAAGCTTTAAGCTTCAGTTATATGTATTTCTGCAAGATTAATGTTCAACTTGATCTTTTGATACAAGATAAGACATGAAATCCACAAACATTCTTTCTGATTATGATTCAAGTAAAGAGAACCATAATTGGTTTCGAGTCTATAAACTCTTATGCTATTTAAGGTGGATTTCTTAAGTATGTACATACACACACACATATATATACACACACACACACATATATATGTACGTACATAAATATGTATATATATATATATATGGGAGTAGTATTTAGCACCAAGAAGGGAATATGGATGAGCGTATCCTGAGTTCCTAGAAACTATGAGCCACTGTAGGTTTAAGTTTCAATATGGGTTAAGTTCCGTGATCACTTAAGTTAAGGTTCTATTCCAATGGCAAGGGTAGGGTAGCTCTCCCCAACGTGGGTAAGACGTTAGACTCCATGATAGCTCACATGGTTTATATCAGTTAAAAAAATCTCCGATAAGCAAGAGTAAAAGCAAAGATTTTATAAACTAAGTGTAATGACTCACTGAGTTTATTTATTATGCCTTATTACTCATGTTATATGATCATATAGTTTTTTTTTAGATTTACTCAAGTCCAAGGTGAGTCCACTACATTTAGCATACATGATTTGAAAGCATATATGTATAAAATCAGTTTCTGTTTTACTTATGCATTCACCCCCATATACTCAGTATATTCCAAAGTACTGACCCATACATAAATGTCTATGTGCTACATTATCTTATAATGTAGGTTCTGGTGCTCGTTTCCAGCAGCATGATTGATCACAGGCATCGCTTCCCGCATCCCGACATTTGGTGAGTCCTCATAGTCCGAGGATCCAGATCATCAGATTCTTAACTATTGATGAAAGTTACTTTAGTTACTTGATTTCAAATTTCATCCGGGTCAGGTGGGGTCTGTCTCAGTGGCTCTCTAGTTAGTAGTAAAGGCTTGTTAGACTACGTACCTTTCAGTTTAAAGAGTTTATTTGCGACTTCAAGACTTCAAGTCGAGAATAAGATTTTAAGTTGTTTCGTCCCGTGTTTATATGTATGTGTTAGTTTACTTTTCATAAGAGTTTCAAATTATATAGATGTCAAGGGTTATCTTGGGGCTATTCATAGTCCTAGGCACCATGTGACGTCCAGGGGTACTCTTAGGTCGTTACAGAGGGTCAAGTAATAAGAAACAATATTATCTATGGCCTATATAAATAAATGAGTTGTGATTGTCATTTAATAAAGTATAACATAAATTATAATTTATCTAATTAAATATAATCTTTAAAAATTTGACCTTATTTTTATTCATTATTTTGTATTTTCTGCATTGAAATATATTTATAAAAATTAATATTACTTATTATTTTCACTTGTAAAATAAATATTAGATTTTGGTTATTATTAATAAAACTAATTTCCTTATTGTGCTAATATATTTTATTATAGACCATCATTAGCTTATATTCTTAATTAGTATTTCTTTTTTTTTTTTGGTTCAGGAAATGTTCATGTTTTTATGAAAAAATTGTTACATGAATTTAAAAAAAAAAATGAAAGTATGATAATTTTTAAAAAGTATAAGGAAAAAGTTGACGACGGAAGGGTATTATAGGAATTTTAAAATTTTAATTAGGATATAAAAAGAAATATGACTATTATCTAAAATTGAGAGAGTTTGATTTTTAAAGCAAAGTTGGGTACGATAAATGTTTTTCAGCCTATTAAACATCTACTTATTAAATAGAGATAATACATAAATATGACCCTAAACTTAATATCAAATTATAACTTTGACCTTAAACTTTGACAGTGCACAAATATAACCTTTAACTATTCAAAACTGCACAAATATGACCTTCGATCCTATGTGGCAAAACGCGTGTTCAACATGCAAAACTGGACACGTCCAGCTTAAAATCTATGGGCATAATATATAAATATGACCTTAAACTTTGACAGTGCGTAAATATGACCTTTAACTATTCAAAACTGCACAAATATAACCTTTAAATGATTTTTCACTATTATTTTTTAATTATTTTTGGCTCAAAGATGAAAATGACATTTAATTTCTTTTGTCATTGCAGAAAAAGAGAAATATTGAAGATTTATTAATTAGATGGGTTAGCCTCATATGAAAAATAGCGCGGGTATGTATATATATATATATATTATAAAACAGAGGGCGAATTTAAGTTATATAATATATCTAAATATAATTTATTTAAATATTAAATTAAAGATGAAACTATACTAATAATAAAAAAAATATAGTTTTAATAAAACATTATTAAATTAACGTTATTAAGGATAGTAGTAGTATATTAAATTAACGTTATCAAATTAATGTTATTACAATTTTATTAAATTAACGTTATCAAAACGTTATTAAATTAACGCAGGGGCGGACCTACGTGGTTGCCAGGGGTACACCCGAACCCCCTCGGTAAGAAAATTACGTTATATATATAAGTAAGGTAGAAAACCTATATTTATGTACGTATATTAATGTTAACCACATGAAACAAGACACTTAGATAGCCCAGTGGTGTTATTTGCTCTTCTTGGGCGTTTCCTTCAGCCTACTGCGCGAGTTCAATTTTTTTAATTAAAAAAAAGTTAGGTGTTGCTACTATAGAAATAAATAAAAAATTTATAATAATAATAATAATAATAATAATAATAATAATAATAATAATAATAATAATAATAAAAACGACGTCGTTTTAACACAAAAAGTAAAACTTTGACAATACACAAATATGACCTTTAACTATTTAAAATTGCACAAATATGACCTCCCTCCAAGTCAGCTCTTTTAACGATGTGGCACCGTATGATTGGATTACTTTTCCTCGTAGGTGCGAGTGAAAGTTGCAAAATCGGAAGTCATATTTGTTCAAATTTTAAATAGTTAAAGATCTTATTTATACACTGTCAAAATTTAAGATCAAATTATAATTTAATATCAAATTAGGATCATATTTATTTATTATCTCTGTTAAACACTAAAAAAAAAAAAAAATGATATGATCATCAAGAGATACTGCGTTTTTTCCGCCTAATTGGGAAAAGCTGTTTGACGAAAACAAGGGGTATTGAGGAAAGAAAGATGAAGCAGAAAAACACGCACACCCAAATATGCAAACAAAACAATAAACAGAGTTTAATGCCCTTGGCATTTTCTGATTCTGAGGACATTCTCCGTTTTCAACTTTGCCACGCATTATCTCATTTTTTGGTTTCTTTGTTACAATCCAAAATCTTAATTGATGTGATAGAAAAAATTGACATAGTCAAAAATCGAAAAACAAATTCAAATTAATATTCCTTTCATTCAATATTGTCATAACAAACACAAACTTGTCAATGTAAAAAGAATTCAATCTTGATTTAGAGTTGCAGAAATGGGTGGTTGTTTTAGCAGGAACAAATATGCACAACGAGATGGTAAAGGGTACAGGCCAAGACCGAGAAAAGGGAGCAGTTCTGCATATCACCATTACAAACACCCAGTTTACTATCATGAAGCCTATCCAAGACCACCCCAAGAGAGGCCCTCCTATAAGCCACTGCCACAACCTCAACAACAACAAAAACAAAAGCAGGCTCACCAAGTTACAGTGAAAATTACTCAACCACGTATTCAAGTAATACAGAGAATAGGACAAGATGCCATTTTGGGTAAGCCATTTGAAGATATTAAAGCACACTACACACTTGGGAGAGAATTGGGTAGGGGTCAATATGGAGTTATTTACCTTTGTACTGAGAATTCTACTAGGCAACATTATGCTTGCAAGTCTGTCTTGAAGAGGAAGCTTGTGTGTAGGAAAGATAGGGAGGATATTAAGAGGGAGATTCAAATTATGCAGCATTTGAGTGGGCAATCAAATATAGTGGAATTCAAAGGTGCTTATGAAGACAATTACTCAGTGCACCTTGTGATGGAACTTTGTGCTGGAGGGGAATTGTTTGATAGAATTATTGCCAAGGGATATTACTCTGAAAAGGATGCTGCTGATATTATCAGACAGATAGTAAATGTTGTCTATATTTGTCATTTCATGGGTGTTATGCATAGAGATCTCAAGCCAGAGAATTTCTTATTGACTAGTAAGGATGAACATGTAATGCTTAAGGCTACTGATTTCGGGCTTTCTGTCTTCATTGAAGAAGGTGATATTCTTGCCCCTCACTGTTTTAATTGAAGATTCAAGCTATATACACTGATAGAATAAAGATCTTTTTCACAATTAGTCTGGTTTTAACCTATGATAGTAGGTTAGTTACTATGTTTACCAGATTATCAATTAATGTTTGTCATGAAAATTTTCCCATAATTGTCTTATAAGTGATCGTATTGTCCAAAAAAGATTTATGTTTCCACAATGCAAGTGCAAAGAACTTAAACTCTTTAGTTATTATAGTTAAGATTTAGTGATACATTCATTGTTTTTCTGAGTCACTCACTTGGATTAGGTGTCTTTTCACTTACTTCTCATATTCATTGCTACTAGTTTTTTTTTTTTTTTTGTAAATGTATAACGGCAATGTCATTTTTGTTCCAGGACACTAACAATAGCATCTAAGTGAAAGTTTTCAAATGGCAAATTTTGATAGGTGTACCATCTAAAATAAACTACGAAGAGCGGCCAAATCTTTTAGGGAAATGTACGTTGTTTATTATGCCTGAAATAGAATGGAATATCTCCATCTTACTTTCCTAGTTCTATGTAGTACCAAAGAGAAATAGTTGTGAATTATGTATCACCAGTACTTTTAAAATATATATTGTATTATTCACCTACTTGAGCCTTTTAGGTAGGATTTCACGAGACATTTGACCAAGAGTGCCAGATAATATGAATACATTTCTTTTATAACCATGGTGTTCGCACTAGCTTGCGCACTCCTTGACTAATTCCACGGGACAACTGCTACCAGGTACTAGGTAACTGTGTCCACCAACGCTAGAATGGATAGAAAGAGATCACCTAGTGTTTTTGTCTCTATTGAGATTTGACCTTGAGGTCTCATAGTTCTCAACCCCCTTCATTGACCATTAGGCCACACCCTCGGGTGCGTTAAATTGAATGCATTTCATAACTCATGGTTCATTTACCAACAGAGACAAACACTGAGTGATTTCTTCTCATCTGTTCTAGCCTTGGTTGATAGAGTTATCTCGTACCTATCGCTGGTCGGAGGTGGCAAATAATACCACATTTATCAAAAAAAAAAAAAAAGCTCATGTTTCACCTGCCAGGTTAAACAACATTTATGTTATTAACACTTTTCCAATCTGTGCTTAGCCGATAACACTTGTCCAATATGACAGTCTACTGGAAAGTATATGTTCACTGAATCTTTTGTAATACCCTAATCAGTTGATTCAATGGGATGAGCAGGACACCTATTCTGTGAAATACGACAAGTTTCTTCTTCTAGAATTAAGGTATCTTTGTAGAGTTTATGTATTTTGAGGGAAAATGGAAATAGAGGGTTCTCTTTTAAGCTGTGAAGAAGCTGATGGAAGAATTATTTATGGAAATTAATGATACAATAGTAGCCTTTTCTCTTTAAATAAAATTTGTCCCACACTATGTATAATTGAATGTCAAAATCAAAAGGCCCTTTCTTTTTCCTCTGTTGAGGCATTGTTTATCTATAACAGAAAAAGGGATAAACCCCCCAGACAACATATATGCAGGAAATAGAAAAATCAGTCTGGCCCATTATATTATCATCAAGAAAAACAACCAGTCAAGGAAGAGTGAGGATAAATTGGATTCAGAAGTTCATGATCTAAGGAGGGAAGCTCTTGCTACAGTAGACATGAGATTGCATGAATCATCAGCTTTTACAAACTTATGAGGATTACTACATTTAGATAATTCTATATGACCTATTAGATAGAATAAAATTTACTACAACATTTCATGATGTCAACCAACCTCCTTGGATGAGTTTGATCTTTACGTCATAACCTGAATTTGTGGCATTGACCGAAATCTTAATTCTTAAGTAAATGAAAGAATTCGATGTTAAAGTTACAAAGACGTAAAATAAACATCATAGTGTAACCTAATAAGTTACTAAATGTGTATTACTTCATATCACACTGCCAACCCCCTCTCACCTATTTCTCTTTATAGGATTATTAATCGGTGTACTTCACAGGAGATTCCTCTTCTCTTGCAATTCAAGTTTATTTGGATGCTCAATACTCTGTTTGATTCCATAAATCACTGAACCTTCTCTGATAACAGATATGTTACCTATATCAGTTCCTTATGTACCTCTTGCAAGTGTTTTGATGATCCCACCATTTATATTGTATCTAAAGCTGTTATCAAACCATTGTTGACTTAAACTATCCTTGTTTCCTGCACCCTGACTTAAACTATCCTGGTTGACTTACACATTTCTAATTCATGTTTTATTTATTGATTTCAGGTAAGGTGTACCGCGATATAGTTGGTAGTGCATACTATGTAGCTCCTGAAGTATTGAGGCGCAGTTATGGAAAGGAAGCTGATGTATGGAGTGCAGGTGTTATTTTGTATATTCTACTTAGTGGTGTACCTCCATTTTGGGATGGTAAGGACAGAGATGAAAACATAATAAGATGCTGTACTGGGTGTTATTTTCTGCATTTCTCTTTTAACTTGTCTTGCCAAATCTTTTCAGAAACTGAAAAGGGAATATTCCATGCTATACTAAAAGGAGAAATTGACTTTCAAAGTGATCCATGGCCATCCATTTCAAATTGTGCCAAGGATCTTGTTCGAAAAATGCTAACACAGGATGCGAAAAACAGAATCACGTCAGGAGAAGTTCTTGGTATCTCTTTCTCTCTTTTTCTTTTTGTGTTATCAAAGGCTACACAGTGATCTTCTCATTTTATATAGTACTTAATCGCCACAATGTGGTTTTGTATAGGCATGGAGAGCAATCATGTGTATTTTGGTCCATAGTGTGACTACAACAACAACAACAACAAACCCAGCGTATTCCCACATCGTGAGGTCTGGGGAGGGTAAGATGTACGCAGTCCATACCACTACCTCCGGAGAAGTAGCAAGGCTGTTTCCGATAGACCCCCGGCTCAAGATAAGGAATAGTAATGAAATCCGTACAAAAGGCATGGAACAAGATGCAAGGCAATAAATACGCCACGTATAGGGAATAGTGAACAAAGAATAGTAAGCAATCGTAGCATAACATGCAACAAGGTATCATAACAAGAATAATACACCCACCAAGTAAAGCCCTACCCTACCGACCCAAACTAGCACTAACCTTCTACCCTAATACGCGTCCTCCAGATCTTCCTATCTAGGGTCATGTCCTCAATAAGCTGAAACTGCTCCATGTCCCGCCTAATCACCTCTCTCCAGTATTTCTTCGGCCTACCCCTGCCCCACCTGAAACCATCCAAAGAAAGCCTCTCACACCTACGAACCGGTGCATCCGTGCCCCTTCTCATCACGTGTCCGAACCATCTCAAATGGACTTCCCGCATCTTGTCCTCCACCAAAGCCACTCCAACCTTCACCCGGATAGTTTCGTTCTGAACTCTATTACCCCTAGTAAGCCCACACATCCAACGCAACATCCGCATTTCCGCCACCTTCAATTTTTAAATGTGAGAGTTCTTGACTGGCCAACACTCCGCTCCATACAACATGGCCGGACGGACTGCCAGTGTGACTATATATTATATATTGCCAGAGCACTATCGAGGGGATTATTTTTTGGATATATCATGTATTTGTTTGGAAATACTTTATTTTTTCTTCACAAGACATCGGATAACAATCTATTGATAAAGAAGACACAGAACTACAATTAATAAGGCAATTTAAATGATGGTAGACATAAACTGAGTTGGAATCCAAAATTAAAAACTACAGAAATTAAAAAACAAATTAATGAGTGGTGGAAGTGGTACAAGGCATTGGATGATTCTATCCCTAATTCGGCCTCTTTGGGTTTTCTTTTCGACAGCAAACCCTCACTATTTTAGTCCATTTCCACTGTCCCCCTACCCCTTAGGTGCTAACCCCCTTACTTGGAGAGGGAAGGTTACCAACACATAGTCAGACTATTCCAGCTGGAGAACTAAACATGGGACTCATCATATAATATCAACTTTCAGATGAAAGTGTGCAAGAGTTTATTAACTTAATTTCCCCTACTATTGCAAATTAAACCGTCCCTTAAACTGATCCTTAACTTTTCTTGCCTAAGATTGTCCTATATCCTACCCCATCTGGATGGTATGTAGAAATTGCTGAAAGTTCAACCAACTTGCCGAGTACATGCCTAGTCATCTCATAGTTATCTTTTTCATTTTCTGGAAAAACATATCTTCATTTGGACAGTCCATCAAAGGGAACAGGGATAGACACTTTTAGGCCAAAGACAAACAAAAAGAATATAATATGGTGTCATTTTGACATAATATAAGTTTTAGAATTAATACTCCCCAGTCTCACACTTACTCACCAAGACACAACTTGTGTGCTAGCCTTGTTATCGTGCATTGTTCAATATTCCTCTTACTATAACTGGCAGTGTTGTTGCATCGATCACATTTTTTTCCAAATCACTTTAATGCATCTATGACATTGTGAGGAAGCTTCTACAAAGAGTGAAGTGTTTTATGTCTGTGTGACCAATATAATGATGACAGGAAAGTGCAAGAGGTTGTTTTGCTACTAGTAGAAGGTGATAGTTTTGTTGTTTGTCGATATATTTCTTATGAGAAAAAGTGAAAGAAGAATTAGAGACGAAATATTAACTCTATTTATCAAGTAACATCCAAAGAAAGCCTTTTTTTTGATCCTCTTATTGGCTGCATCTACGTAAAGGCCATATTTAATGGATTCCACCATCAGATTTTCAGTTACTTTAAGGGGTCGTTTGGTTGGGAATGTAATTATGCTGGGATTAGTTATGTTGGGATAAGTTATGATGGGATAAGTTATACTGGGATTAGTTATGCTGAGATTATTTTTTATTGAGTGTTTGGTTTGTTGTATGGACTGCGTACACTCTACCCTTCCCAGACTCCACTATGTGGGAATATACTGGGTTTGTTGTTGTTGTTGTTGTTGTTGTTTGGTTTGTTGTATTCAAAGTAATATGCATGGTATAATTGCTAAGAATAAATTAATTGATTACCAAAATACCCTCCATCTTATTTAAACTGATTAACTTTATTCTTAAAAATTAAACTTTCCTCTTATCTAGCTTAATTTTTTTTGTATGTGCATTTTCATGATTATATCGTGTGTATTTTAAAAATAAAACTTTCATCTTATTTAGCTTTAATTTTTTTGCATGTGCCTTCCCATGATTATGCCGTGTGTGTTTAAAAAAAAAATCTTACTACATCTTATTTAGTTTGAAATAAAAACTTCCAACTTAAGTTTGTTAAAGTAAAAGAAGATTTGTTGTTTATATTACTTCATTTAAATACATATCACTCATATAATATAGAATATTAAAATTTATCTTAATTGATATATACAATATCAATTTTCAAGTGATTAAAAAACTATTTAATTTAAAATATGTAATTGAACAATGAAGTTGATTGTGAACACAGATCACACATATAATATAGTGATCAACATTTCAATTCAAATGCTTAACAATGGCTTAAAACTACGACAAGGCCTGTGCTAGATTTTAATTCTTAACAGTGCTTAACAATTCTTAACAATGCTTAACAATCAACATTATTTCAATTCAAAAAATGGCTTAATAGATCACTACGACAAGGCAACAACTGAAATACAACTAAGATATAACTAGTAGATGTAATGCCTGAGTAAAGCTAGTTAAAAGTCCAACAACTAAATAATAAAAATAATAAATTGGTAGTTAATTAAATTTGTCTTTGGCTGAAAAATTAGTTATAAGAGGCTAATATGGTTTGTGGGTTTGGAGGTAATTTAGGTTGTCGGTAAATATTACTCAATTGAAGATAGGTTAATTAAAACTCTAATAATTTTAATATTTATAAAAATATTGAGGATTAATTCATTACAAATTTCATCTTAAAAAAACAAAATTTAATATTCATCTACATTTTATGCATTTATGAAAAGTTTTTAGTGTATTATTTATCAATTGTTTAACATACAACAACAACAACAACAACAAACCCAGTGTACAATTGTTTAACATAAAATGTGAAAAATATTAATATGCATAAAATATTCTTATATTTATTAAACATGTCTACCTATGTTGTATAGTTTTGTTACCCATCTAGATGACCAAATTATAATGTTTATCATTTGTATAAATATAAAATTACTATCTTACTATTTGGTTTACGTATATGGTTATGTCATATAATTTACGGATCGCCTAAAGTGGTCGAGTTAGATTGATTAATTAATTATGCACATACGTACGAACATAAAGTAGCCCGTGCATGAATATAGGTAGGGGTAATTTTGTCCTTTTATAAATTTATCCCAAAGATAAATTATGGTGGGATTGTTATCCCACCAATTGTGTGGATAACTTATCCCGGTGCTATTTATTAGTCCCGGGATAAGTTATCCCGAATATTGCCAACCAAACATGCATTAAAAAATTTTATTCCGGGATTATTATTTTATCCCGGTATTATTTGCTTTAGCACCTCATACCAAACGACCCCTAAGAACTTTAATCTTATGTTACATCACAAGTAGCCCAAATACTTGTTCCTTCAAGTTCTTTTTTGATAAATCAAAGTTCCAAAATGTGGATCAATGTACACTGGGTTGTTAAACTTTGTCCAGTGTTATGATGTGTTGGTGAGTATTTCTTGCTGTTTTTGTCTGCTTAGTCTTTTCCATTTTGACTTGCTTCTCAGGTTTCTTAATCTTGTTCATATATGATTTGGGAATTGAGGGCTTCACTTGCTTGGAGCTTGGTTAGTATGTTGGAATTAAATTATGTGCCTTCCTTGATGTTCTTTTGCTTGATTCTACAGAACATCCATGGCTTCAAAGTGGAGAAGCATCAGACAAACCAATAGACAGTGCAGTGCTCTCCAGAATGAAGCAGTTCAGGGCAATGAACAAGCTCAAGAAACTAGCACTGAAGGTAGAATTTAATATTGCAACTATTATTTCTACATGAAAAGCGGTTAAACTTAGAATGTTTCTTTGGCTTTCATCATTGTTTCTTCAGCAGTAAAAGTGAGACGAAGCATTTTCTGGAGACTTGATGTAGAAAGTATAACTACAATCAACTTGATGTTTCATCTCTTCAAGAAAGTTGTTACACAATTGGTTAAATTTTACTTACTAAAGAAGAAACTGTATCATAAACTGATTCTCTCCTTCTCAAGATGTTTTTTGAGGTTGAAAAAGGTCTTTGTTGATGTATTCGTTTCTTTCACAAAATGTTTGTATATCAAAGAAATGATTTCATATCAAAGGTGGAGATATTATAATTTTTGCAGTTGGCTAACATGTATTTGGTACCTTACAAGGAAATGAAAGCTATCATCTGTTACCATTTCCCTGAAGGTTTTCAAATCAACCCACTAACACTTTGTTAATTGGAATCCCAGGTCATTGCAGAAAATTTATCTGAAGAAGAAATTAAAGGTCTGAAATCTATGTTTGCAAACATGGATACAGACAATAGTGGGACAATAACTTACGAAGAATTAAAATCAGGATTGGCTCGCCTTGGATCAAAGCTTTCAGAGGCTGAAGTTAAGCAACTTATGGAAGCTGTAAGTATGAATCATTTGACTATATTTATCTGTTTATTGGCTTCTTTTCACATTTCTTACTCCTCTGTATTCCGTTTATGGTTCTATATTTTAGGCTGATGTGGATGGAAATGGAACAATTGACTACATTGAGTTTGTTACTGCAACAATGCATAGACATCGACTTGAAAGGGATGACCATCTGTTCAAAGCTTTTCAGTATTTTGATGCAGACCATAGCGGGTGAGTCCACAATAGCGATCATAATTTCAGTTTTTCAAGCTTCAAGCTAAGTGTAGCTTATACTAAAGCTTGGAGATTTTTCCAGATACCAATATGGATCAGTTAGGATAACTTTTGTAGGAGGCAAATGAAAATTACATTTTAACCTTGTTTTTATCAAGTGCTTTTATTATGATGAATTGACGGAGACATTTCCCTACATATGATTCATGGTTAGATGTGTGTCATCCACAGTGTGTTGATACTTGTTTGGGAGTGGAGGCTTCTGTTTCCAGCTGTCCTTTTTACTGTTGGACCTTTAGGATGTCTAACTGAGAGGTTGATGGCCTGTGCTTCATGGGTTCAACTGAGTCCTGTATATTTTGTGGGAAACATATATATGTATATACTAAGTTACTCAGATTCTTCACTTTCGGCGCCGCACCCGTGTCGACACGACATGGATGTGGGTGTTTGATCCGTACCCGATATGGTCAACCGATTTTGGGTACTTTGACCAAAATCGACTAGGAAAGTCCGGACAAATTTAAGAAATTGTATAATCGAAATAAAAGCTAAGGTAAAATTGAAGAAAATGGAATACCTTGTATATAGAAATTTCTATGTTATTGCTTTTCTTTTTATCTCCTTTCAGGATTTTCTTCTTGAAAAATATTTTCTCCTCAAGTTTTCCACATAATATCTCAAAATTTATAGTTTATAACTCTATTTTTAGATATCTAAATTATTTTTCGCCGAATCCCCGCACCCGTATCCATCCCTAGATCCATATTTCCGAATCTTTAAATTGAGACAGTGAAGGATCCGACCTCTAGATCCGTACCCGTATCGGACACCCGCACCCGAGTCTGAGCAACATAGTGTATATATGTCTCTGTGTGAAAAACTGCTAAAATATCAATAGATAGTTAATTTTAGATCCATAATTCCATGAGTACGATAATTTCAGTGCTAAAAACCTTATAGATTGAATTTATTAAGTTTAAAGCATGAATATACCACTAGCCTAACTCTCTGTGTAGGACCATTGATGAAATTGGCCATGAGTTGGTGGGTAGAAAGTATTTACAGGTAGGGGCATGCTTCTATAAAAGCTGGTGTTTTTCTGATATCTGGGTTGTTAATATTTCAGTCTTACCTGTCACCCAACATTCAATAAAATATGATTGTGGCATTTAAGATATGGTAGTCCCCATCAAGAAGCCAATCAACGGATGATATTTTGTTGGCCAAACATATCAGGCCAGCCAGTTTAAAAAAAAAACATATCAAGCCAGCCAAGTTCCGTAAACCTATGGACCCATCGAGTAATATGTTCCACATTTCAGTTGCTAGTTTTATGCATGCATTTCAGCATCATACTAACAGGGTACTGATCTCAAACTGTTAAAGGTGCAAATAATCATTCTACTGATTCAACGGTTAACATCCAAGTACTTTAGACATATTGAGCCCTCTCTTGCACATTTCTGTGCTTTCTATTGCTTTGTGAACTTATCAAAAAGTTCTTCCCCCAAAAAATTTCATGATTTATTTTCATCGGCAAGTGAAAGTGGAACGGAAGAGGGAGACATAGAAAGAAGTTGTGGAAAAGGGTAAGTGATATGCCCAAACTACAACTCCCTTGAGGAAGCGTAAGTAGTTGTTGTCAAATATAGAACCCAACAAAGGTTAGGATCGAATCCCACAGGGAATAGAGTGTAAACTTAGTTATATGTATTTTAAATAACGATTAGTCGACAATTTTCATAAATTGGGGGGTTTGTGTTGGAAGTTTATTGAATAATTTCACTTGTATCAAATTATGATGGTTAAATTTGTAGTGTTTAAATCAATGGAGAGAAGACAAACTAGGATTGTATTCAGCTTGGCTTCCAGTCACTTCTGGTTAAGTAAAATATGAACTTACATCGACGCAATGCCATTATAAAGCAATCGATTCCAAATATTCATTTTAATTTTTTTCTAACCTAATTAGATTTTCACTTTAATTCTTCAAACTTTAAGTGATGGAATTGTGACTCAATTTAAACCTCAAGACATTAACTCGTCAAAGCATTAATCTTCAGAAGGAGGTTAGAAACTCCGAGTTCTTGTTACCAATTCTATATCCTATTGTTAACCTTATTGCTCAAGCAATTTTAACTTAGGTCTTGTTCTAATGTTTGCAACCATTAGAATTAATCTAAAGGATTGGCTATATAACTACAAAATTAATCTAAATTCATCAATACATTAACTCCAAAAGTGATTTTCCACCAAGGATTCCCTAACCCTAGTTCTAGGGTTTTTAGCCACTCATGGTAGTAAAAGAGATGGAAGAGGAGGGCAATACGTTTACAAACCTCTGCTCATATTCTTAAACAACCTAGCTCATATTCATTAAACCCCCGCTCAATCACAGGATACTCTGGTAGTTCTGTGGTGACTATTCGATACTCTTTTGCATACAACCTTTTCATGCTTCTTGACTATGTTGGCTCAAGACCATCATAGTAATGCTTTTCCGCCCCTTCAATCTGCCAGCGAATTGATTCTCTCACCCCCGATGCTTTATTACGAATTGTTTCTTCCCCGGGTTTTACTTTCGGATTGGTGGTAGCCTCATCTCCCCTGGGAGAGCTGGAACTGTCATTGCTTTGCCCATCACTACTCGGCGCCTCAGTCGACAACCAATCCTCCTTTTCAAACTGGGAGGCATGAGTGTGTCTCTTCTCACTCTGTCTGGTGTTACAAGCAGGAGCCTTGGCTTTCTCACTCTCCTTTTTGGGTTTATCTCTCAATCTTGAGAGTGAGGCATCTCTTGCTGATCCTTGTATTGCTCCTCCTCTAGTTGGTACAAATTTAGGAGGCATAGTACCTTAAAAGGAAAATAATTAGACATAACACAACATAAGACATCCAGACAAAATTTGACATTTGAAACTGCTTAGTGGTGGTCCTGTTGACGGGTCATCGGAGCAGCGACGGTTAGTTGCGTGACTTTTCTGACCATTCCAAAATGGACTCCAATTGAGTGTGAGTTGATGGTTCGGTTGACGGCCCGTCAAGCTTGCGACGACATGTCAGCTCAACGGCCGGCCTTAACTAGAGTAGTATAATTTGTTTTCTATGTGACGGTTAAGCCGATGGTCCGTCAGAGTTTTGACAGTACGTTGCTTGACTCGTCGGGCCTTAACTAGAATGATATGCTTTTGTGCTTATTGTGACGACTTCATTGGATGGTCCAATAGACGATCAATGGTTCGTCGTTTGAACCGTCAACATCAAATAATTCCAAGCTTCACATGTTTTCTAATTCCCTACACACTTAGCACACAGATTACCCATGTTCAACATTTACAAACCTACACTAACATGCTTTTACAACACATTGTGGGTTGCCTTCTACTAGCGCCTGATTTAACGACGTGGAACGACTCGGGTATCTTGACTACTTAGACTTCGTCAAGATACACCAATGTTACCAGCTTTACCTCTTCTTGCAGACCAGCATATTGCTCGACTCGTTTATCATTTACCTTGAACAACTTCCCTTTCTTGTTTTCCAATTCCACCAATCCGGATGGAAAAACTTGAGTCACCTTGAAGGTTCCGGACCACTTAGATTTCAGTTTACTCAAAAGTTTGAACCTTGAGTTGAACAATATCTCCAAGTCACCCACTTGGAATTCTCTCTTTTCAATCCTCCTTTCATGGTGCAACTTCATTTTCTCCTTATAGAGAGCAGCTCTCTCATAAGCACGCAACCGAAACTCATCAATCTCATTCAGTTGGTCCAACCTCAAATTGGCAGCCTCCTTCCAACTCAAATTAAGCTTCTTGAGTACCCATAAGGCTTTATGCTCAAGCTTTACTGGTAAGTGACAAGTTTACCAAAGGCTAGTTTGTAAGGTGACATACCTTTTGGAGTTTGAAGGCAGTGCAATATGCCCAAAGAGCATTATCAAGCTTCCCTGACCAATCACTCCAGTTAGCATTTTGGCTAATATCATCTTTATTTCTCGATTTCATACCTCCACCTGCCCACTAGTTTGGGGATGATATGGGTAGCCACCTTGTGTTGTTTCACTCTGCATTTAGCTAAAGGCAGCCCAAAACACCTTGTTACAGAAGTGAGAACCCCCATCACTTGTGATGGTGTGAGGAGCACCAAAATGAGAGAAGATCTTCTTTTTCAAGAATGTCACCACATTCTTGCCTTCATTATCTGTTAAGGCCACGGCTTCCACCTATTTGGACACATAGTCCACAATAACCAAGATGTACTTGTGACTATAGGAACTTACAAAGGGGCCCATGAAATCAATGCCCCACACGTCAAACAATTCAGCCTCCAACATTTTGGATATAGGCATCTCTTTATATTTAGATATTGGCTCTTGTCTCTGGCACTGGTCACAAGCTTTCGCAAAATCCTATGCATCCTTGTGAATAGTAGGCTAATAGTACCCACTTTGCAAAATCTTCCTTGATGTGCGATCACCCACATGATGTCCTCCGATTAGAGACGAATGACAGGCTCGCAAGATACTCAACATTTCCATCTCTGGTACACATCTCCGAATGATATTGTCAGCACACTATCTAAATAAAAAAGGCTCATCCAGAAGTAATTATTTACATCATGTAAAAACTTCTTTCATTGGTGAAAACTCAAGTCTTCCAGTATCACGTCACTGTCCAAATAATTAGCAAAGTCTGCATACCATGATACAAGATCAAGAGTAGCTGCAAGTACCTGCTTATCAAGATATGAGTCGTCAATCTCTATTTCATCCAACCTCTTTCCCTCGTTCTCCAGTCGAGATAAATGATCTGCCACCTGATTTTTACATCCCTTTCTGTCTTTGACTGCGAAGTCAAATTTCTGTAGCAACAACACCCCATCTTTCTTTGCCATCAAGTATCTCAATATTGAGTGATCAGTATGAACAACCACTTTAATACCAAGTAAATACGCCCTAAATTTCTCAAAGGCGTAGACAACAATAAGAAGCTCTTGCGCAGTAAGTATATAATTCGTTTGAGCCCCATTCAACGCCTTGCTCGCATAGTAAAGAGGGTGAAAGAGTCTTCTATCCAAGAACAACCCCAGGTGGAACTCCACTTGCATCCACATCACTTAGAATGGTTTAGACCAGTCCGGAGCTACAATAATGGGCCCAACTACCAATTATTCCTTGAGGAACTCAAATGCCTTCCAACAATTTTCATCAAATAAAAATCTGGATTCCTTATCAAATAACTTCCAAAGCGTGTTCGCAATTTCGGAGAAGTCCTTTATGAACCTCCGATAACATCTTGCATGTCCACGAACATTGGTGAAAGACGCCTTTCACCGAGAATGGTGGAGGTAGCTTTTCCATTCACCTTAATTTTGGCCCCCAATTCCTTTAGCTAAGATCTTGTGCCCCAACACAATTCCCCTTTTCACCATAAAGTGACATTTCTCCAAGTTGAACACAAGCTTGAACTCTTCACATCTTTGCAAGACATTGCTAAGATTTGCCAAAGAATCTCCTACCACAGAAAAGTCATCCATAAACACTTCCAAGATGTGCTCCACCATATCCAGTTCCAGCGGAACACTAAGTAAGGTACAGTATAAAGTTCAATCAATCTCCTCCAACTGACAATAGAGGGCTTTACTTGACCACAGTTAATCAGTCTATTGTTCTCGTCCACGAAGAAGATTGCGATAGACCGTCCCAAGAGAAGTTTCTTACCTCGGGGAAGCCATGAAAATCGGCTTCATTTCCACACTTAATGAGATTAATTGATTAGAAGAAAAAAATTGACATCATACACCTTTGGAAAGTAGCCGGCGCATTACACAACCCAAAGGCATCCGCTTTAAGGAGAATGTCCCATAGGGGCATGTAAATGTAGTCTTTTCTTGGTCTTTAGGTGCAATAGATATTTGATTATAACCCGAATAACCATCTAAGAAATAGTACTAACCATTTCCTGCCAACCGATCAAATATTTGATCCATAAAGGGCATTGGAAAATGATCCAGAAGAGTACAAGAGTTCAAGTTTCAGTAACCCATGCATACTCTCCATCCCGTGATGGGCTTAAGTGGAATTAATTTATTCTTCTTATTAGCCACCACAGTCATGCCTTCCTTCTTAAGGACACAGTAGGCTGAACTTGCTATCAGAGATTGTGCATTGAGCTACTTAGTTATTTACTTCTTCACCACCTCTTGCATTGGTGGTTAAGTCTGTGCTGATGTTCACTAGTGGGAATGCAGTCCTCATCTAACTGAATTTTATGAGTACATATGCCTGGTGGAATGCCAATGATGTCTTCCTCTCATCCATTTGATGGCCCTTTTGTACCTCCGTAATACTGAAACAAGTTCTTCCACCTGTCATTCTACTAAATCTGCAGCAATGATAATCGGTAAAGTGGTGTTATCACCTAAAAATTACATATATCAAGTTGCCTGACAACTCCTTAAACTCTAGCTCTGGTAGCTCCTCAATAGATGGTTTTGCTGGAGGAGTTGGCTTGTTTTTCAAGTCCAGGTCTAACTTCTTTGGAGCATATGAATATGAACATATTCCAGTCAATGCACAAACCGTTTTGTCATATTTTTCTATGCCTTCACCATCAAAATTCATCAACACTGCTGCCAGAGTTTCTGTAACAAATTTCTCTTTAATAGTTATAACCAACTCATCTTCATCAGCAATGTCAATGAACGAAACAACACTCATGTCTCCCGGTTGTTTCACTAATTGACACACAATGAATTTCACTTCTTCGTTAAGCCTAAACTTGAGTTCACTGCTTTCGATATCCACCAAAACTCTTTCGGTGGCCAAAAAGTGTCTACCCAAGATTGTGGGTACTTCAAAGTCCACTTCACAATCAAGAATCATAAAGTTCGCCCGAAAATATGAAGTTAGCCACTTTTACCAACACATCATATAAAATCCCAATTGGTCGTTTGACCGAACGATCGACCATCAATAGCTGCATAAATGTTGGTTTGGGGGATCCTAAGACCAACTGCTGGTAGATAACTAGTGATATCAAGTTGATGCTAGCTTCCAGATCACAAAGTGCCTTAGCAAAACTGAATGCATCAATTGTGCATGGAATAGTGAATGTTTATGCATCCGATTTCTTTTGGATCAATGAGCGCAAAGCAATCGCATTGCAGTGATGAATATTGTCCACCGGTTCATAACTCACTGTTCCCTTCGTTGTGATCAAGTCCTTCATGAACTTAGCCTATCCCGACATTTGTTCAAGAGCTTCCACCAATGGGATATTCACCGATAACTGCTTAAGTGTAGATAGAAACGTATTGAACTTACCATCGTCCATTTTCTTCTTCACTTTGTGTGGTATGGTGGGGGAGGTCTAGGCATTTGGATTGGAGGTCTTGTTGCGGTATCATCATTCTTCAAATTAACAGATTTTTCCGCACCTATCTTTCTACCATCGACACCTTTCGACTTTTCAGCTTCGGCTGGAATCTCATCAATCTCAACGACATCATCCACCTTTTCATAATCATCAGCTAAGTCTTCTACCCGTGTCCGAATCATAGGCTGTGGTTTCAGTAATACTTTACCACTTCTTGTGGTGATTGCTAAACAACTTCCATCATTTCTCGAGTTCTGCACTGTGTCATTGAGCAAAGTCCCACTCTTTCGCTAGTTAAAGGCTGCAGCTAATTGACTCATTTGGTTCTCAAGCTGCGGGATAGTAGTGGAATGAGAATCAACTAGTTGACTCATAGTAAATAAGTCACTTTTCATTTCCTTGACACCCACATAAGTAGATTCCACCCCTTTAAGCAAATTAGCCATCATAGCTTCCATGGAAAGCTTCTCTGAATCATTTCAACATTATCGCGACTACCTGGTGGTATATACAACCCACTTCTGTCGCCCTCGTTCTTCCTTTTCCCTTGCTCTCAATCTCTATAACCATTTTTGTCATAATAGTTATCTCTTTGATAGTTTTGACCTTGGTTTCCTTGTCCAGTGGCCCGGAAACCCCCTGGTTATTCAAGTAGTTCGCTTCTTTCTTGGAATCAGATTCGGCTGCTCTACTGTGTGAACCGACTGCCTTCACCCTCTCAACACTACCAGATAACAAATGCTTTGTTAGCAATCCATCTGAGTCTTCATGTGTGCCATATCTTGGTCACGCTCTTCTTCCCTTTGGTGTTGCTCGGCCGACATACCAATTGCATAAGTATTGCTTGCTACCTCAGCACCATAGTATTCCAAACTCTACTAGTTTTGGTCAATCTGTCTAATATCACAGTTGCATCCGTGAAAGTATGTGCCAGGAAAGAACCTCTCGCTACATTATCAACTGCTGGTTCGTGTTCGAGTTCAGTGCCCTATAAAATGTTTCCATCAAGTGCTCATCAGTCATTTTGTGATTCTGACATTGAGTCAGCTTCTTTTTGAATCTAAAGCCAAGTTTCATGTAATGCCTTATTTGGTAGCTGTCTAAAGTTGCTTATTTCGTCCCTCAACTCTAACATCCTGGAAGGCGGAAAGAACCTTTCTGGGAAAGCTCCTTGCCGTTGCCTCTAGTTTGTTATAAAATCGGGCGCCAACTCAGTTAACCACAAAGTCGCTTCCCTAGACAGAGACTACGGAAACGATCTCAACCAAATTACATTCTGACTAACTCCCAGGTAATCAAAGGATTTGCATATGTTAATGAAGTTTACCAAGTGCATGTTTGGATCATCACGAGGCAACCCACCAAATAAGCCCTTCAGATTAAGCAATTGGATCATCGTGCCAGTGACATTAAACTTCATCGCAGGAGCTAAAAGCGGTAGTACAATTGCTCCAGTAGCACCAACCCGATCTAAATCATCATCATCATCGAAGGCAAAATTCACCGAAGGCTATTGTCCCCTCAGCCTCTTGGTCGCTGATTTTGATTGCGCGGAGCAATATTGTCAACATGCTGCCCATTCACAGGATCAACCAACTCATCATCACCCAGATCCTCATTATCATTGTTTTGCACATGCTTAGTGCATCTGTGGTTTGTTGATTCAATTGAGCAGTGGCCAGTGCAACCAGTCTTTTCGCTTCTTGTTGTGCATCCATATTTCTTCTCAAAAATCTGTTGAGTTCAGGATCATAAGGTAATAATGACTCACTCGAACGACGAGTACTTGACATGCACAACTAATAACCTACAAATACAAAAACAACAAATAAAAGTAAAATTTGAAAATGAGACTAAAAGTCAAATAAAACACATACAATTAATTAACAACCGTATTCCCCGCCAACAATGCCAAAATTTGATACGCCAAATCTACAACTCCCTTAAAGAAGTGTAAGCGGTCGTTGTCAAATGTAGATCCCAACAAAGGTTGGGGTCTAATCCCATAGGGAATAGGGTATAAACTAAGTTATTTGTATTTTAAATAACGATTAGTCGAAAATTTCCATGAATTGGGGGTTTGTATTGAAATTTATTGAATAACTTCACTTGTGTCAAATTATGATGGTTAAATTTGTTGTGTTTAAATCCATGGGGAAGACAAACTAGGATTGTGTTCACCTTGGCTTCCCATCATTTTCGGGTTAAGTAAAATATGAATTCATATCAAGACATTGCAACTATAAAGCAATCTATTCCAAATATTCATCTAATGTTTTCCAAAATTAGATTATTTTCACTTTAATTGTTTCGAACTTAAAGTGATGGAATTATGACTTGATTTAAAACTCAAGAGATTAATCTCGTCAAAGCATTAATCTTCAAACCGAGGTTAGAAATCCGAATTCTTGTTAACAATTGCTTATCCTGTTGTTGACCAAAACCTCTTTGGTCTAGCAAGTTAGACTTGGGGCTTGTTCTAATGTTTGCAACCATTAGAATTCCGTTAATTTGAAGGAATTAGCAATATAACTACAAAATTAATCCAAATTCATCAATACATTAATTGTAAAAGTGATTTTCCACCAAGGATTCCACAACCCTAGTTCTATGGTTTTTAGCCACTCATGGTAATAAAAGAGATGGAAGTAGTGGATTTCATAATGTAAAGAGAAAACCTTACAAAAGAGAAATTCAAATTTCCAGTCTTAAGCAAGAGCCAAGAAATTGTGTTTTTCATCTTGGAATAACAATTCTCCAAAGAAATAAGTGTTACAAAAATATTCCAAGTATGGAAGATTCCTTTTTCAAACCCTAGACTAGGTATTTATAGGTTCTAATAAAATGGAAATTTAAAATTCGAATCTAGGTTGCCGCTTCACCCTTGGCGGGTTGTCTGATGGGTCGCCAACAAGGTGTTGGTTCATCGCCTGAACGGTCACTTGACTCTACTTGATCTAACATTCTGTTTCAGCTTGGTGGGTTGGGTGACGGTTCACCGAGGACTTGGCAGCCCGTCGGCTGAGCTATCACCTGACTTCAACATTTAGCTCTTTCTGGTTAGGCCGTGACGAATAGGGTGATAGTTTGCCGAGGTAGTGACGAGCTGTCAGCTAAGCCGTCACCTGACTTTAGTTTCACCTTGATTCTGGATAGGCTCGATGGGTGGTGTGGCGGCTCGTCAGGACTCTTGACGGTTTGTTAGAAGAGCTGTCACCCTCATTTTTAACACATTACTTCCTCTTTCCTATTGTTGGTCTTATTTCCTGAAAATAAGTACAAAACACATTAAAAATACCAACAGTTGCTTAAAACTCACAATTATCCTTAGCTAAAAGCGCAAAATGTGTTGTCGTTAGCCGGCACATCAATAAGACGATAGTTGATGCTGGATCTACCATAAAATAGGGAAAATGCAACAAGTAAGGGTTGGTGGACCACATATTGCTAAGAATTGTCCAAATAGATAACATGTTGATGCTATGGGTTCTTCAGATAAGTACCGAGATGGTGAAGGGAGTGAAGTTGCTGTCCTAGTGAATCCTTTAGAATTGCTGGGTGCAATGGCATTTTGAACGCTACAGGTGATGCCTTTAATCCTCATTATTTATTTATGCATATTGAAATGAAGGTTGGGGACAAGAGTATAGCGACCATGGTTTTTACACACACCTTTCTTTCTGCCAAACTTGTGTATAAGTATGGGTTGATTGTAAGTAAATGTTTGCCATAGATGAGGACTGTGAATTCCCATGCCCAAGCCATTGTGGGTATGGCTTATAATAGTCTTATTTCTGTTGGAAATTGGAATGCGGCGGCCAATTTGATGGTGATCCCATTAGAGGACTTGGAGGTGATCCTTGGGATTTTGATTCATGTGGAAAAATCACATTGTTCCATTGCCTCAGTTGGATGGTTTAATGATTATGCATGGAATGATGCCTATTTTTTACTAATGTTACTAATTCATTTGGGAAAGAGAAAAAGAAAGAGAACAGTGCTATGTTTCTGCCGTGGCTATTGAAAAAGGTGAAAAGGGGAGATAAGCCTTTCCATGATGCCTTGGTTGAGATTAAACATGACGTCAAAGTTGGAAATGCCGGGCTGTGTTGCTCAAGTGTTAAGTGAATTTGCTGATGTGTTGCCGCCTAAATTGCCTATGACCTTGCTACAGTTGAGGGAAACTGATCACAAGATAGAGTTGTACGGTTCAATGCCCCCTGCACAACCTTCTCACTGTATGGCTCCAAAACAGTTGGTTGAACTGCGGAAACGATTGAACGATTTGCTGGATGCTGGAATTATGCATCCATCAAAGCTCCATTTGGGCCCCTCTTTTGTTACAAAGAAATAGGACGGGACACTTCAGATGTAAGGTAGTACGATAATCAACCAAGGAGCCCATCGCAACAATCACACCCTGGAGGTCTTTCACAGTGTGCCTCCTTAGTTCGTCCAGCGCCATGCCTGCATCCTAGAAATAAAGTTCCTTATTCGACATGTTCTGAATGTCTAACATCAAAGAAGATAATTCCTTGATATACTTGCAATCTAAACCTTTCTTCCTTAGGCGTTTTCAAACTATCCCTAGCAAACCACAATGCATTGCTAACCAATAATTAGTCTCTCATCTCCTTATGCATCTTTACCCAAGTATCAATTTTGGGTCTACCAGCACCTTCATCATCTGAATTCCAAGTTCTCCACCATAATTTTACTTCACTGGTAACATACATTGTAGTGATTCATTTTTGTCATTTTCAGGCATCCGAGCAGAAAAATATTGTTCCATATCCCACAAGAAGTTTTCCAATTCTTTAGCACTACACACCACCAAAAGCTTTAGGTTTTGGGATCTTAACCTTAGAACATTCATCATCTCCTTGACCAGTAGTAGCCGTACCTTCGAAGTGTTAGCATGATAGACAACTCAAAGATCATGAATTAATAGTGAATATTGTATAAATTAACGTAATTATATATTGTAGTATTTTTGTAATTATAGAGATATGATATAGTAATTAAAGAGATAGAATAACAAATCATAAGGGATACAATAGCAGATTTAAAGGGATAGAATATCCGATCTTTAGGGGATAGGAAAGGTGGGTTTTGGGGATGTCATTTTTGAATACTTTCTATTTAATGGCAAGACTCTCAACATTGAGAGACATTTAGCACAACTTTGACATGGTATTAGAGCCTTCTCTTGGTTGTCTAGTTTCATAAATCCATTTTGGTTCATTTAAATTTTTTCTTTTGAAAATTTTGGTTGTGTTGACGGTTTGTCAACATCTTGAACTTTTGATCTTGGTCATTTTGTTTTTTTTTTTTTAAGTCATAGTGTTTCTAATTTTTATAGCTATTCAAGAACATGGCTTTGCATCAATTTGAATCCTTCAATGTTTGCTTTATTGGAAAAAAATATTCTTCC
>JAPEIP010000003.1:64512224-64536376 GCA_026120095.1 Capsicum chinense
TGTAGATAGAAACGTATTGAACTTACCATCGTCCATTTTCTTCTTCACTTTGTGTGGTATGGTGGGGGAGGTCTAGGCATTTGGATTGGAGGTCTTGTTGCGGTATCATCATTCTTCAAATTAACAGATTTTTCCGCACCTATCTTTCTACCATCGACACCTTTCGACTTTTCAGCTTCGGCTGGAATCTCATCAATCTCAACGACATCATCCACCTTTTCATAATCATCAGCTAAGTCTTCTACCCGTGTCCGAATCATAGGCTGTGGTTTCAGTAATACTTTACCACTTCTTGTGGTGATTGCTAAACAACTTCCATCATTTCTCGAGTTCTGCACTGTGTCATTGAGCAAAGTCCCACTCTTTCGCTAGTTAAAGGCTGCAGCTAATTGACTCATTTGGTTCTCAAGCTGCGGGATAGTAGTGGAATGAGAATCAACTAGTTGACTCATAGTAAATAAGTCACTTTTCATTTCCTTGACACCCACATAAGTAGATTCCACCCCTTTAAGCAAATTAGCCATCATAGCTTCCATGGAAAGCTTCTCTGAATCATTTCAACATTATCGCGACTACCTGGTGGTATATACAACCCACTTCTGTCGCCCTCGTTCTTCCTTTTCCCTTGCTCTCAATCTCTATAACCATTTTTGTCATAATAGTTATCTCTTTGATAGTTTTGACCTTGGTTTCCTTGTCCAGTGGCCCGGAAACCCCCTGGTTATTCAAGTAGTTCGCTTCTTTCTTGGAATCAGATTCGGCTGCTCTACTGTGTGAACCGACTGCCTTCACCCTCTCAACACTACCAGATAACAAATGCTTTGTTAGCAATCCATCTGAGTCTTCATGTGTGCCATATCTTGGTCACGCTCTTCTTCCCTTTGGTGTTGCTCGGCCGACATACCAATTGCATAAGTATTGCTTGCTACCTCAGCACCATAGTATTCCAAACTCTACTAGTTTTGGTCAATCTGTCTAATATCACAGTTGCATCCGTGAAAGTATGTGCCAGGAAAGAACCTCTCGCTACATTATCAACTGCTGGTTCGTGTTCGAGTTCAGTGCCCTATAAAATGTTTCCATCAAGTGCTCATCAGTCATTTTGTGATTCTGACATTGAGTCAGCTTCTTTTTGAATCTAAAGCCAAGTTTCATGTAATGCCTTATTTGGTAGCTGTCTAAAGTTGCTTATTTCGTCCCTCAACTCTAACATCCTGGAAGGCGGAAAGAACCTTTCTGGGAAAGCTCCTTGCCGTTGCCTCTAGTTTGTTATAAAATCGGGCGCCAACTCAGTTAACCACAAAGTCGCTTCCCTAGACAGAGACTACGGAAACGATCTCAACCAAATTACATTCTGACTAACTCCCAGGTAATCAAAGGATTTGCATATGTTAATGAAGTTTACCAAGTGCATGTTTGGATCATCACGAGGCAACCCACCAAATAAGCCCTTCAGATTAAGCAATTGGATCATCGTGCCAGTGACATTAAACTTCATCGCAGGAGCTAAAAGCGGTAGTACAATTGCTCCAGTAGCACCAACCCGATCTAAATCATCATCATCATCGAAGGCAAAATTCACCGAAGGCTATTGTCCCCTCAGCCTCTTGGTCGCTGATTTTGATTGCGCGGAGCAATATTGTCAACATGCTGCCCATTCACAGGATCAACCAACTCATCATCACCCAGATCCTCATTATCATTGTTTTGCACATGCTTAGTGCATCTGTGGTTTGTTGATTCAATTGAGCAGTGGCCAGTGCAACCAGTCTTTTCGCTTCTTGTTGTGCATCCATATTTCTTCTCAAAAATCTGTTGAGTTCAGGATCATAAGGTAATAATGACTCACTCGAACGACGAGTACTTGACATGCACAACTAATAACCTACAAATACAAAAACAACAAATAAAAGTAAAATTTGAAAATGAGACTAAAAGTCAAATAAAACACATACAATTAATTAACAACCGTATTCCCCGCCAACAATGCCAAAATTTGATACGCCAAATCTACAACTCCCTTAAAGAAGTGTAAGCGGTCGTTGTCAAATGTAGATCCCAACAAAGGTTGGGGTCTAATCCCATAGGGAATAGGGTATAAACTAAGTTATTTGTATTTTAAATAACGATTAGTCGAAAATTTCCATGAATTGGGGGTTTGTATTGAAATTTATTGAATAACTTCACTTGTGTCAAATTATGATGGTTAAATTTGTTGTGTTTAAATCCATGGGGAAGACAAACTAGGATTGTGTTCACCTTGGCTTCCCATCATTTTCGGGTTAAGTAAAATATGAATTCATATCAAGACATTGCAACTATAAAGCAATCTATTCCAAATATTCATCTAATGTTTTCCAAAATTAGATTATTTTCACTTTAATTGTTTCGAACTTAAAGTGATGGAATTATGACTTGATTTAAAACTCAAGAGATTAATCTCGTCAAAGCATTAATCTTCAAACCGAGGTTAGAAATCCGAATTCTTGTTAACAATTGCTTATCCTGTTGTTGACCAAAACCTCTTTGGTCTAGCAAGTTAGACTTGGGGCTTGTTCTAATGTTTGCAACCATTAGAATTCCGTTAATTTGAAGGAATTAGCAATATAACTACAAAATTAATCCAAATTCATCAATACATTAATTGTAAAAGTGATTTTCCACCAAGGATTCCACAACCCTAGTTCTATGGTTTTTAGCCACTCATGGTAATAAAAGAGATGGAAGTAGTGGATTTCATAATGTAAAGAGAAAACCTTACAAAAGAGAAATTCAAATTTCCAGTCTTAAGCAAGAGCCAAGAAATTGTGTTTTTCATCTTGGAATAACAATTCTCCAAAGAAATAAGTGTTACAAAAATATTCCAAGTATGGAAGATTCCTTTTTCAAACCCTAGACTAGGTATTTATAGGTTCTAATAAAATGGAAATTTAAAATTCGAATCTAGGTTGCCGCTTCACCCTTGGCGGGTTGTCTGATGGGTCGCCAACAAGGTGTTGGTTCATCGCCTGAACGGTCACTTGACTCTACTTGATCTAACATTCTGTTTCAGCTTGGTGGGTTGGGTGACGGTTCACCGAGGACTTGGCAGCCCGTCGGCTGAGCTATCACCTGACTTCAACATTTAGCTCTTTCTGGTTAGGCCGTGACGAATAGGGTGATAGTTTGCCGAGGTAGTGACGAGCTGTCAGCTAAGCCGTCACCTGACTTTAGTTTCACCTTGATTCTGGATAGGCTCGATGGGTGGTGTGGCGGCTCGTCAGGACTCTTGACGGTTTGTTAGAAGAGCTGTCACCCTCATTTTTAACACATTACTTCCTCTTTCCTATTGTTGGTCTTATTTCCTGAAAATAAGTACAAAACACATTAAAAATACCAACAGTTGCTTAAAACTCACAATTATCCTTAGCTAAAAGCGCAAAATGTGTTGTCGTTAGCCGGCACATCAATAAGACGATAGTTGATGCTGGATCTACCATAAAATAGGGAAAATGCAACAAGTAAGGGTTGGTGGACCACATATTGCTAAGAATTGTCCAAATAGATAACATGTTGATGCTATGGGTTCTTCAGATAAGTACCGAGATGGTGAAGGGAGTGAAGTTGCTGTCCTAGTGAATCCTTTAGAATTGCTGGGTGCAATGGCATTTTGAACGCTACAGGTGATGCCTTTAATCCTCATTATTTATTTATGCATATTGAAATGAAGGTTGGGGACAAGAGTATAGCGACCATGGTTTTTACACACACCTTTCTTTCTGCCAAACTTGTGTATAAGTATGGGTTGATTGTAAGTAAATGTTTGCCATAGATGAGGACTGTGAATTCCCATGCCCAAGCCATTGTGGGTATGGCTTATAATAGTCTTATTTCTGTTGGAAATTGGAATGCGGCGGCCAATTTGATGGTGATCCCATTAGAGGACTTGGAGGTGATCCTTGGGATTTTGATTCATGTGGAAAAATCACATTGTTCCATTGCCTCAGTTGGATGGTTTAATGATTATGCATGGAATGATGCCTATTTTTTACTAATGTTACTAATTCATTTGGGAAAGAGAAAAAGAAAGAGAACAGTGCTATGTTTCTGCCGTGGCTATTGAAAAAGGTGAAAAGGGGAGATAAGCCTTTCCATGATGCCTTGGTTGAGATTAAACATGACGTCAAAGTTGGAAATGCCGGGCTGTGTTGCTCAAGTGTTAAGTGAATTTGCTGATGTGTTGCCGCCTAAATTGCCTATGACCTTGCTACAGTTGAGGGAAACTGATCACAAGATAGAGTTGTACGGTTCAATGCCCCCTGCACAACCTTCTCACTGTATGGCTCCAAAACAGTTGGTTGAACTGCGGAAACGATTGAACGATTTGCTGGATGCTGGAATTATGCATCCATCAAAGCTCCATTTGGGCCCCTCTTTTGTTACAAAGAAATAGGACGGGACACTTCAGATGTAAGGTAGTACGATAATCAACCAAGGAGCCCATCGCAACAATCACACCCTGGAGGTCTTTCACAGTGTGCCTCCTTAGTTCGTCCAGCGCCATGCCTGCATCCTAGAAATAAAGTTCCTTATTCGACATGTTCTGAATGTCTAACATCAAAGAAGATAATTCCTTGATATACTTGCAATCTAAACCTTTCTTCCTTAGGCGTTTTCAAACTATCCCTAGCAAACCACAATGCATTGCTAACCAATAATTAGTCTCTCATCTCCTTATGCATCTTTACCCAAGTATCAATTTTGGGTCTACCAGCACCTTCATCATCTGAATTCCAAGTTCTCCACCATAATTTTACTTCACTGGTAACATACATTGTAGTGATTCATTTTTGTCATTTTCAGGCATCCGAGCAGAAAAATATTGTTCCATATCCCACAAGAAGTTTTCCAATTCTTTAGCACTACACACCACCAAAAGCTTTAGGTTTTGGGATCTTAACCTTAGAACATTCATCATCTCCTTGACCAGTAGTAGCCGTACCTTCGAAGTGTTAGCATGATAGACAACTCAAAGATCATGAATTAATAGTGAATATTGTATAAATTAACGTAATTATATATTGTAGTATTTTTGTAATTATAGAGATATGATATAGTAATTAAAGAGATAGAATAACAAATCATAAGGGATACAATAGCAGATTTAAAGGGATAGAATATCCGATCTTTAGGGGATAGGAAAGGTGGGTTTTGGGGATGTCATTTTTGAATACTTTCTATTTAATGGCAAGACTCTCAACATTGAGAGACATTTAGCACAACTTTGACATGGTATTAGAGCCTTCTCTTGGTTGTCTAGTTTCATAAATCCATTTTGGTTCATTTAAATTTTTTCTTTTGAAAATTTTGGTTGTGTTGACGGTTTGTCAACATCTTGAACTTTTGATCTTGGTCATTTTGTTTTTTTTTTTTTAAGTCATAGTGTTTCTAATTTTTATAGCTATTCAAGAACATGGCTTTGCATCAATTTGAATCCTTCAATGTTTGCTTTATTGGAAAAAAATATTCTTCCCGGAAATTTCAATTTCTATTGTTTGTCACCGGAAAAGAACTACGGGGACATATAGATGGAAGCGACCCTTCTCCTACTGATCCTACAAAGTTAGGTGAATGGAAGATTAAGGATGCTTGGGTGATGACATGACTTTTGGGGTCAATTGATCCACTTATTGTTCTTAATCTCAGTCCTTATAAGACTGCTAAGGCCATGTGGAATTATTTACAAAAGGTTTACTACCAAGACAATAGTGAAAGACCTTTTCAGTTAGAGTATAAAATTGCTAATTATTCTCAAGGAGATCAATCCTTTCACGATTATTTTTCTGGATTTCAAAATTTATGGGCTGAATTTACAGATATTGTTTATGCCAGAATACCTATCAAATCTCTTTTTGTAATTCTGGCAGTTCATGAGCAAAGCAAGCGAGACCAATTTTTGATGAAGTTATGTTCCGAGTTTGAGAGTGTTCTCTCTCACTTGATGAATCGTGACCGTCTCCCTCCTTGGATGTTTATTTTAGGGAATTACTCCATGAAGAGCAACGTTTTGTCTCACAAAATGCTTTCAAGCAAGTTGATGATGTTGTTGTTACATTTGCTGCCCAAGGTAAAGGAAATGGTAGGGGTATGGCTAGGACTCTATGCTACAGTTGCAAGGAATATGGTCATATTTCTAGAAATTGTGATAGGAAGTTTTGTAATTATTGCAAACAACAAGGACACATTATCAAAGAGTGTCCCACACGCCCTTAAAACCATAAGGTCAATGCTTTTCAAGTTGGGATAAATGGTTTCACTACTGAGAATTCATCTTCGGGATAAGTTCTTGCTCCTGAAATGGTAAGACAAATGATTATGTCAGCCTTTTCAGCTTTGGGTCTACAAGGTAATGATCTTGCATCTAATTTTTGGCTTGTTGATTCTGGCGCTTCCACTTATATGACCAACTCAGCTAGTGTGCTAAAAAATGTTCGTAAATATCATGGTCCATCATAAATTCAAGTTGCCAATGGTAGTAATTTATCCATTACCAAGGTTGGGGATATTACTAAAACTTTTAACAGTGTTTTTGTGTCACCAAAGCTCTCCACTAGTCTTATTTCAGTTGGATAATTGGTAGATAACAATTGTGATGTGAATTTTTCTCGTAATGGTTGTCTTGTGCAAGATCATGTGTCTGGGACGATAATTGCGAGGGGGCCTAAAGTTGGACGACTGTTTCCTACACACTTTTCCATTCCTCGTGTTGTATCATTTGCTTGTACTTCTACTCCTAGTAAGACTGAAGTATGGCATGAGCGCTTAGGACATCCAAATTTTATTGTGTTGTCTCATTAATCAAATTCGGATTTTTGGGGGAATAAAAATCAATTTTCCACTGCTACCTTTGATTGTTCTACTTGTAAATTGGGCAAAAGTAAAATTCTTTCGTTTCCTAATTTTGGTAGTTGTGCTACAAAGTGTTTTGATGTCATTTATAGTGATGTTTGGGGTATTTCACCAATTATTTTTCATACTTATTTCAAGTACTTTGTGACATTTATAGATAATTATAGTCAATTTACGTGGATATATTTTCTTCGTTCCAAATAGGAGATATTTTTCATATTCAAGACATTTTTGGCCTATATTGAGACTCAATTTTCTACTTGCATCAAATTATTAAGATATGATTCTGGTGGAGAATATATGTCTTATGAATTCAAAAATTTTTTGCTTGAAAAAGAAATCGTCTCACAACGCTCTTGTCCATATACACCACAACAAAATAGGGTTGCTGAACATAAAAATCGTCATCTTTTAGATATCACTCGTACTTTTTTGATTGAGTCCTCTATTCCATCTAAATATTGGGTGGAAGCTTTATCTACTACTGTTTACTTAATTAGTAGACTATCATCTAAAGTGTTAAATCTTGAATCTCTATATTTTCGTCTTTATCACAAAAATTCAAGCTATGATAATTTTTATACATTTGGTTGTATTTGTTTTGTGCATCTTCCTCCTTCTCAGCGCAATGTGTTTTTATGGGTTATAGTACTTCACAGAAAGGTTTTCTCTGTTATGATCCATGTTTTAATAAATCTCACGTTTCTAGAAATGTTGTTTTCTTTGAGAATCAATATTTCTTTCCTACTCATGTTGAGTCATCTCTTGTTTCTCCTTTTTTTCCTACTTTTGATGATTTGTCTTCTTCTTCTAAGAGGTTCAAACCTGGATTTGTGTATGAATGTCGGCGGCCAACTTTACCCACTCCCGATATTGATCCACCATCTGAAACTACTCCACAACTAGAATCTGAGAATTCTTCAAGGCCTGCTTCTCTTGAGCCTACTCGACGATCTACCAGAGTATCTCGTACTCCTAATTGGTATGGCTTTTCACCTACTTTATCCACCATTTTTGTTCCAACTTGTTACTCACAAGCTTCCAAGCATGGATGTTGGCAGAAAACAATGGAGGAAGAACTTTTGGCTCTTAAGGAAAATGACACATGGGATATTGTTTTATGTCCTTCAAATGTCCATCCAATTGGATATAAATGGGTTTATTCAATTAAACTTTATCCTAATGGAACTCTTGATCGGTACAAAGCTTGGTTGGTTGTTCTTGGTAACAGAAAAGAGTATGGTGTGGGCTATGAGGAGACTTTTGCACCGGTAGCAAAAATGACTACGGTGCAAACTATTATTGCCATTGTTGCTTCACAAAACTAGGCTCTTCATCAAATGGATGTGAAAAATGTTTTTCTTCATGGTGATCTCAAAGAGGATATTTATATGAAACCTCCACCAGGTTTTTCCTTATTGCCTACATCAGATGTACGTAAGTTGAAGAGGTCTTTGTATGGATTAAAACAAGCCCCCAGAGCTTGGTTTGACAAATTTCGGCTTACTTTGCTACAAATCTCTTTTGAGCAGAGCAAATATGACTCATCTTTATTTCTTCGAAAAATATTTCCAGGTTGTATTCTTCTTTTGGTATATGTAGATGACATTATTATTACAGGAACTAATTCTTCATTAATCACTAGCTTGCAATAGCAGCTTAAGGATTCTTTTCATATGAAAGACTTGGTACTCTTACATACTTCTTGGGGTTGGAAGTTCATAGGGATTCTTCAAGTGTGTTTCTAAACAAACAGAAATATGCTCAGGATCTGATTTCTTTGGCTGGTCTTCAAGATTCCTCCTTCGTGGATACTCCATTAGAATTCAATGTAAAGTATCGTTGTGAGAAAGGCAATTTTCTTCCTGATCCAACTGTGTTTCAGCAATTAGTTGGGAGCTTAAATTACCTTGCTATTACTTGGCCTGAAATCTCTTTTGCAGTTCAACAAGTTAGTCAATATATGCAAGCTCCCCATCATCTCCATTTGGTAGCTGTACGTCGCATCATTCGATATCTCCTAGGAACATCTAATCGTGGATTATTCTTTCCTGGTGGTTCTCCTATTCGTCTTAATGCTTTTAGTGATTCTGTCTGGGCGGGATGTCCCGATACCCGTCGTTCAGTTACTGGTTGGTGCATGTTTCTTAGAGATTCCTTGATATCTTGGAAGAGTAAGAAACAAGACCGTGTCTCAAAATTTTCAACAGAGGCTGAATATCGATCTATGTCTACTACTTGCTCCGAGGTTGTATGGCTTCATGGATTACTTGCTGAGATTGATTTTCCTCAATCTACTCCGACTTTTCTCCATGCCGATAATACAAGTGCTATTCAGATTGCTACTAATCCGGTTTATCATGAGAGGACCAAACATATCGAAGTAGACTGTCATTATATACGAGAAGCTGTAGATAAAGGACTTATTACTCTTCCACACGTGTCCAGTAATCTTCAAATAGCTGATGTGTTTACAAAATTCATGCCACGACATTGTCATCACTTTCTAGTAGGCAAATTGATGCTTCTTGATCCACCAGCATCAATTTGAGGGGGATGTTAGCATGATAGACAACTCAAAGATCATGAATTAATAGTGAATATTGTATATATTAATGTAGTAATATGTTGTAGTATATTTGTAATTATAGAGATATAGAATAGCAGATTCAAAGGGATGGAATAGCTGATCCAAAGGGATAGGAAAGGTGGATCTGGGGATGTAATCTTTGAGTACTTTCTATTTAATGGCAAGACTCTTCAACATTGAGAGACATTCAGCACAACTTTGACACGAAGAACGACAAGTTCAAGGTTAAGATTTCCGTTCTCTTTCTTCAAATTCTCAATCTGAACATCAAAAGCCTCACGGGATTGTTGGACATCCCTTGTTTTTCTAGAAACAGTCTCATGAAATTGTTCTAGATCTCTCCTCAAATGATTTTACTACGTCCACCATATCCATGCATCACGAGTCACTCCAACGAGTGTCTCCAACTTTGAAAATCGTTCACGTAGTTCTTCATTTTCTTTTCCTTCTGGCATAGATCAAAGTCACAAACTTTCTTTCTGACACCAGTTGTTACACAGCAAATTTTCGCAATCAACACTACATGACATCACTCGCACACAACAACTGATCCTTACACTTTTCTCCCTTCCGTCAGGGACTTAGGATTATTTATTAGAACTTAGTAAACAAAGCACACACAGAAGTATGGGTAAAACAATCCAACCTTTTATTACTCTCTTAGGATATAGAAAGGATCTCGAGTTGGACGGCTTACAACATAATCTGCCTTACCAAACAACAATACATACATATAGAGGGGGCTGCCAGTGGTAGTTACAAGGGCGAGGGGTGTGCCTGGCATATGCTGAGGCTGCTCAAAACAAGGAAAACATTAGGACATCATCTGAAGCCACATCCCACAAACAGATAACCTCCAGCCTTTTAGCACAACCGTTGGATGTGCCTTGCACACAGCACAACTGCTGCACATGCCTTGCACAACTTGTTTGTCAGCTTAGCTCAGCTTGGCACATCTTCAGCACATGTTGATGATAATTTCATGCCCTTACATCAGACCTTGCCTCGCACACGTCTGCCACATGACAATGCACATACCACACCCATGTTGTCCCACAGTCTTCGCGCATGTCGTAGCTAGTTCCATTTGCCTGTCCTTGCCTTTGCTTATGCCGAAACTCAAGGCTCCCTTGCCATCGCCAAGGCACTTTTAACAGTCATTTAGACACACAATGCCAACATAAAAACATCTTTGAGCGTTGCTTCCAAACCCCTGCTTCCTGATGGCAAGAGGCAGCGGCGTCCTTCATGTTCCATCTTTAGCGACTAGAACAAGGCATGTGCGGCAATTATGTTGTGTGCAGACACGCGCGACAGTTGTGTTTTAAGAGGATAAAAGTTATCTGTTCATGGGATGTGGCTTCAAATTATGGCCTAGTGTTTTGCTTGTTTTCTGCAGCCTTGGCACATGCCAGGCACGCTCCTGCTCCTTGTAACCATTATGTATGTGTTGTTGTTGGCTAAGGCAGATTATGTTGTAAGCCTTCCAACTCGAGATCCTTTGTATATTCAGATAGGTTAATAATTGGTGGTTTACCCGTAACTCTGTGTGCGCTTTGTTTACAAAGTTCTGAAAATGATCCCAAGTCCCAAACGAAAGAGAGGAAAGTGTAAGACTGGGTGGCTGTTTGCGAGTGTCTGCCGTGCAGTGTTGGTTGTGAAAAATGGACCCTGTAACATGAAGTTTCTACGCTTGTTAACATGAGTAAAACCCGATCAATCAACCTCTAAGCCAATTTTTTTCGTAAAATGCCTACCTATAAAGCTTTGAGTTGAAGAGTGAATAAATCCCACAGAGAGATGATAAGTGGGGGCCCAGTCATCATAGGAAATCCATGAGATAGTATTCCATCTGTTTTGTTATGGTAGGAGGGCTCTTTCTAGTACTAAATAGGATCAACTTAGATAATATGTTTCATTAATAACAAGTTAATCCTGCTTAAGAAATCCTTATTTTACGGATTTGGTAGGATGAAGGATCTGTCTCAGGCATTATTTTTTCACAGATCACTCCCCTTGAGTACACCTCTTTATTTTTGTTGATGTGATTCAGCTTCATAACAAAAGATGAACTGGAAAGTGCTATGAAGGAGTATGGTATGGGTGATGAGGCCACCATCCAGGAAATTATAGCAGAGGTGGACACAGACCATGTAAGTACATTCTGATGCAATGTTTAACATTTATAACTCTGTTATGATACTGGATTTTCTCTATACTCGTTCACTTAAACAGGATGGTAGAATCAATTATGAGGAGTTCTGTGCGATGATGAGGAGCGGAACACAACCACAAGATACACTTTTTTAGTTCCTTGAAACAGTAATCTTGGAAGCAGAGACTTTCTGCAGCCAGCATGATGGAGAGAGATGGGCTGCGAGAAGAGAAGATTTAGAAAAGGCGGAAGAGGTATTCTTGATGTACTTGTTATACCTGGTACCTCCAATATTTTTTTTACTTGCTTTGACTACTTTGGAAAGCAGTGGAGTACAGGAAGCATTTTGATGTACATTGAATTTAAAGCAGAATAGCAAGTAATATTCATATATTTTATAATTTATATTCGTTCCATCCCAAAAAGAATACAGTATTACTATTTGAGAAATCAAATTGTGTTCCTTTGAATATGATTTTTTAAAATAATTTTACAGTATTTTTTCTAAAAAGAAATTTTGAATTATAGTACTTAAGAAATCAATGTCTGCCTATGCAATGATAGTTAAATTTGCTGATCTTGAACATTGTATTGTCCTTCCATTTTTTTGTCACACAGACTAATTTCTTTGCCATGCACAGATCCAGTGTAATTTGTATATTCTAATTTTCTTGACATTCGAATGAAACGGATTTTACCTTATTATTTGATTATGGTAACATAAAAAATCTCATATGTTTTATGTTTTTGAAGCTACTCAAAGTCCTGGAAATTTAAAATGAACACGTGAAGGGATGAAAAGTGTATGTTGACCAAGGAACTTAATTATTGTAAGTAGATTAGATTAGTTCTTCACTTCTGTATGACTAATTTGCATGCAGCGTTCTATTTCTATTTGTCAACCGGAGAACCTGGTGCTTTTCTAGATATTATACCAACTACCAGTTATTTTATAAAACTACTTCTGTTAAGCCTTTTGGGGAACCTAAAACTACTTATGTTCACAGAAGCAACACTCACGGACGCCCAATGGAGAAAGTAAAAGCACCTGTTCTAGCTTTACTTTATTCTTTTCCTCATTGCGTCAACCCTCACTAATTTGAAATGAGCAGAAAAATATATCAGCATGCATTTTCATTATAAACTGTCGACTTTTGTTTGAGGAGATGATTGTAAGATCAAAACTTCTAAGGTGGTCATTAGATCAAAGGATATATTTCCCTAACGGTATGTTCGGGTGACCAAAGAGTTAAGCGCAACAACTCTGAAAAGCAGGGTTCCAACTGGCCAATACAACATTAGGCGAGTTCCTCTAAAGTAGTAGTAAAGATATGAAACTTGAGTTGGACTCAACCCCAAATGTTAGCTCACGGGGAGCCTAGCTCAACCCTAAAAGTTGCTCATGAGGGGAGAATTCTCAAATCCATATAAGCAGACAGCTAATTCATTCCCCAACCATACTCTTAACTCACTCTTACACCCTCCCTTCACGCCTCGGCCTAAATTGGAGCACGGGCGGGGATTTGTTGTGTGTGGTTCTGATATCATGTAAAGATATGACACGTGAACCTAATTCAACCCCATGAGACACTTGAGCCTAATTCAACCCCAAAAAACTAACTCATGAGAGGAGGATTGTCCAAATCTATAAGCAGACAACAAGTTTCGCCCAAATGTCATATCTTTACATGATATCACAGTCATATCCATCCCTGATTGGGCTCCCGATCCACTCTTTAGTTTGGGCTTGGCGTGAACTGGATGTTAGAGTCCCGTATTGGTTAGGAAGTGGACTATATATCTACTTATATGGGTTGGGTTAGAACGACGTGTCATATCTTTACAAAAGTAAACAATTTTGATCATAACTCAAAGTTGAGCTTTTTTTTTTTTTGTTTCTCATACGGTTTTGGAACCCGCATTGAAGCTCAACTAATTTGGATTCGTGCCGCATAAGGCTCATTCGGCGGAAGCACTCCTTACCAAGGATTTTTTCATGCCAAGTGCTCGAATCCGAGATCTTCGATCAAGGGAGGAATAGTCTCATCTGCTGCACTACATCCTTTGGTGGTAAAATTAAGCTTCTCTAACACAACCTACAAGACAAATTGAAGCCTTTTGCATCAGCTCAAGATATATACTGATGAATTGATGACCTTTCCGAATATTCGTGTCCTGGCCTAATGACCTTATCAGCCTACTAGTAGCTGGACTGGACACATGCGTTGCATCAGTAACCCATGCGAATTAATATTGATTATATTAGAACACAAAAGTATTGTGAAACAAATTTTGAAAGGAAGGTACAACAGTGTGTAGCCATACACAATTAAGTGGATTGGTATAACCTTTTTCTCAAGTAGTAACCTTTTTCTCAAGTAGTTCTAACATACAAAAAATTTAGTGAGACACGTTACATGTTTGTTGATATTTCAGGACCAGATAGTTATTGGCTAGTATATCGTTATCAATTTCATGGTGTACACCCGAGGAAAAGTAATGGTTATTTGTGACAGATTTAATAATTTCTACCCATCGATATATCAAATCACAAAGTGCACGCACAGGTATCCTTTGTTTGATTTAAGATTATGGATACTTCCGTTTATGATTTTGACGGAAGAATATTATGTGATTTTAAAAAAAATATAATCGTATTACGAAACTCAACAGAATCGATGTCTACCTGTTTACACAAGACTTAATATAAACCATTCAAATATGTAAAAGATCTTGTTAAAAAATATTGGATGTGAACATCCAAAAAAGTATCCAATCGAATTTTCAAAGGACTGATAATTGCATATTGCATCTAAAGTCTGTTTTTATTTATACTTCTAAAAAATTGTATACATATATCACATTTTTCTACAAATCACATTATAGTTTTGTGAAAATAGCTTTTTAAAAAGAAGTGTAAGCATCATATCTATTACATACCTGTTGATGTGATTGAGAAGTGAAACCTGCACATCTTCAAACTAAAATCTGAAACAGAAAGAGATAAATAAGAATCAGTTGGCAAACACAACCCATAAAAATGCCATATATTAGAGCAAAACTAGTGCAAGAAAGCCACAAGAGAAAGAGAACTAAAGGTAAAAAATGATAATTGATCCACATGAATATAATATTTCCTCTATTTCAATTTACTTGACCTCTGTTGACCGGACACATCCATTAAGAAATCAATAATTAGAGGTATATTTTACTAAGATAAACTTATTAATGATGTTTTGATACATTAAAATTTTATTACTATCACTTTATGTAATTATTTAATACTGAAGGTAGAAAGAGAAAACAATGCATACTTTTCTTGATTTCATATATGGGATAAGTAATTGAAACAACTATTTTTAGTAAGAGGTCAAGTAAAACGAAACAAAAGAATTATATAGAGGAACCAACTATCCAAATTGTAACAGATGACTACTGATGTAATGACCCTAATATTGAATTTTAGATTTTTCTGTGTTTTGATCATTTTTCACTCTCAATTTTTTTCATTTTAGGGTGTGGGGATGGTTGACACGGTTTCCAATGCGATCAAGAATGATTTGGGGAGAGTTTGAGGCTTTTAGAGGCTTTAAAAGTCATATAGTTGACTTCGGTCAACATTTGATGTTCGAGTGTTGGATGGCAATTTGGACAATTTCATTATATACGAAATATCGATTTTGGATTCGTAGCATAATTAGTTTGGGTTTCGAACCTTTATTTTGCATTTCGATCCTCCATTTCAAAACTAGTTAAAATAACCTATAAGGGGTCCCAAGAGATAATTATGTAATAGACCTTTTTTGTAAATTAATGATTCCATTTGATCTGAAACATGTTTTATGATCAATTTGCACTATTGGTTCATGTTCATAGGATTCTAAATGAGTTACGAGGGTCAAAAACAGGTTTTGAAATTGTTGGTGCTGGTGTGGTTGCTAAAGAGGTTGGTTGACCGCTTTATCAACCGTTAACCATTCGATCGACGGCTAAAATGACCATTTGACCGCTTTAGCGGTATTTTGACCATTTGACCAGGCCGTGACCCTTTGACTAGGCTGCTTTAGCGGACATCAATGAGCTTAAGACCAAACCAAATTCATTTTGTATTTTTGATATTTTGGGAGCTAGGAAGCTCTGATTTCGATGATTCTTAATGAATTTTTCTCGTATAATCATTGTAAATGTGATTATAACCTCATATTGCTCATTTTTCTAAATACCCATTCCATTTTAAGTTTTGTCACTGTAATACCCCAAGACTTTTCCTAGCTTGAATTCGTCCCTAGAATGTTAAGGGATAGCTTTCAAAATGAATACTATTTATTTCATGTGGAATTCTTCAGATTTAGACTTCCCATTGTGTAGGAAATTGAATAAGCTTTCCATCGATACCAAATTCGCCTAAATCTGACACTCGGTGAAGGAGTTATGGCTATTTTAAGTTCCAATCATAAAACACCACGATTTGGGTCTTTAGCGCATCGCGGAGAAGAATAAAATCACAATTGTCAATTTCCAGTGAGACTTCGCGATTTTAGCACATCGCGAAGAGGCCTAATTTCCCGTTTGGCAATTTCCAGACCTCGCGATAATGGCGCGTTGCGCCAGTGGTCAAAATGACAAACTAAAGGGGTTCCGCTATTGTGGCGCGTCACGGTGAAAGCCCAGTTCCTGCTTGTCAATTTTTAGTGAGCCACCGCGATAGTGGCGCATCACGGTGGCCACCCAGTTCGCAAAAAGTTCATTTTTCCAGTTTCGTTTCAAAGATTAAAGGAGGTACTTTGGTCATTCTCCCAGCCCCTAATCCATTTTAAACAATGAATTAAACCCCTTCAAAGCACTTTATATCCAATTTTCATCAAATCTCTCTCAAGCAAAACCCTAGTTCAACAAACTTGCTCCCCAAGTTATCCAAATTCCTCCATTAACTCTCCAAAGAAATTCAAGATTGAGGATTCCCAATACAAGGGCTCTAAGAATTCATCCCCAAAGCATCAATAGGAATCCAAGATTCAAAATTTTCATCAAAGATCACCAATTAAGGTATGTGGGGTATGAACAAGGATAATCCTTTCATCATTGTGCCCAAAACTTATTTTAAATTCAAATTTTACTGAAATTTATATGATTTTTCATTAAATTTAAGTTAGGGTTTATACCCATTATTGTTATTTACAAGCTTATGGGATTCCCAATGATTTAGAAGTTTAATTCCATGGTTATGTTTATATTTTCATGCATATTGCTGAAATTTCCTGATTTTGAGTTGATTTATCAATATTTACATTATCAAGCATGAGCATTTTGGTGTTTTAACATGAGTTTGATGCATAGGTCTTTAAGCCCTAGTTAAAGATTGTTGTTTCAAGATTGTTTATGCTATGAGTACCCTAAGATAAGACAATTCTCAGATTTTTGTTAAAGATTTGACCTTTTGGTCCTAAGCTAAGATAAAGAATCCACTTTGTTCATGTGACTTGAGATTTAAAAATAGAAAAGCATAATTAGTTTTCTTGTAAACCCTTGTGCTAATTTGAAGTGGATTTTCTTAATATTTTGAGCATAAGAATGAGAGTAGCATTTAACACCAAGATGGGTATATTACTATGATTTCATACCTCATAACTACGTGCCACCGTAGGATTAAGATTATCCCCACTTCTATGTGGATGACTAAGAGTGTGATCACATAAGATAAGAAGTTCTATTCCGATGGCAAGGGTAGAACAACCCAACCCAACGTAGGCAAGACGTGGTACTCCATGGATGCTCACATGGTGTATGTCGGTTAGAAGAACCTCCCAAAAAGATATCCCCTACTCTTAAAATAGTCTATTAGCTTAAAGCCTTAAGATAAAAGCATGCGTTTTGGAAACTATGGTTTTAAGATTCTTAAAGTTTTGAGATGAATTATTCCCCTTACAGTTGACAAGATAATGTAGTAGTTTTCAGAAAAGAACATATTTTAGAACTGAATGTAATGGCTCACAAGTTCTATACTATATGCTTTATTGTTCATGAATTATGATCTTCAGTTTTCAGATTTCTCAAGCCTCTGTGAGTCATTTACATTTAGCATGTATGATTTTATAAATTATGATAACATTGTTTACTTATTGCATTCACCCCCATATACTCAGTACATCATTAAAGTACTAATCCACATATACGTCTATGTGCTACATTGTCTCATAATGTAGATTCAGGTGCTCAGTCTCAACAACGTAAGTAATTTTCGATCATCTCATCTACATCCCTGCAGTTAGTAAGTCCTCATAGTTCGGGGACTTAGTTAGTCATATTTTCAGTTATTAGTAGATGCTTTATTATTCATTTTAGACAGTTTGAGTCAGTTGGGGCCTGTCCCAGTGACTCTAGATTCAGTCAATAGAGGCTTGTCGGACTACTAGATTCAGTTTTAGACTTTTGATTTAGTATTCAGATTTTTCAGTATTGTTGTACCGAGACTTGTGAGATTAGTATGTTTCAGATAAGATTTCCTTATTTATTATGTTTTCATTATCATATTTCTCCTATGTTGAGATTCAAATTTAGTAGAAAAGCAGCCAGGGTTAGCTCAGGACAACTTGTAGTTTGAAGCACCGTATGGTATCTCGGGAATCAGATTTTGGGGTATTACAAACTTGGTATAGAGCCTAAGATTTAGAGAGTCCTAGGGAGTCAAACAAGCTGCTTTACGTAGAGTATTGATCATCAGTATGAAGCGCGCCATATCTATGAGCAAGAGGCTATGAAGCATTTTGGGAAATCATCTCTCCTTTCATGATTTATCATGAATTCAGTGTCTCTATGCTTCTAACTCATGCTTTCATGTGACAAAAAATGCCACTTCATCGAGCACACAGAAACGATAACCAACCACTTGAGCCTGCAGATCCTTTGAATGAGAATGTGTCACATTCAAAGTTTCGGGTTACCTTTCAGGCGCTAGTCCAAGCTGTGAAGGCTAATGTTCAGGGTAACCATCAGGTTGCAGCTTCACTTCAGTAAGACGGGGACTTTGCCACAGCCAAAATTTGAGATTTTATGAGAATGAATCCGTCGAAGTTCTTTGGGTCGAAGGTAGGTGAGGAACCATAGTTGTATATACATGAGGTGAAGAAAATCAACTGAATTATGCTTGTTTCTAAAGAAAATAGTGTAAAACGGTTATCCTATAGGCTGAAGGATATTGCACATGATTGGGTCGTGATGTGGAAGAAAAGTAGAGGGGAGAATGCAGCTCTTATAACTTGGCAGACATTTTAGGATGTGTTCTTCGACAAGTTCTTCCCACGTGAGATGAGGGAAGCTAAGATAGAAGAATTCATGAACCTGAGGCAAGGCTCAATGATAGTGAAAGAGTGTTGCCTTAAGTTCAGCCAGTTTTCTAAGTATGCTCCTGATCAGATTGATGACCCTAGGTTAAGCATGAGTAAGTTTGTGATCGGTGTGTCTCGGTTGGTATTTAAGGAGTGTAGGACTGCTATTTTCATTGGAGACATGGATATTCCTAGATTGATGATGCATTCTTAATAGATTGAGGCAGAAAAGATGAAGGAAAGAGAGAGAGTAAATAAAAAGGCTAGAACAGGGTAGTTTGATTTTGGTCAGAATAGGTCTGAAGGAGGAAATTATTTGCAGTTTTTAAATTGGTCATCTATGTCTGCCCCTTCTTCAACCAGTGCTCCTGTGCACAGAAACAGGCAGGAAGAGTGGGGTAAGTCTTCTATGTCCAGATCTCAGAATAGTGTGAGTGGTAGGCCTAGTTATCCTCAGTGTGCTAAGTGTAGTAAGACCCATCTCGGTGAGTGTTTATAGGGCCAAAAAGGTTGTTATAGTTGTGGCCAGCCAGGTTACGGAATCAAAGAGTTTCTTCATGCTAGACAGGGATATAGGGATGTTCGTCCCCAAATTTAGGCTAATAGTGCACCAGCTCCTCTAGGTCGCCCAGCTCCTTCTCAGGACGCATCATCCAGTACTAGTGGCGGTCAGTGCTAGAATCGGTCTTATGATTTACCATCCCATTAGGAGCAGGAGGATTCACCAGATGTTGTTCCTGGTATGCTTCGTGTATTTCATTTTGATGTTTATGTGCTGTTAGACCCTAGGCAATTTTGTCTTATGTGACCCCGTTAGTTAATGTGAATTTTGAGGTAAGTTCTGAAAAGATCCTTGAGCCTTTCTTGGTTTCTACTCCAGTAGGTGAGTTAGTTATTGCTAAACAAATCTATAAAAAGTATCCTATCACTATCCTTCATAAAGTCATGTTAGCAAACTTGATAGAGTTAGATATGGTTGATTTTGATCTTATCCTTGGTATGGAATGGCTCCATTCCTGTTATGCCTTTATAGATTGTCACACCTATGTGGTGAAGTTTCGGTTTCCAGATGAGCCAATTTTTGAGTGGTCAGGTAATTCAATATCTCCTAAGAGTCATTTCATATCTTATCTCAAAACCAGAAAGTTGATATCCAAAGGTTGTATTTATCATCTATTTCGGGTTAAAGACATAAAGTCTGAGACTCCAATCCTTCAGTCTGTTCGAGTGGTCAATGAATTTCCTGAAGATTGTCCAAAAGATCTCCTAGGGGTACCTCCTGATAGGGAAATAGAATTTGGTAATAACCTTCTCCCAGATACTCAGCCTATTTTTATCACTCCATATCGTATGGCTCCCACAGAGCTTAAGGAGTTGAAAGAGCAACTCATAAATCTTTTAGATAAAGACTTCATAAGGCCTAATATTTCTCCATGGGGCGTTCTCATCCTATTCGTATGAAAGAAAGATGGTTCTTTGTGAATGTACATTGACTATCGTCAGCTAAATAAGGTCACAGTCAAGAACAAATATCCTCTTTCTAGAATTGATGACTTATTTGATCAACTCCAAGGTGGAAGTTATTTATCAAAAATAGACCTTCGATCTGGCTATCATTAGCTTAAAGTAAGGGAATGTGATATTCCAAAGAAAGCTTTCAGAACTCGTTATGGTCATTTTGAGTTTCTAGTCATGTCTTTCGGGCTAACCAATGCTCCAACAGTTTTTATGGACCACATGAACCTAGTGTTCAAACAATATCTAGATATGTTTGTCATAGTATTGATAGATGATATCCTTGTGTACTCCAATAGCGAGAATGACCATTTAGATCATCTTAGAATTGTCTTGGAAACTCTTAGAGATCATCAATTGTTTGCCAAATTTAGTAAGTGCAAATTTTGGCTAAGATCAGTCGCCTTTCTTGGTCATATTATTTTCGCTGATGGCATTAGAGTAGATCCCCAAAAGACAAAAGCCTTAAGAAATTGGCCTAGACCTATCTCTCTGTTAGACATTAAAAGTTTCTTGGGTCTAACTGGTTACTACCGCCATTTTGTTGAAGGTTTCTCATCTATTGCATCCTCGATGTCTAGATTAACCCCAAAAAAGTTAAGTTCCAGTGGTTAGATTCCAGCAAGAAGAGTTTTTAGGAGTTGAAGACTCGACCTACTACAACCCCAGTCTTAACGTTATACAATGGTACAAATGATTTTGTGGTGTATTGTGATGCCTCTAGAGTTGGTTTGGGTTGTGTGTTGATGCAGAGAGGTAAGGTCATAGCCTATGCCTCTAGACAACTTAAGCCTCATGAATAGAACTACCCAACCCATGATCTTGAATTAGCTGCTGTGGTGTTTGCGTTGAAAATTTGGAGGCACTATCTGTATGGTGTGCATGTTGATGTGTTCACAGACCATAAAAGCTTACAATATATATTTACTCAGAGGGAGATGAACCTTCGACAGAGAAGGTAGTTAGAATTATTGAAAGATTATGACATGAGTGTGTTGTATCATCCGGGCAAGGCCAATATAGTGGCAGACGCCCTTAGTAGATTGTCAATGGGAAGTGTTGCTCATACGGAGAATGATAAGAAAGAGTTGGATCGAGAAGTTCATTGTTTGGCTAGATTGGGTATTAGGTTGGTTGACTCAGCTGAAGGGAATGTTTAGGTTCAGGGTAGTTCCTAATCTTTCCTAGTTTCAGAAGTGAAGGAGAAGCAAGACCTGGATTCTAGTTTGGTCAGATTCTAGGAGTCAGTTAAAGACCAAAAGGTAGAGGTTTTCTCCTAAGGGGGAGATGACGTGTTGAGATACCAGAATAGATTGTGTGTACCTTGTGTTGATGAGTTGAGACAGAGAAATATGGCTGAAGCGCATAGTGCACGTTATTCTATTCATCCAGGTGCTATCAAGATGTACCATGACTTGCAGAAAATCTATTTGTGGAGTGGTATGAAGAGAGATATAGCAGAGTTCATAGCTAAGTGTGCGACTTATCAACAGGTTAAGGTAGAGCACCAAAGATCTGGTAGTATGCTGCAACAGTTTTTCATCCCCCTTGGAAGTGGGAAAAGGTCAATATGGACTTTGTGACTGGTTTACCCCATTCGTGTCATCATCATGATTCGGTTTGAGTTATTGTAGATAGATTGACTAAGTCAGCGCATTTCTTGCCAGTTTATACATCCCATACAGCTGAGGATTATGCTAAGTTGTATATTCGAGAGTTAGTCAGATTACATGGAGTTTCCTTGTTTATAATCTTAGATAGGGGTACTCAGTTTACTTCCCAGTTTTGGAGAGCCTTTCAGAAGGGTCTTGGTACCTAAGTCCATCTTATTTCAACTTTCCACTCTTAAAAAGATGGTCAAGCAGAGAGGACCATCCATACTCTAGAGGATATGTTGAGGGCATGTGCTCTTCATTTGAAAGGTAGTTGGGATAAGCATTTTCCATTGATCGAGTTTGCGTATAATAACAGTTATCAGTCTAGTATTCAGATGGCCCCATTTGAGGATCTTTATGGAAGGAGATGTAGATTACCCATAAGTTAGATTGAGATGGGTGAAGTCGCTTGGCTAGGGCTTGATGCAGTGTACGAACCTATGGAGAAAGTTAAGTTGATTAGGAGAAGATTAAAAATAGCCTAGGTCATCAGAAATCCTATGCATATGTGAGAAGAAGGGACCTTGAGTTTGAGGTTGGTGATCCAGTGTATCTGAAGGTTTCACCCATAAAAGGGGTGAAGAGATTTGGCAAGAAGGGGGAGCTTAGTCCCCGGTCTGTTGGACCTTTCAGAATTGTGAGTCATATTGGGAAAGTAGCTTATGAGCTTGATTTTCCAGCAGACTTGTCAGCCGTTCATCCTATATTTCACGTCTCTATGCTTAAGAAGTGCATCGGTGACTCCACCGTTATAGTTCCTTTAGAAAGCTGAGATATTCAAAACAACCTTTCATATGAAGAGATTCTAGTTGAGATTTAGATCATCATATCCTTAGACTAAGGAACAAAGAAGTTCCCATGGTCAAAGTTCTTTGGCGGAATCAATCATTTGAGGGTGCCACTTGGGAAGCAGAAGCAGATATGAGAGCTTAGTACCCTCGCCTTTTATCCACAAACTTAGATTTAGCCTAAGGTAATACTCTTCCTTGATTCAGTTCTTTTCTAATCATATATTCAGCTATATAGTTGCCCTTATGTAAGTTCATGCACTCACAGAACTACTCAGAAGCTCAACATGATTTAGATTCAGTTTTGCAATTTACTTCGATTGTGCATGCTAGTCTATTGCTTCAGATTTTCCTCAGTATTCTTAGTCTAACCAGCAATATTCGAGGACGAATATTTCCAAGGGGGAGATATTGTAATACACTGAGACTTTTCCTAGCTTGAATTTATCCCTAAAATGTTAAGGGATAGCTTCCAAAATAAATACTATTTATTTCGTGTAGAATTCTTCAGATTTAGACTTCCCATTACATGGGAAATTGAATTATCTTTTCATCAATACAAAATTCGCCTAAATCCGACAATCGATGAAAGAGTTATGGCTATTTTAAGTTCTAGTCATAAAACACCGTGATATAGGCCCTTAGTGCATCACGGAGTAGCATAAAATCACAATTGTCAATTTTTTGTGAGACTCCATAATTTTGGCGCATCGCGGAGAGGCCCAATTTCCCATTTGGTAATTTCTAGTGAGACCTCGCGATACTGGCACGTCCCGCCAGTAGTTAAAATTACAAACTAAAGGGGCTCCATGATTGTGGCGCATCGCGGTGAAAGCTCAGTTCCTGCTTGTCCATTTCCAGTGAGCCACCACGATAGTGGCGCGTCGCGGTGGCCACCCAGTTTGCAAAAAATTTGTTTTTCCAGTTACGTTTCAAAGATTAAAGGGGGTACTTTGGTCGTTCTCCCAGCCCTTAGTTAACGATTGTTATTTCATGATTTTTTATACCATGAGTACCCTAAGATAAGACAATTCTCAGATTTTTTATAAAGATCAGACCTTTTGGTCCTAAGCTAAGATAAAGAATCCACTTTGTTCATGTGACTTGAGATTTAAAGAAAGAAAAGCATAATTGGTTGTCTTGTAAACCCTTGTGCTAATTTGAAGTGGATTTTCTTAAGATTTTGAGCATAAGAATGGGAGTAGTATTTAGCACCGAGATGGGTATGTTACTATG
>JAPEIP010000003.1:64536476-64546529 GCA_026120095.1 Capsicum chinense
ATAAGCATTTTCCATTGATCGAGTTTGCGTATAATAACAGTTATCAGTCTAGTATTCAGATGGCCCCATTTGAGGATCTTTATGGAAGGAGATGTAGATTACCCATAAGTTAGATTGAGATGGGTGAAGTCGCTTGGCTAGGGCTTGATGCAGTGTACGAACCTATGGAGAAAGTTAAGTTGATTAGGAGAAGATTAAAAATAGCCTAGGTCATCAGAAATCCTATGCATATGTGAGAAGAAGGGACCTTGAGTTTGAGGTTGGTGATCCAGTGTATCTGAAGGTTTCACCCATAAAAGGGGTGAAGAGATTTGGCAAGAAGGGGGAGCTTAGTCCCCGGTCTGTTGGACCTTTCAGAATTGTGAGTCATATTGGGAAAGTAGCTTATGAGCTTGATTTTCCAGCAGACTTGTCAGCCGTTCATCCTATATTTCACGTCTCTATGCTTAAGAAGTGCATCGGTGACTCCACCGTTATAGTTCCTTTAGAAAGCTGAGATATTCAAAACAACCTTTCATATGAAGAGATTCTAGTTGAGATTTAGATCATCATATCCTTAGACTAAGGAACAAAGAAGTTCCCATGGTCAAAGTTCTTTGGCGGAATCAATCATTTGAGGGTGCCACTTGGGAAGCAGAAGCAGATATGAGAGCTTAGTACCCTCGCCTTTTATCCACAAACTTAGATTTAGCCTAAGGTAATACTCTTCCTTGATTCAGTTCTTTTCTAATCATATATTCAGCTATATAGTTGCCCTTATGTAAGTTCATGCACTCACAGAACTACTCAGAAGCTCAACATGATTTAGATTCAGTTTTGCAATTTACTTCGATTGTGCATGCTAGTCTATTGCTTCAGATTTTCCTCAGTATTCTTAGTCTAACCAGCAATATTCGAGGACGAATATTTCCAAGGGGGAGATATTGTAATACACTGAGACTTTTCCTAGCTTGAATTTATCCCTAAAATGTTAAGGGATAGCTTCCAAAATAAATACTATTTATTTCGTGTAGAATTCTTCAGATTTAGACTTCCCATTACATGGGAAATTGAATTATCTTTTCATCAATACAAAATTCGCCTAAATCCGACAATCGATGAAAGAGTTATGGCTATTTTAAGTTCTAGTCATAAAACACCGTGATATAGGCCCTTAGTGCATCACGGAGTAGCATAAAATCACAATTGTCAATTTTTTGTGAGACTCCATAATTTTGGCGCATCGCGGAGAGGCCCAATTTCCCATTTGGTAATTTCTAGTGAGACCTCGCGATACTGGCACGTCCCGCCAGTAGTTAAAATTACAAACTAAAGGGGCTCCATGATTGTGGCGCATCGCGGTGAAAGCTCAGTTCCTGCTTGTCCATTTCCAGTGAGCCACCACGATAGTGGCGCGTCGCGGTGGCCACCCAGTTTGCAAAAAATTTGTTTTTCCAGTTACGTTTCAAAGATTAAAGGGGGTACTTTGGTCGTTCTCCCAGCCCTTAGTTAACGATTGTTATTTCATGATTTTTTATACCATGAGTACCCTAAGATAAGACAATTCTCAGATTTTTTATAAAGATCAGACCTTTTGGTCCTAAGCTAAGATAAAGAATCCACTTTGTTCATGTGACTTGAGATTTAAAGAAAGAAAAGCATAATTGGTTGTCTTGTAAACCCTTGTGCTAATTTGAAGTGGATTTTCTTAAGATTTTGAGCATAAGAATGGGAGTAGTATTTAGCACCGAGATGGGTATGTTACTATGGTTTCATACCCCAAAACTACGTGCCACCATAGGATTAAGATTATCCCTACTTCTACGTGGATGACTAAGATTGTGATCATATAAGATAAGAAGTTCTATTCCAATAGCAAGGGTAGAACGGCCCTACCCAATGGGGGCAAGACATGGGACTCCATAGATACTCACATAGTGTATGTCGGTTAGAAGAACTTCCCCAAAAGATATCCCCTACTCTTAAAATAGTCTATTGGCTTAAAGACTTAGGATAAAAGTATGTGTTTTGGAGACTATGGTTTTAAGATTCCTAAAGTCTTGAGATAAATTATTCCCCTTTACAGTTAACAAGATAATGTAGTAGTTTTTAGAAAAAAACACATTTTAGAATTAAATGTAACAACTCACAAGATCTATTCTATATGCTTTATTGTTCATGAATTATGATCTCCAGTTTTTAGATTTCTCAAGCCTCTGTGAGTTATTTTCATTTAGCATGCATGATTTTATAAATTGTGATGACATTGTTTACTTATTGCATTCACCCCTATATACTCAGTACATCACCAAAGTACTGATCCACATATACGTCTATGTGCTACATTGTCTCATAATGTAGGTTCAGATGATCAGTCTCAACAACGTGAGTAATTTTCGAGCATCTCATCTATATCCCTGCAGTTGGTAAGTCCTCATAGTTCGGGACATAGTTATTCATATTTTCAGTTATTAGTAGACGCTTTATTATTCATTTTAGACAGTTTGAATTAGCTGGGGCCTGTCCTAGTGACTCTAGATTCAGTCAGTAGAGGCTTGTCGGACTACTAGATTTAGTTTTAGACTTTTGATTTAGTATTCAGATTTTTCAGTATTGTTGTACTGAGACTTGTGAGATTAGTATGTTTCCGATAAGATTTTTGCATTTATTATGTTTTTATATTCTTATTTCCCCTATTTTGAGATTCAGATGAAGTAGAAAAGCAGCCAGGGTTAGCTCAGGACTATTTGTAGTTCAGAGCACCGTGTAGCATCCCGAAAAATAGATTTTGGGGCATTAAAAACTTGGTATCAAGGCCTAAGGTTTAGAGAGTCCTAGGGAGTGAGACAAGCCGTGTTATGTAGAGTTTTGATCATCGGTGTGAAGCGTGCCACATCTATGAGCAAGAGGCTATGGAGCATTTTAGAAAATCATCTTTTCTTTCATGATCTATCGTGTATTTAGTGTCTCTATCTGCTTCTAACTTGTGTTTTCGCCTGACAGAAAATTCCTCCTTGTCGAGCACGCAGAAATGATAACCGACTATCTCAGCCCACAGATTCTTTGAATGAGAACAACATCTCAGCCCGCAGATTCTTTGAATGAGAATATGTCACATGCAGAGTTTCGGGTTGTCTTTTAGGAGCTAACCCATGTTGTGATAGCTAATGTTCAGGGTACCCGTCAGGCTGCAGCCCCACTTCAGCAAGACGGGGACTTAGCCCCACTTTATTTTAGTTGTGCATGCTATCTTATATTCTTAGATTCCTTAGAAATTTCAGCTTTACTAGTCACATTCGAGGACGAATGTTTCCTAGGGGGAGATATTGAAGTACCCTATACTTTTACTAGCTAAAATCCATCCCTAGAATGTTAAAGAATAGATTCCAAAATAGATAATAATTATTTTGTATGGAATTCTTTGGATTTAGACTTTTCATGGTGTGGGAAATTGATTAAGCTTTCCATCAATACCAAATTTGCCCAATTTCGACACTTGGTAAAGGAGTTATCGCACTTTTAAGTTGGCAGTGTGCCACCCGAGCCTTTAGCACGTCGTGAAGATAAGAAAATTCAAATTTGTCAATTTCCAGTGGCTCTCCGCAATATTGGCACATCGCGGAGAGGGCCAAATCCCTAATTGTCCTATTCTAGTGAATGTCCGCGATATTGGTGCATCACATTAAGTTTCCAGGTCCCAACCAAGGTGGCAACGCTATACCACCACATCGCGCCACCATGCATATTTCCTAGTTGGCATTTTCTAGTGGCTAGGCGTGATAGTGGCGCGTCGCACCAAGGCAAAAATTCAGGATTTTGGTCATTTTTCCAGTTCTATTTATGAGTTTAAAAGGGGTATTTGGTAAAGTACCTATTCCCAAATCCATCCAAAAATATAAGATTTATCAAATTTCAAAACACCTTATGCTTCATTCATCTTTCTCTCTCAATCAAAACCCTAAGGCTCATACAAAAAAACCCAAAATTCCTCCATTAATTCTCCAAGATAATTCAAGATTAAGGATTCCCAATACAAGAGCATTAACAATTCATCTCCAAAGCATCAATAGAGATCCAGGATTCAAGTCTTAGCTTCTAGTTCATTAATTAAGGTATGTGGGATTTGAACAAGGATTATTCTTTCATCCATGGGCCCAAAACTTTATTTTAATTACAAATTTACTGCAACTTATATGATTTTCCATGAAATTCAAGTTAGGGTTTATACCCATGATCATTATTTGCAAGATTATGAGATTTTCCATATTTAGAAGTTGAATTACATGATTATATTTATATTTCCATGTGTATTGTTGAAATTTCCAGATTTTATGATGAATTAAAAGTGTTTAAATTATCAAGCATGAATTTTAGATGTTTTAATGCAAAGATTGACGCATGGGTCGTTAAGCCCCAATTTAAGATTGTTATTTCACGATTATTTTTGCTATGATCACCCTTAGATAAGATTACTCACAGATTTTGACAAAGATTTGACCTTTTTGTCTTAAGCTAAGATAAAAATCCACTTTATTCAGATAACTTGAGATTTAAAGAAAGAAAAGTATATTTGGTTTTCTTGTAAACCTTTGTGCTATTTTTTTGAAGTGGGTTTCTTAAGATTTTGAGCATATGAATGGGAGTAGTATTTTTCACCGAGATGGGTAAGTTACTATGTTTTCATACCCCAGAACTACGTGCCACCGTAGGTACAGATTTTTAGATTATTCCCACTTCTATGTGGATAACTCAGATTGTGATAACTCAGATTAGATTATTCTATTTCAATGGCAAGGGTAGAACAACTCTACCTAACGGGGCCAGTTGTGGGACTCCATAGATGCTTATATGGTGTATGTCGGTTAGAAGTACCTCCCAAATTGATGTCCCCTACTCTTAAAACAAATTAATTGATTTGAAGCCTTAAGACATGCAGAATAAGTTTCAGAATTTATTCAGCCTATATGATTTGAGAATAAGAATAGAATATAGATTTCAGAACTAAGTGTAATGGCTCATAAGATTTAGATTGCATGTTTTATTATTCATGATTTGACTTTCAGATTTCAGATTAATCAAGCTTAAGTGGGTTATTTATATTTAGCATGCATTATGTTTTCTATAAACTGTGATGATATTGTTTACTTATTTCATGCACCCCCATATACTTAGTAGATCATCAAAATACTGATCCATATATACGTCTGTGTGCTACATTGTCCAATAATGTAGGTTCAGGTGCTCAGTCTCAGCAGTGAGAGTGATTTTCGACCATTTCATCTATATCCCTGTAGTTGGTGAATCCTCTTGGTTCGGGGACTTAGCTATTCAGATTTCCAATTGTTAGTAAATGTTTTCATTACTCTTTTCAGATAGGCTGAGTCAGCTGGGGCTTATCCCAGTGACTCTCTAGATTCAGTTAGTAGAGGCTTATCGAACTACTAGATTCAGTCTTAGATTTTAGATGTCGTATTTAGACCTTTCAGTATTTGTTTTATTAGATTTATGTGATCAGTATTTTCAGATGTACTCAGACTTTTTAGATAGTTTTCCACATTGTCAATATTGTATATTCATATTTCCCTATTTCAGATTCAGAGCTAATAGAAAGCTGTCAGGGTTAGCTCAGGACTACTTATAGTTCAGAGCACCGTGTGGTATTCTGAGAATCAGAGTTTGGGGTGTTACAAACTTGGTACCAGAGCCTAAGGTTTAGAGAGTTCTAGGGAGTCAGACAAGCCGCATTACATAGAGTCTTGATCACCGGTGTGAAGCATGCCACATCTATGAGCAAGAGGCTATGGAGCGTTTTAGGAAAATCTTCTCTTTTTTTCATAATCCATCGTTCTTACAACTATCTCTATATGCTATTAACTCATGCTCTTTTATGACAGAATATGCCTCCTAGAGAGCTAATGCCCGTAGAAATGATAACCAGCCACCTCAGCCCGCAGATCCTTTGAATGATAATATGTCACATGTAGAGTTCCGGGCTACCTTTCAGGCGCTAGCCCAAGATGTGAAAGCAAATTTTTAGGTAACCTTCAGGCTGCATCCTCACCAAAGCAAGATGGAGACTAAGCCACAACCAGAATTAGAATTTTTTTGAGAATAAATCTTTCAGAATTCTTTGGGTCGAAGGCAGGTGAGGACCTACTACTTTATCTTGATGAGAGGAAGAAGATCACCTAAATTATCTATATTTCTAATGAGGAGAGTGTAGAATTGGCTACCTATAGGCTGAAGGATATTTCTCATGATTGGGTGGTGATATGTAAGAAAAGTAGATGAAAGAATGCAACTCCCATGACTTGGTAGATTTTTTTGGATGCATTTTTAGACAAATTCTTCCCACTTAACATGAGGAAAGCTAAGATAGAAGATTTCATGAACCTGAGGCAGGGCTCTATGACAGTGAAGAAGTATTGCCTCAAGTTCAGCCAGTAGTCTAAGTATGCCCCTGATCATATGGTTGACTCTAGGTCAAGCATGCATAAGTTTGTGACCGGTGTATTTGGATTGGTAGTTAAGGTGTATAGAAAGGCTATGCTCAATAGAGACATAGATCTTTCTAGATTGATAATGCATGCTCAGCAGATTGAGGCAGAGAAGATGAAGGAAAGAGAAAGTAAATAAGAAGGCTAGAACAGGGTAGTTTAATTATGGTCAGAATAGGTATGGAGGAGGAAATCGTTCACAGTTTCAGAATCGTTCATCTATGCCCACACCTTTTTTTGCCAGTGCTCCCACACCCAAAAATAGACCAAAACAGTGGGGTAAGTCTTCTATGTCCAGATCCCAGAATAGTGTGTGTGGGAAGCCTAATCATCCTCTATGTCCAGATTATAGTAAAAATCATAGAGGTAAATGTTTGTGGGGTCAGAAAAGTTGTTGTAGTTGTGGCTAGGAGGGTCACAAAATCAAGGAATACCCGCATGCTTGACGGGAAATAGATATGCACATCCCCAGACTCAGGCTAATAGTGCACCAGCTCCTCTAGGTCGCCCAGCCCCTTCCCAGGGCACTTCAGCCAGTACCGGAGGCGGTCAGTGCTAGCATCATTTCTATGCCTTACCATCCTGCCAGGAGTAGGAGGATACTCCAGATGTTGTTACCGGTATGCTTCGTGTCTTTCATTTTGATGTTTATATGTTGTTAGACCATAGGTAAGGTTTCTCTTATGTGACCCCGTTAGTTGTTGCAAATTTTGAGATAAAATCTGAAGAGATCCTTGAGCCTTTCTTAGTTTCTACTCCAGTAGGTGGATCAGTTATTGCTAAGCAAATCTACAAGAAGTGTCCTATCACTGTCTTTCATAGAGTCATGTTAGCAAACTTGATAGAGTTAGACATGGTTGATTTTGATCTTATTCTTGGTATGTATTGGATCTATTCCTGTTATGCTTTTATAGATTGTTGCACCCGAGTGGTAAAGTTTCAGTTTCCAAATGAGATAGTCTTTGAGTGGGTAGGTAATTCAACGTCTCCCAAGAGTCATTTCATATCTTATCTTATGGTCGGAAGGTTGATTTCCAAAGGTTGAATTTACCATCTATTTCGAGTTAAAGATATAAAGTCTGAGACTCTAACAGTTCAGTCCATTAATGGAGTAAGTAAGTTTCCTGATGTCTCTCGAGAATATCTCCCAGGGGTACCTCCCGATAGAGAGATAGAATTTTGTATTAAACTTTTTCCAGATACTCAATCTATTTTTATCCCTCCATATCATATGGCTCCCGCAGAGCTTAAAGATTTGAAAGAGCAACTCAAAGATCTTTTAGATAAAGGTTTCATAAGACCTAGTGTTTCCCTATGGGGCACTCTCGTCCTATTTGTCTGAAAGAAATATGGTTCTTTGCGTATGTGTATTGACTATTGTTAGCTAAATAAGGTGACAGTCAAGAACAAATATCCTCTTCCTAGAATTGATGACCTATTTGATCAATTACAAGGTGCCAGTTATTTTTCAAAGATAGACCTTAGATCCGGCTATCATCAGCTTAAAGTAAGGGAGTGTGATATTCCAAAGACACTTTTAGAACCAGCTATGGTCATTTTGAGTTTCTAGTCATGTCTTTTGGACTAACCAATGCTCCAGTATCTTTCATGGACCTCATGAATTGAGTATTTAAAAAGTAACTAGACATGTTTGTCATAGTATTCATAGATCATATCCTGGTATACTCTCGCAATGAGGATGACCATGCAGATCATCTTAGAACTATCTTGCAAACTGTTATAGATTATCAATTGTTTGCCAAATTCAGTAAGTGTGAATTTTGGATAAGATCTGTAGCCTTTCTCGATCATATTATTTCAGCTGATGGCATTAGAGTCAATCCCCAAAAGACAAAACTCATAAGAAATTAGGCTAGACGTATCTCTCTGTTAGACATTAGGAGTTTCTTGGGTCTAGCTGGTTACTACCACCATTCTATTGAAGGTTTATTATCTATTGGATCCCCGATGTCTAGATTAGCCCAAAACAAAGTTAAGTTCCTGTGGTCAGATTCCTACGAGAAGAGTTTTCAGGAGTTGAAGACTCGACAAACTTCAGCCCCAGTTTTAGCATTACCTGATGGTACAGACGACTTTGTTGTTTATTGTGATTCCTCTAGAGTTGGTTTGGGTTGTGTGTTAATGCAGAGAGGTAATGCCATAGCCTATGCCTCTAGATATTTGAAGTCTCGTGAAAAGAATTACCCAAACCATGGCTTGGAATTAGCTGTTGTGGTGTTTGCTTTGAAAATATGGAGATATGATCTGTATGGTGTGCATGTTGATGTGTTCATGGACCAAAAAAGTGTACAATATGTGTTTACTCAGAGAGAGTTGAATCTTCATCAGAGAAGGTGGTTGGAGTTGTTGAAGGATTATGATATGAGTGTGTTGTATCATCCGGGCAAGGCAAATGAATGGCAGACCCCCTTAGTAGGTTGTCTATGGGCAGTGTTGCTCATATGGAGAATGATAAGAAAGAGTTAGCTCGAGAAGTTCATCATTTGGCTAGATTGGGTGTTAGGTTGGTTAATTCAGCTGAAGAGAATGTTTGGGTTCAGAGTAGTTCCGAATCTTCCCTAGTTTCAGAAGTGAAAGAGAAATAAGATATGGATTCTAGTTTGGTCAAACTGAAGGAGTTGGTTAAAGACCAAAAGGTAGAGGTTTTCTCCCGAGGGGGAGATGGTGTGCTGAGATATAAGAATAGATTGTGTGTGCCTTGTGTTTATGATTTGAGATAGAGAATTATGGCTGAAGAACATGGTGCACGTTTGTAATAACCTAGGAAATTTTTTATTGAAATTTTGTGCGTAAACGTGTTGGGTTCTATCTTCTAGAATGAATTATAAATTTTTTCATGCAGAATATCTTAGATTATGACCCACCATTGCATAGAGTATGGAATAAGATTTCTAACGATATATGGGTCATCCAAAACGGACACCCGAGCGACGAGTTATGAACATGTCGATCGAACCGTGAATAGTAGTGAACAGGAAACATGCAGGAAAAAGTACTGAGGCCTGGCGTATTTTTGCTCTAACTTTAAACGATCATAACTCCTTGTACATAATGATCTGGGTGATCTACTATATATCAATGGAAAGATTTGCGAGTCCACTTTCCAATGAAATTGGTTTCATCCAATTTGTCTATCGGAGCAAAAAAGTTATGGTCGATCTACTTCAGCGTATCAAAAGTGAAATTTTGGGTCAACTTCAAACGATTATAACTCCTCGTACACAATGATCTGGGTGAGATACTATATATCAACGGAAAGATATGAGATTCCTCTTTCTAATAAAATTGGTTTTATCCAATTTGGATATCGGAGTAAAACGTTATGGCTGATCTACTTCAGACTATCAAAATAGTCCACCAAAGGACAAATTCGAGATATATTTGATTTTTAGGGGCATTTTGGTAATTTCTCCTCACCCAAAATCCATCCAAACCCTATATTAAAGCCTATTAGAAGCATTATATGTTATATTTCATCAAATTCCCTCAAAAAGAAAACCCTAAGCTCCTACATCCAACTTCAAGAATCTCCAAAGTTCACCATTAATTCTGCAAA
>JAPEIP010000003.1:64557675-64574925 GCA_026120095.1 Capsicum chinense
ACACACTGTCAGATAAGGGTGTGATTCTTAGAAGTCATCCTTGCATTCCAGAATTATGTATCCAGCATAGGTTGAGACATCAACACTGTCAGATAAGGGTTGCTGAGGTGGATAAACACTGTCAGATGAGGGTCCCATCGTTCTCTTTTGGGGACACTACCAGATGAGGGTCACCCATAGCTTGTCCTTACTAGTGATGCGGTATTGACACCCTTCCAATTGGGGTTACAGATTGGACCCCAATACTAATATATTGCGTTATATAGGGCATGTCAGTTAGATAACTACTTCCCACAGTTTCAGTTACAAATCAGGACTGTCAGATATAGTCATTCAGTCTCAGTAATAGAACTCAGATAGTTCTACAGAATTTAGGACTGTCAGATGTAGTCACCCCAGAACAAAATGAAACTCAGGTAGTTCCATCAGAAACTAGACTTTTAGATACAGTCGCTTAGTATTAGTTATTTTAGTTATACGGTTATCAGTATCTTATGTTATCAGTACTCAGATTTAGTAATCATGTTATCACGAACTCAATTATATTTATTATGTATTCACACATGTATTCTCGTATTCATGTTGTTCAGTCAGTTATATAGTTCATGCATGTGAACCCTTTGCATTCAGCCTACCTCACATGCATACCAGTACATTCAATCGTATTGACGTATTTGCTCTATAATGTTTTATACCATATGTTCAGAAGCACGAGTTCTAGAGCATTAGTAGCATTCCAATACTCAGCAATTTGAGTCAACAGTGAGTCCTCATCCTTCGAGGGCATGAGCATTATCTTATTATTCTAGTACTTAGTTTATTTCAGTAGTTTGAGTTAGTTGGGGACATGTCCCATCAACTCCTTATTCAGACAGTTAGAGGCTTTTCAGACTATCATGTTCAGTCAGTTTATTAGTTTGTTTTGGGTATTTCATACCCTGCGTAGATGTTATATTTTATTTGATATTGTGTCTCAGTTTTGAACCTTATGGCCTTACAACCTTTATTTCTGCATTTACACAGTATATTATGAAGTGTTCAGGTACAACTATCAGTCATGGGTTAGCTTGTGGTCCTTCGAGGTCATGAGCACCGTGTAGCATTCTGGGTACTAGATTTGGGGCGTTACACTGCTACATGAATTAGATCTCCATTTTGGTCTCTTAAGCAAAATGCCCATGAACTTTTTCCAGTATTTCCTTTTGATACTCCACCCCTATTATATTTTACCCAATCCTGTGCTGGTACCTCTCATATAACTAGTATAGCTGTAAGTTTAGGCTTCAATTGATTGAATTGCTCTAAGATATCTGGCCATTCATATAGGAACTCCATTGCTAGATTTCTAACTTTAAGCAACATCCTTAGATACCTAGTCACATTAAATATTAACCTCTGCTCTGCTATTCCTTTGCCGTTATGATTCAAAGAATTTTTTCTCCTCTACAACTCCCACATTATGATTGCTGGAATTGCTCTATAGTATGCTTTTTCCCTTGCCTTGACTGGTGCTTCCCACCAAAAAAAAATGGTATTCCTCAGGCTCATTCCTTGTATGTTGATACCTGCAAAAGAAGAAAAGTAGGACCAGGTCCTGTTAGTAATTTGTGATCTCAACAACACATGAGACATAGTCTCTTGTATTGGATTTTGCAGCACCAGCATCTTGATGGTCCCTCTACTCCCCATCTTCTAATTGTAGCATCCACTGCAACTTTACCACTCCATATTCTCCACATGAAAAAACACATTTTGAAAGGTAATCCTTTTATCCACAGCTGCTTATAAAACTCTATAGTGTTTTCCTTATGCCTCACATACTGCCAAGCAGATTTGACAGTAAACTTTCCTTTTGTATCTATGCTCCATATTGCTATATCATCCTGCCCTGGTTGCTGAGGAGGTTTCACTTTTTGCTTTATGTGATCCACAATATCATCTGTGAACAATTCTATTAACACATCCCTATTCCATTGGTCATTAATTACCAAATCCTTGACTTGCTTGTACCTATCATCCCATTCTTTACTGTCCTGTATTACTGAGTACAAATCACTAATACCACTTCAGTTATCATACCATATGTGAGATTCTTCTCCTTTAAACCTCCAATTAATGAGGTGATTTATAAGTTCCCTCACTTGTAACATCTTCTTCCAAACTTGAGATCCTCCTCCTGTTTTCCATATAATTTCTTTTGGATGGTATTTACTGCAATACTTGTTCTTCATATAGTCACTCCAAGTAGTTTTCCAAGTCCTGAAATTCCACCATAGTTTACAAAACAAAGTTGTAGATATATCTTGTAATTGTCTAAAACCCAGACCCACTTCCTCTACTGGTAAACATAATTTAGATCAAGATACCCAATGTTTGCCTTTACCTCCTACTAAACTACTAAAAAAGAACCTTATAAAGGGTTTATGAATAGCATCTAGTACATTCTTAGGTGGATTCATAACAGATAAACAATGTATTGGTATACTCTGCAACACATGATTGATTAAAACATCTCTTCCCTCAAAAGATAAAGTTTACCTTTCTAATCCTGCAATTTATTTCTTATTCTATTCATTAGCTGCTAGTAATAGACCTTCTTTTTCCTCATATAGAAAATAGGACATCCTAGATATATGAATGGAAATTCTTGCCTTAATATTCCTGTAGCAACTTCAGCCATGACTACTACTCCATTAGAGACACTTCCATGCATATACAAAGCACTTTTTCCATGTTGATCTTCTGACCTGAAACCCTTTCATAATTCTTAAATGTTGATGTCACTAATTGCAATGTGTGGTGTTCAGCTTTAAGTATAATGATTATATCATCTGCAAAGGCTAGATGATTAATTTTTGGACTCCCTCTAGGCATACCAAATAGCTTGTATTCTTTATTTACCATGAAATCCTTCAGAATTCTAGATAGCATTTCAGCTGCAATAATAAAAAGGGGTAGATGACAAAAGATCTCCTTATTTCAGACCCCTGGAGGACTTAAAAAATCCTCTAGGTTGTCCATTCATCAGTATAGAATACTAGTCATTAGATAATAACCTAAAAATCATGTCTATGATTTCTTCACAAAAACCTATTCTTGTTAGCACCTTAGTCAGAAATAGCCACTCAAATCTATCATAATCCTTCATCATATCCAACTTTAATATCAAATTAGGGACTTTACCTCTCTTCCTGATTTCATATACTATCTCTTGAACCACTAAGATATTCTCTGCAATGCTTTTCCCTTAAACAAAACCTGCATGTTTCTCAGATACTATATCTGGTAACATACTCTTTAACCTCTCATGAATGATTCTTGAAAAAATATTATTCACAAAGTTGCTAAGAGATATAGGCCTTAGATTTGAGAAAGTATTTACCACTAAGTTTTTTGGTAACAACATTAAATTAGTATGTGTGATAAATCTAAGAAGTTCATACCCACAGAAAAAAGCTATTACCATCTGTTGAAGATCATTTGATACTATGCTCCAAGCATCCTAGAAGAAAGCACCTATCATACTATCAGGACCAGCTGCACTGTCTCTATTTAGACCCATGACTACTAATTTCACTTTTTCAATAGTTGGAATGCTTTTCAAATTCACATTTTGAAATTCTGATATTACTTTTGGCAATCCATCCAACATAGTGAAATCCTCAGTATCTTTCTACTTTTGAAATTGCCTTTGATAAAAATTGATTGCAACCTCAGCAATATCATCTTGATTGTCCAACCAATCTCCTTCACCATTCTGAATTCTTTGGATCTTGAGTCGTGTTCTTCTTCCTCTTACCACAGTATGAAAAAATTTTGTGTTTCTTTCACCATCTTTAAACCAGTCAAAGCCAACCTTCTGTCTCTAAAATTCCTCCTCCCTCTTTAATTGTAAAGCTAATTCAGCTTGTGCTCTATTTACCCCAGTAGGATCTTTCTGAAATTGCTTCTCTCTCACTTTAATTACCTCTTCAAGTGTATATTTCCAAAAATTTGCTTACTCAACTGGGTCAAAGCTTCTTTAGTATTCTTCAATTTTTGATGAAATATGCTGAAAGGATCCCCTGCTATCTCCACATTCCAATTATTTCTTATAACCTCCAAGCATGATTTTTTCTTCAGCCAAAAGTTGAGAAATCTAAATGGCTTAACCACCTTCTTCTGAATTATGCTGCATTGTAATAATACAGGTGTATGATCTGTGATACTTCTCACCAAATTCTCCACCTTAGTAACTGGAAATTATCCTTGCCATTTATCATTGACAAGAACTTTATCCAACCTTTTAAAAATGTAATCAACATCTATTCTGCCATTCCACCAAATGAATTTGCTTTCCTTAAACTCAGCTTTCTCTAAACTACAAATGCTTATACACTGATTAAAATCTTCTGTTTCCTCTAAAGTTACTGGTAAACCCCCTAATTTCTCTTTATCTCTTCTTATGATATTAAAGTTACCTCCTATCATCCAAGGTTCCTGCATATTTTTGCTGTCTCTTTTAGAGTTTCCCACAACCTCATCCTATTATTTTGATTGCATTTTGCATACACTAAAGTCACCATCACTGTTATTCCAGCTTGTTGATTTTCCACCTTGATTGTAATTTGTTCTTCTTCATCAAAAACTGCACTACAAGTTAAATTTGAGTCCATGAATGCCCAAATTTTTCCTGAAATGTTTTCTATTGCATGCTGTATCCCATGTCTCCTTTCTTAATCTTCTGTACTATGGCTCTCCTGAAATGGTTCCATAAGACCAATGAAACCGAAGTGATATCTCCTATGCATATTTATTAATTTTGTAAATACTTTCTGTGTGAACACACAGATCTAATGTTCCAGATTAATGCATTCATTTAGAAACAGATCTTGAAATGGTGTTTTTTTTTATGTCTTTCTTTTTTAGCTTTAATTGAATCCACCTACTTTGGTGATAAATCTCCCCAAGTGCTACATTGTCAATATTATCACCTAAGTCTTTATCATCAATATCTTTATTCTCTTTATTCACATCATCCATCATGTTTCCTACTTCAATTGCCAAAGGCATGATATTCTTCAATATTGTTTGGTGCTTCCCCCCTTCTCCTTCTTGTCTTACCATAAGCTCCTTTGTGGCATTTTATTGCTCACCTAGTCCCTAACTAACTTTCTTTATCTGTTCCTGCTCCTGCTCTTTGTTATGATCAGCTGTTTTTTTTACTTGTTGCTTCTGCTCAGCATCTTCAATCTATTTTTTGCCATTTCTATCCTCTTGTTTTTGTTTAGTACCATCTTCAGTATTGAGAACTTGTTTTGCTGTTGATTCCTTTGCATCTTTCTCAAAACTTCTATTGACCCAATCCTTTGTACTCTCATGTATTGGTGCTGTACTAATTATTTACTGCTCTTCTACTTCTCCATGTTCTAATACATTAAATGCATTTGAAGTCTAAATTGCATCCTCCTTTTGAACCTCACCTATTATGTGCCCATACTTATTTTTCTTGTATTTATTCTTTCTCAGCTTCCACAAATGACTATTATTCTCTATTGAATCTGTCCCTTCCTTATTTCCTTCTACATTGAAATCATTCTTCTCAAAGGATTTTTCTACCCTTTGTTTTTGTTCCTGCTCAAACAATTCTGGGTGTATATGCCAATATGAATCCTCATCATGACCCTGTAAACAACACTTCTTACAATATTTTGGCTTGTGGTCATACTGAATATGGATCCATTTTGATTTTACTTCCCCTGTGACATCATTTTCTTCATTAATCTTCACCCTATTAGGTAATTTAGCTACCAAGTCTACCTCAATTTTTACTCGTGCACAACTTGGTCTTGTATGATTTTTGGCAGCCATATCAAATGTTAATGGTTTACCTACTGCTGAGGCAATTGAGAAAATAGCCTCCTTTGCAAAGAAGTTAGGAGGCAAATCAGGTAATGAAATCCATGCAACACCAATTATAGTTTCAACATCAGGCTCGAACCATGGATCCCATTTAAGTATTCTCATTTGCCATAATCTGCTATTAGTCTTGATATAATATGCAGCGGTTGATAACACCTTGATGTAATCTTCTAATTGATTCAACCGTATCAAAATATACCTTTCATCCAATACTCCAATTGTACAATCTCCCTTGATCCCACACTGATTTAGAATCATCTTTCTTAATTCCATAATAGCTGGTTTACCATATGAGAACTTACCCACAATTGCAAATTGTAATTCTCCTATAATATCATGGTCTGTACTCCTGAAGCCTTCCATGTTATGCTTGGTTCCCCATGCATTATTACCACCGATTTAGGAGTAATCTTAATATTCTCATGCATGTGAACTTTAGGTTTTAATAAATCAACATACTTGGGTGCATTATCGCTGAATTTAGTTTCCCTTTCTGTGATCTGAATTGTAGATTCCTCTTGTGGGTTGACCCCACTGGAAGTAGTGGCCATATTAGTCGGAAAATACTAAGGTTTTAGTGATTCTTCATGCACCACCATCTAGGGTTTCACACGGGGTGGATCCGATTACGAACAAGTGAAATGATGTGTGCAAGATTTCTACAGGGTTGTGGGTAGAAGAGCAGTAATAACCAATTGGGATGCCTCAATCAATCATGGATTTTCTTAGACTACTTATTCTCTCATCCCAGAGACGAGAGATCATTTACTTGTATATTATTGTTGTTGATACTGATGTTGAACTTTTCTGTCAGTAGATTATGTATGTCAGACTAATTTTCTTCAAAGAAGTAGAAAATTTGCCTAGGTAAAGTATGTTTGTTAGACAAGGAAATTGATGAATTAATAGCCTATCTTTTGGACTAATTTTGTACGGTTCTCGAATTCTTTTAAGTTTTTTTTCTGGATTTTGATGAGTTGTAAGATAAAAAAGTCTTTTTTTCTTAATTATTTCATATGGGTGTTTCGTACTTGTGGCTTTAAAGATGATATTTTTATTAGTATTGAAATGGAAGTTTGAATTGAGTTAATTGATTGATATAGCTGATCATCACTAGCTTTTAATCTGATATACACATTATGACATAACGAGATAGATTGTTTTAAAATCTCTTTGTTGGATATGGGTGTTACAGGGAACTTCTAAGGTATCATGCAAGCCTGCTCTTATTTCATTTGCACACTACTTAGGTAGAGCAACCTTTTTCGTAAATTTAATTAGTTTAGTTGGGGAGTCTGTGAGGATGAGTTGTTCTTTTGTGGCAAATCATTATATTATGTTGACTTCCTGCGTCGATTCGGTTTGACCTACAGGGGGAAAAGCTTCGACGGACGGAGAGTTAAGACTAACTGTTCCAGCTCGAATGACTCTAGTGGAGGCGATGTAGCCGGTGGGAACAATAGTAGTAATGTTACAGGTTGAACCCTTCAAGTTGGTCCATATAACAGAGATCGAGCCGACAATATGCAATCTGAAGCTAGAGCTATGACACGTGCTGCGGATGCTTTTTTTTTATAGCCCTGAGCTTTTAGCCAACAAGTATGGCTCTCTCCCAATTATGGTAAATCACTTAAAACTGATTTCAGCTTCACATTAGATGCAATTCCAATTTGTTTGATTGCTTCCTAGGTACTGAACAGAGCTCTTCAAATATTCAATGGACTTGGTTCATTCACACTAAAAGTATGGCTTGACCGGTTGAATGGGGATCTTGATCGGAAAATGAGATTGCGTACCATTGAGCTTAGGGAGACTTTCACCAGATTGGGGCCTACATTTGTTAAAATAGGTCAAGGTTTATGTACCAAGCCTGATATATGCCCACCCGAGTACCTTGAGGAGCTCTCCGAGCTACAAATACTTTCTCCCTCCTTCCTTCCTTCCTTCCTCTATACTAAATGTTTGTCCTAATAGTTTCCTTGTGAAAATTTCCTCTGATTACCATTATAAACAAAATTTTGGCTTAGTTAGTATAGTACATTGTGGTGTTGATAACTAAGCAGGCTAGGTTGGTTTTGTATGGGTTGAGCAAGAATGGGTTAAATAAAACCCAAATGGCCCATATTTAATACAAGTTGAAAACTGGCAGATTGGTGCAAGTGTCAAACCACATTTTCTTATAATATTTTGCAAAAAATTTCGTGTATTAGATTCCATGTTGTTCTTTATGTCTAACTATGAAACAATGTTGTTAAACACTATTTATAAATCTGAGAGGCAAGCGTTTACTTAACATAAAATTTTGTAAATTAATTGATGGTATTTTGTAAACAACCTCTCTATCTCATGGAGGTTGCAAACTCATTTTCTGAGATTTTTTTTTCTCTTGCATACCGGTGTTATCAAAATCCAAAAGCGCAAAAAAGCTTCAAGGTCCGTTGGGGCTTTAAGCACAAAACGCAAATAAAGCATAGGCTTTAATGAAAAAGGTGCAAAGGGAAAGAAGATATAAATATATATGTTAATTCCAAACTAAATAATTATAATCATGAATGACAAATATATGGACAAATAAATTAAAAAAAATTATGATAAAGTGAAATATCAATTGCTTAGTGTCGCCTTTCATAAGTAGCTCATTGGAAATGAAAAGTATGTCTTTGAACCTTAATGACGACACTGAAGCATACATTGAGTGAGGCGAAGTGCTCAACACATTTTAAGCCCCACTTCAATGCTTAGCGCACTCTCGATAACACGGTTGTATACATCTTCAAGATATCTTACTTAGTTGTATTAGATATGGTATCTACGGTTGAATTTAGAAATAAGTAGATGCCCCTGTTTATTTGATTCTCTATAAAACTAAAAGGATACTTATGATTCTATAAGACTCTATAAACAAATACTCAGAGTATTTCTTGATCAATTAGTTCAGGCTGACATCTATTTGTACTACAACATCATACCCAGTGTAATCCCAGAATGGAGTTGGTGTGGGTAGAATATACGTAGACCTTATCCTTACCTCGTTTAATGTGTCCTTGCATGGTGGGTCATTAATTAATAAGTTTTAAAATAGCTGTGAGCCTGTGATAAAGATATGGGGATGTTGGTCGCTCGATTCTCCAGCATGATTTTGCTATTTCTGTAATTTTTACCTTGGTAAGGAGAGAGAGATGCAAAGAGACTGATGTGATTATTCTAAGAGAGCTCAGACCTGATCTATATCAAAGTGGGTCTAAAATGGTTTCCTAACATTCAGAATATGGTATAAGTTTTCAACCTATATTTCACCCATTTTTAGTATGGATAGTTGTGTTGAGCTTATATTCGACCCAACCGTGAAAAATTCTGTAGGTTGGGCGTTTCATTAGTAAAAGTTGGAAGTTACTCTAAGCATGGTTTTCTTATCAAGGACATAACATAAAGTAAATGAGAGAGGAGATAGCCTTAATAGTCACTAAAATGAACAATGAAATGGGAAGAATCGGAGATACCTTCAAGTGTCAGGTGTCCTTCATGCTTCATTAAAGCAATGCATAAGTTATACTTCCTTATAATTTGGTTGTTCTATTAAATAAAAGGTTGCAATGCTAACATGTAAGTCCTTTTGTATAGAGGATGCAGTGTCTTTTTGAGAGCATCATATTTGTAAACTTCTTTTTTTTTTGTTTTACCACTTGTATACGACCAAGTTGGCCTTGTTATTATTAATGGAATCTTATATTTGTTTTTTTAAAAGGTTGATGTACCTTAGGCAGTGCTTTGATTACTGAAGTGTTAGCTACTAACTATTTATCATTTACCTTTGTATTTGTATATCGTGTTCATTGACTTTTTACTGAAAACCTTGAGATATAAATTGTTGTCAGTTTATAATGTTTCTGATTGAATTAAAACCTTTGATTGCCCAAAACAAACTTTTTTTTTTTAACTACTGACAGGATGCTTTGGCAACATTTCTCGATGCACAAGCATTTTCATGCATTGAGAAAGAGTTGGGTCGTCCACTTGATACTATCTACCCAGCTATATCTGCATCACCTATTGCTGCAGCATGTCTTGGTCAAGTTTATAAAGCTCAACTCAAGTACTACAAGGTCCACTTTCTTTAAATAGAGATTTCAGACTGAGTGGAAGGATAGACAGGAAGTACGATTCTCTAGTGAAAAGTTGTCTTATCATCACTTTATACTTAGTTAGTCCTGGTTATCTTGTTGAACTCTGGGTATTTTCACTATGTGTCCTGTTTTGTGTGTGAATAAATGAATCTCGATTTAAAGTTCTCTGCTTGTGTATCGTCTTGATAAGTTTGTTCGCATAACTTTTAGATTACGGTAATTTTCTCCTCCAGGGCACTAGGACAGTTCACCTCCAGTTTATGGGAGAAACTACTTAGGATTCTTGTGGACTCAGTAATCATTTGATACTTGAAGATAAAAGTTTTGCAGATGAATTAGGGAATTCAAATGAAGAATAAATGGCCTAGGTATACTCTATGTGAAAGTTGTGAAATTGTCATTTAAGTTTTAATTTTGTAAATTCAATTGTTGATAATGAAACTTTGCAAGAGTTTCAACCATTCAGAGTCCTATGTTAGTGGCATACTAAAATGGCAGGCTTGCAGCTGCTGAACTAACAAGTCTATTAGAAGATGAAAATAACTTAGTGTCAAAGGCTACCTCGCAGTCCCTCTACTTCAAGCAAACGTGTCGACATTGATGTACTGTAACGAAGAGATTCAACATCTTAAATAAATAAAAGGGAAGACAAAAATATACTGATATGGCTTCCAATGATACTGACGATTCTGTTATGGAAAAATTCAATATCTCATGTTACAATGGTCTGTTTGTACTCTTGAATCATCTTTTGCTCTAAATTGGCTATGAAATTGTTAATTTTGTCATTTTCTACAAAATTACTTGGCCACTCTGTGGAACAGTTAGTCTCTGCTACTTGAACCTTATTACTTACTATTTTACGAGTTTTACAAATTCCAAGAATTTGAATTTTTTAGCTATTCAAAGTTGCACTTCTACACGTTAGTTTATCGGATTAATTTTAATCAGTGCTCAGAATAATTACGTTTATGCAGCTTGCAATGTCTAAATAGGTCTAAGCAAGAAAAGTGTGTGTTTGCAAGGTGAGACGCAAACTTGAAAATACAGCTCACCTCAAGTGACAACTTGAATTTCATCTTTCATGGAGGAGAAAAAGAATTCAGATATGGTCGTCAATGAGGCCGAGGATTCCGTTATGGCTTAGCAAAATGACCGAGAAGTTAATCCTATTATATTATCATTTACTGAAAATAGTATAGATACTAATGTTTCTTCACTTTAGTTCTTGCTAATTGCGGTTGATGTGTGATGACCCTAACTAGGAAGAATCACTTTTTGTAGTAAAATGGACAATTGTTAATTGTGAAATCTGGTAAATCTCCTACATCCTCTTTTTCAGCAATTTAGTCTTCGCCTCAACAACTCCTACCTGGCTTGAAAACCCACAAGTTGAAGTGGGCGTTTCAGTAGAACTTCGTGGTAGCTTAGAAAAGCAAGCGATAAGGTATGTAAAGGCTATTTCATTAATTTCTTGACAGGGTTCCTTAAGATTTGTGATTTTCAAATTTAGCATATTATCACTCAATAAAATCTACCCGCCCCCATAAAATTGTCTGGTGCACAATCAATCTACATACCTTTATTGGCACTCATCTGTCCTTGTGCCCATCTTTAATGAAGCCTTGATCATAGCTGAAAAATACATATTATTTGAAGAGATGAGAAGAAATCACATAGTGTTTGTCTCCGTTGGAAATTGGACATGATACCTAATGCTGCTCAATCCAACTTCATCGAACCACTAGGCTACTCCCTTGGATGCATCATGAATCTTGTTATTTCTTTGTAAAATTGGATTGTCTGGAACTTGATATCCTCTAGGAACTGTAGTTTAACTTTTTCTATATTGTCTTTTGCCAAATTTAAGTAATAAAGAGAGGTGGAAGAAATTAATCTTAGCAAATTACCACATCACAATCAGTAGGTAGTTTTTGTCTCAATTTGTACACACCCGTTGATAGTATTTAAAGAGGCTAAAGTGATTTCCTATTTATTTTTCTTACTTGCTACCAAATGCATATTTTTTGACCGAATTCATGTCTGCAGTACATTTGTTATTGAGACTCTTTTTGTTCCCTTCCCCGTCTCTTTAGATGATACCTATAGTTAACTTCCACTTTTAGGAGATAATTATTTTGAAGTTTTTTTGCACATTTTTGTAATTATTTTAATCTAATTTTTGATGTTCTTAATTTTATCACTCTCAAAAGTATTGTCCTATATCCACAGTCAGTCTGATATAGTATATTCTTTGCTTTTGTCAGGGTAAATTTGATTGCGCCTTATGTTACTGGTGTTCTTGTGCCTCTGGTAGTAACTATTCTCCTCCAGAATATAAGGGGTCAAAAAAATGAGGCTTGCTTGTTGATGTTGGTAGTGAACCTGGTCATGCTATCAGTCAGTTTAGGCACCTGTAGAAACAGCATGGGATGGAATCATAACCCGAATTACTATCACGAGAATTTACTAGAAACTCAGAAACTGCTTTCAAGAGAGATGAAAATATCTGCAGATGGATTATCGTCTGGAGTTAGAGATTATATGCCTATATTATTTTCCTTTTAGGCAATTTATTTGGTTTTCTCATTTGTACATTGATTTTTGAGTTTGAAAATTCTAGAATATATCATGCTTTGTTTCTTAATTCTAGTTCAAATTCCTTATTCTGCACATTAAAGAAGTAAGTTGTCAAACATGTATATACCACATTAAAATCGGTAGTTGTGTTTGATCATTTTAAATCTCAATTAATTTGTTTTCTCATTTGATTTTTCCATGAGGTTATTGAACCTAAGAAGACCCCCAGATGAATGCCAACAATGTAGTAGTAGGTTATGTTTTTATTTGTTTTGATATGTGGAATGTCTATATATTAATTAAAGCGTGTAAAGTGAAATATTTTATTGGACATTTTCGACAATAATGTATCTAGAGAAAATTGAAGGAAAGGTGTTTTTTAAGTATTAAATGAAGGGCTGGTGACATTGACCAACTTAAAAGATCAAACATCATTAGGAAACTTGATTAATTTAATTGTGGACTTGATTAATATTCTCAAAACTTTTTAATCTTTTCAAAAATACAAATCAACTCAACCCACACCCCTCTTCAATCCAAATCAACCAGTCTCTCTCCTCTCTCTCTACAACTTCTCTCAACTCTCTCCCAACCAACAGTTTTACAAATTTCTCCGTTCAATCCTCATTGACTTCAATATCCGACGATAAATAGTTGGGATTCGAGTTTCTTTTTGACTTCAATCTTCAATCGACGTGATAGCCTTGCTCTCCGGCCATAACAACTTTGAATTCTGTAACCTTCAATCGATGTGACAACCTTTCCCTCCGGCCACAACAGCTTCGAATTCATCATCGTTCCTTTTCTTCTTTCACAGGTAAAAATTTATGGCCTTTTTAATTTTGAAGAAAACGAGGAACTTGAGACAACTTCTCTTACAGTATTGGTTAACAATTTCAATATTCATTGCTTTACTTTGAAATGTGGTCTGAACAAAACCCTAATTTCTAGTATTTCTTCTCTACTCTTTTTGAAGTGAATTATGATTTTTTGTTGTTTGTTGCATTTTTTTGAAGTTTGATTTTTGTTGTTTGTGTTTATAAAAAAACAATGATTTGGGTTGATTTGTTCTGTTCTTATTCTTGGTAAAAATGGTGATATTGCTATTTTTTTATTGAACTAAATTGTGCTACTATTTTTTATTTTATCCAATAGATTATTCATTTGGTGCAACATATTAACCATCTGATGCAACATATTTTTCAGATGATGCAACAGATCAACTATATGATGCACCAGACGAACCATCAGATCATGATTTTAATACAACAGATTAATCATCTGATGCAACAGATTAGTCAATGATGCAACAGTTTAACTATCTGATGTAATAGATTAACCACATATTGCAACAGATTAAGCATCGGATAAAAAAATCTGATGCAAATGATTAACCATCTGATGCAACAGAAGAACCATCAGATTAGTGATTTGATGTAACAGATGAATCTCCTGTTGGATAAAATCCTATCAACTCTTCCAACAGTACATGTCCAAGACATGATTTTTCCAACTGGTCATTCATCTACCGCGATAAATGACCCAATGTTGGAAGAAATCTAAACAATATTGACCATTGATAACTGTTCTAATAGATCACTCATGTGTTGCAACAGATATGTGGCCTATCGTACAGACCATTCATCTTTCTCAATGGATGAGTGATATGATTTGTATTGTCACAACAGATTACTCAGCCAGTGCTGCAAGTTAGTTAACTGTTCCGACAGATCACTCATATGTTGCAACAAATATGTGATCTGTTGCACAAACCATTCATCTTTCTCAATAAATGGGTGATATGTTTTGTATTGTCATAACAGATTACTCAACCGTTGCTACAGGTTATTTAACTGTTCAAACAAATCACTCATATATTACAATAGATGATGTTGCAACAGATGTGTGATCTGCTGCACAGACCATTCATTTTTCTCAACAGATGAGTGATATATTTTGTATTTTTGCAATATATTACTCATCTATTGCAATAGGTTATTTAACTATTCCAACAGATCACTTATGTTGCAACAATGTGTGGTCTGTTGCACAAACCATTTATCTGTCTTAAAAGATAAGTGATACATTTTTTATAGTTGCAACAGATTACTCATCTGCCGCAATAGATATACTACTTGGTGCAACAGATAAGTGATCTGTCGGAACTATTATTTTACTATTTTGCTTGTTAGATTTACTGATACCCTTTTTTAATGATGTATTAATCAACTATAATATTTTTTTTATGTTTTTGTTAAATTTAGATAATATGGCTCCCAAAACTATAGAAGCCGAATCAAGTCCAAGTAAAGGAACAAATAAAGCAGCTAGGCTACATCTACCATTCTATGAGTTTGCTTTACAAGCGTTATCTCAATTAGGAGCAGAATATGATGAACACGGGGAGGAGGAATATTTCAAAAGAGATGATCCAAATGCTAATAGCCCTTCCACCGAAGAGTTGGTCAAAACCTTTAGCATTGATCGTTATCCTGTGAGAATGCAGTACGATAGTGCCACAGATTTAATGGGTGATTTTGTGGTTAAGTCAGTCATGGAAAAATCTTTCGACGCCTTAAAAAAAAATACTTCGAGAACAAAAATTGTATGCTTATTTTAGGGACAACTACTTTGGGAAATATCTTGATTTACCAGAGGACAACCATACTCGTTTCCAAAATGGTATATGAACTTCTCAAGCGTAGGTTTATATATGAAAACAAAGATAAGATGGATGAAGTATGAATAAATTACTGTAGCATGCCTATTTGTTTTGGTTGGAAGGAGTTTGCCATAGTTACTGGACTAAAATGTTATCCTCCTTCTCAAGTTATACCTATTCTAACCCAAAAAAGCATCCTACATACCCAAAAAAGGCAAAGACACTGTCATGTGATCGTGATGATCTGGTGTTCATTGTTGGTCCAAGCTTAAAAAAGAAAAATTTGATAGAAGCGTTGAAAGGTAAACAACTTTCAAAGAAGCACAAACAGTCATTGTGCTTAGTTTGGTTTGTACATAATATTCTTTGGGCGAGAGACATTAACAACAACATAAGCGTTGGTTTAATAAATCTCTTCGAGGATCTTGAGGCATTTAACAACTATCCTTGGGGTTATGAAAGCTTCAAAATGACTGTCCAATATTTGTTGACTCCGTTAGCGCCAAAGACAAACAACTTTTATGACTTTTCATGGGCTTTCATGATAACTGTTTTGTTTTTTTTTTATTATGATATCATTCATTTTTTTACTCAACAATGATTTTGATTTATTAGCGTTATTTTATAGGCTTAGGCGTTTGAAGGCATTCCTCATTTGAGACAACAAGTGAACTACCAGAAAGAAGTTTCCTGTCCAAGAATATTGAGATGGTTATCGGCCAAAACTGATAAAAATATAAAATTTCTTGATCTCTTCAACCCCCCGAAGGATGCAGTAAGTATAATTATAATTAAGTTTTTATTTTAATTCATAATTTTTTTAAGTGATCTAATCATCATTCTGATATATGTAATGATTTATGTTAGATTATGCATCCGTCGCTAGTTCTGACCAATCGAGAGTTGAAGATGCCATTTTTTCTTACTTTATGATTTGTGCAAACTTTTTCGGACCCTAAGGTCATCGACAGAATAAAAATGGAATTGTTTGGAGCAACAACCATTAGACGAAAAACAGTTTTAGAGGGTGGGCTTGTTGTTATTGATGGTCTTAGTAGTGATGGAGCTGTTGGTGGTGGTAGTGGTGCTGCTAATGATGCTCTTCTTAGAGTATTTAAAATAAACCATTATGAGTATGATCATACTGGTTATACATATTTTACCTCTCCTAGCGAATGTTCTGCATGCAAATGTCAAGACTATAGGGCGAAACATGATGTAGTGATTAATGCATTAACTATTTCTGTAAAGGAATTGACATCTAAGAGGAGTGTCATTCCATCAAAGAGGATTTTATTTCCATCCACTCCATTAGAGATTGAGGCTAAGAGGAGAAGGAATATAATTTACAAGGCATTATCAAACACCCAAAAGAGCAAAATTGCAACTCCTCTGTCCGTGTGTTGCACTGAGCAATGTACAATGTCCAAAGGAGAGCAACATGAGTTGAACAAGGTGAATATTTATTTCTTCCAACTAACTAATAAATAGACACATTTCTGTTTCAACGGATGACACATCTGCTGAAAATTATCAAACAGTTATATATATTTGTTGCAACAATTGACTAACTTGTTGCACCAGATAAAGTACCTGTTGTGACATATGTCTCATTTGTTTTAGAAAATTAAATAGCTCTTCGTACCACTTTTATTTGTACCGACAGATGACCTATCTACTGCAATAGATGAGTCATATGTTGCAACAGATGGTTCATCCATTAGAATTATCATACAAGTCTTCCTCATGTAGAACTTTAACCCAACAGTTGATTTATCGTTGCAATAGAAATATAATCTGTTTGGGATAATTTAAAGTAGGAGAAAGGCCTATTTGATTTGCTAGAACAGATGAGTTATCCTTTTCTATTTTGTTGTATCTCCGTGATTAGCATTGATCAATTCTGGCTTTCTAGGTGGATGTAGAAGCTACTGCTAAACAACATTGACAATATGCTACTCTACTCTTTTTATGGAAATACGG
>JAPEIP010000003.1:64575025-64596055 GCA_026120095.1 Capsicum chinense
CTGTCCAATATTTGTTGACTCCGTTAGCGCCAAAGACAAACAACTTTTATGACTTTTCATGGGCTTTCATGATAACTGTTTTGTTTTTTTTTTATTATGATATCATTCATTTTTTTACTCAACAATGATTTTGATTTATTAGCGTTATTTTATAGGCTTAGGCGTTTGAAGGCATTCCTCATTTGAGACAACAAGTGAACTACCAGAAAGAAGTTTCCTGTCCAAGAATATTGAGATGGTTATCGGCCAAAACTGATAAAAATATAAAATTTCTTGATCTCTTCAACCCCCCGAAGGATGCAGTAAGTATAATTATAATTAAGTTTTTATTTTAATTCATAATTTTTTTAAGTGATCTAATCATCATTCTGATATATGTAATGATTTATGTTAGATTATGCATCCGTCGCTAGTTCTGACCAATCGAGAGTTGAAGATGCCATTTTTTCTTACTTTATGATTTGTGCAAACTTTTTCGGACCCTAAGGTCATCGACAGAATAAAAATGGAATTGTTTGGAGCAACAACCATTAGACGAAAAACAGTTTTAGAGGGTGGGCTTGTTGTTATTGATGGTCTTAGTAGTGATGGAGCTGTTGGTGGTGGTAGTGGTGCTGCTAATGATGCTCTTCTTAGAGTATTTAAAATAAACCATTATGAGTATGATCATACTGGTTATACATATTTTACCTCTCCTAGCGAATGTTCTGCATGCAAATGTCAAGACTATAGGGCGAAACATGATGTAGTGATTAATGCATTAACTATTTCTGTAAAGGAATTGACATCTAAGAGGAGTGTCATTCCATCAAAGAGGATTTTATTTCCATCCACTCCATTAGAGATTGAGGCTAAGAGGAGAAGGAATATAATTTACAAGGCATTATCAAACACCCAAAAGAGCAAAATTGCAACTCCTCTGTCCGTGTGTTGCACTGAGCAATGTACAATGTCCAAAGGAGAGCAACATGAGTTGAACAAGGTGAATATTTATTTCTTCCAACTAACTAATAAATAGACACATTTCTGTTTCAACGGATGACACATCTGCTGAAAATTATCAAACAGTTATATATATTTGTTGCAACAATTGACTAACTTGTTGCACCAGATAAAGTACCTGTTGTGACATATGTCTCATTTGTTTTAGAAAATTAAATAGCTCTTCGTACCACTTTTATTTGTACCGACAGATGACCTATCTACTGCAATAGATGAGTCATATGTTGCAACAGATGGTTCATCCATTAGAATTATCATACAAGTCTTCCTCATGTAGAACTTTAACCCAACAGTTGATTTATCGTTGCAATAGAAATATAATCTGTTTGGGATAATTTAAAGTAGGAGAAAGGCCTATTTGATTTGCTAGAACAGATGAGTTATCCTTTTCTATTTTGTTGTATCTCCGTGATTAGCATTGATCAATTCTGGCTTTCTAGGTGGATGTAGAAGCTACTGCTAAACAACATTGACAATATGCTACTCTACTCTTTTTATGGAAATACGGAGAACAGAAAGCGCAGAAACCGTACGTAAGTGACAATAAAAATCCACGATGAGCAAAACCGAATTTCATAGCACCAGATGAAGAACAACTTGTCCATATTGAGTAGATCTTTATAGCTTGAGTCTGTCAAAGTTATAACCTCACCTCTCCTTAGGAATCCTTGGCATCAATACTTAAGTTGTTGATGTGTTTGTTCAGATCTGTACCCATAACAATTTTTTTAATTTCTTTTATTCATTTATTTTATTTCAGCTAATTTCTTAAGGATTCAATTTATTTTATTTTGTCTATGAATTTTATTTTTCCTTAGATTTGAACTTATTAATTAAAATGGAATACTAAATTCAAATATTTCAACTGATAATGTATCTGTTACAGCAGACGGAACATCTGTTGTAAAATATCGAATAGATTTGACATATGTTGCAACAGGTAGGTAGTCTGTAGGAATTTATCAAACAGGTCTTCCCACAGATGTAACTGATAGACTTAGATAGAAACACTGACATAATGCAACAGATGACCAACCTATTGCAATAGATAAACTATATGTCAGAACAGGTAGAATATCTGTTACAACGGATGAAGAATCTGTTGCATTATAAAAATTCAATTTTCATTGGACATAAAAAAATTACCACTACATATGAAAAAGTGAAAGTGAAATGAAATAAAAAAATGGAACCCATTGACAGTGTTCAGTTCAAACACCTAAAATAAAATAGGCATCAAGTAGACGGTGTTCATTTTAAATACGTAAAATAAAATAGGCACAAATGTGTCAGGTTGGCACTTTTTGCTGAGTTGACATCTGATTTTGCCCCCAACGGTCATTTTTTCCCCCAATGTTCATTTTCCCCCCAATGTATTATATATTCACCTTCTTCCTAAAATTTAACCGTAAATTCTCAAATCTTCTTTTTCGTCGTCATTTTTTTTCATCTATCCAAATTCTTCAAATTATTTACATTTGGTCTTTCTTTTCTTTGTTTTTTTTTCATTTTTCCAACCGAGCTTGATAATGTCGAGTGTATCTTTCACTGATTTTTGTGACAATGATTATCAATATTATAAGTGCGGTCATGAAGCTCTATTGAAGACTTCTTGGACTCAACAAAATCCAGGTCAGAGATTTTTTACTTGGTAGATTTTAAAGGTAGTATTTTTTTATTTAATTAGTTGATTAATTATTGACTTGTAATTGTTTTGTAATTGTGTTCTTATTTTTTATAAAAATTGGGTGGATGCTATTTATACTTTGATTGGTATGAAGAGCGACACCCTTCACAATTAAATCATGTAATCTGGGGTTTATTGAAGAAAGTCAAGGCTTCTGAAGAGAAACAAAAGTGAGCAAGAAGACACTATATTGTTGTCGTTATTGCTACTGGTTTGGTGGAGTTGGAAACACGGATTTTCAAGCCTAATTGCTAAAATTTTTATGGCGGTGTATTTTCTTATGGTTTGGTGTTGTCAAGTACATGGATATTCAAGCGTGTAATTGCTGCAAAATATCAAACAGATTTAGGCATATGTTGTAAAATTTAGGTCATCTATTGGAAATTATCAAACAGGTCTTCTCGCCGTTGTAACAGATTAAATTTAAATTAGATAGAAATAACATCGGCATAATCAACAGATGACCAACCTATTGTAATATATAAACTATCCGCCAGAACAGATAGAATATATTTTACAACAGATTGACAATCTATTGCATTATAAAAAACTCAACTTTCATTCTATCAGAAAAAAAATTATTGGCATTACATGTACATGTAATTTAAAGTAAAGTTAAGTGTGACTTGAAATAAAAAATTATTATTGTGCAGGCTCTTCTATATACACAGGCTCCAAGCGTCCTGTTAGTACCCCATAAGCCCAAACCTCTTATAGGTTTTCCATAGCATTGTCGCACAGAAAGGTCATTGGCTCGGCCATTTCTATGCCGGTCAGCAAACATTCCACGTGTCCAAGAGAGTACGAGTTGCTCGCGTAACCAACATTATTTTTGGAAGGATTGTGCCGTTGATTTGACCTTTGAAATCCTATGATTTCTTCATCAATACTTCCTTTGGCAAATGATTTATCAGTTTACCCTCCCTCAACAAGATGGGCAACAACTCCATCAGTGGCTCCACGAGGAGAAAAAGATCGACATCATCGACGAGAGGTTCATTGCAGTCATAAACATTGATCTTTCCCTCATCGAGTAGTATCTTAACAACCCAATAATGTATTACATTCACGCTAATAACTGCAAAAATCCTCTTTCCAGCTCTTTTCGTGTAGATTTGGCCTCTCTCCTCTAATATATTTTATCATTTCTTCTTTATCCCAGTCCAATGTAGAAGATAAGAAATCAAATCTCGCGCCATAGTCTGATGCAGCATTATTGAGTTGATTGTACTTATCCTTGAGCTTCTTACAGAAGTCGAGATCCATTATCCTAGAACAGCGTCATAAGCTTCCGGGCCGGTTAATTGCGTTTTCCTCATGAGGCAGAGAATTTTGTCAACATGTTGTGAAATAATAAGACATTTTAAGTAGGTTAGTAATTGTAAAGATTGTCCATCTATTGCATAGGGTTCTCTGAATCAATAATCCAATGTAACTTATGCAACAAATGGATAGTAAGTTGCAATAGAACCACTACCAATTACACTAGAATACCCAGTTGTTGCAACAGATTTCATATCTGTTCGTTGCTTCTTCTTCATGGGGTAGATTAGATTAGAAGGCTAAGTTAGGAAAATTAAACTTGCCTTGTCCTCATACGGCATACACATATCTGTCATAGTCTGGAAGTCTTGAGGTGAAAAGGGAGGCCTGGGGTAATTTGGTCCTGCACTTTGTGAGAGTCTTCATAGAGGCCATGCTCACTAGTTGCAGTCTCTAGAAAAGTGTCCAGCTCTAGTCCTGTTGACCATTTTTCTTTTTTTGTTTCAATGATTGATGGATTTTTATATTTGGATACACTTCCACATTTGAAGCTCATCCAATTACTCCATTTCTCATGTCAATTTCATTGGATAGATTCACCAGAATTTCCTTGCTTCCTACCCTGTGTTTCCTTTTAAATATGTTCTGAGGTGATATATGGCCTTCTCAACTTCCCCCTTCCCATACAGGTATTCTCCCAAGTACCTACTTCTGTATAATAGTCCTCTCTATATCCCATCCATATAAATTTGGACCAGGGAAATTTCTATTGATTCCATCGGTGTTTACTGTAGTGCGAGGCTTCAGAGGCCTTTCAAGAAGTCCATTGTGCCATTAGAACTGGTCCTATCACTATTGGATATTTACACTGCCGCCAAAAACTTGAACTCTTCCCCAAACTTGACACAAAAACATGAGCATAGACTGTCATTAAATTGTAACAAGGTATCAACACCATCGTATTGGAACCCTTCAACCTTATCAGTTCACACCTATCAAACTAAACTGTACAATGTAGGATCTTGTTTGAAGGATTAGTATCTAACCGGTAAAAAACTGCACTCACAAAATCCTAGCATTTTATGTGTGTATATCACGGTAGACTGATTAATAATACATAACTCCAACGGTTGAAAGTGGATCCATTGCACACACCTTATTCTTCCTACCCCATCAAATACACTTTAATGGTGTTTATTCATCTGCACTCATGTGATGACTATTAAAAAAGAGGTGTGAAGAGTCATGACTTTTTTATCTTGACACATTTAAAACAACTGATGAATCAAAATCTCCATCTATTGTAACTGATGAATTAGCTGTTGGAAGAAATCAAAATATCTCCTCTAGTATATGGTCCATCTATCGAAACAGATATTCCATCTATTGCAATAAATTATAAATTTTTTGCGACAGACCAACCATTGTTTATTCATCTGCACGCATGTAATGACTATTAAAAAAGAGGTAGTGGTGACTTTTTATCTAACACATTCAAAAAAACTGATGAATCAAATTCTCCATCTATTGCATTGATGAATCAGTTGTTAGAAGAAATCAAAACATCCCAAATATACGGTCCATCTGTCATAACAGATAGTCTATATGTTGCAATAGATGGTAAATCTATTGCGGAAGATGGACGATCTGTTACAACAACACAATAATAACAGCTGTTATCCATTCTCAAAACTATTTTGAAAAGGTGAGAAGTATTAATGTAAACCAAAACGTCATAACTTTTCACAGAAAACAAAATGCCACCAGTTTGAATGCAATTAATATAATGTAGCTTAACAGACATGCCTTTTGTCCTTATACATTCACATTCAATTCTCTATAAATAATTCTCTTCTTAATCTTCATTCTGCTAAACCTCATTTTTTTCTTGTATTTTTTTCGTGTGACATCTTCAACAACTTCTCTTCAAAAAGCATATTCCTTTATGTTGAGGTAAGTTTTTTTTTCGGTGTAAATCTACCAGCTTGTAGTATACGTTGTATTATATTTGGATTCTTTTCTTTACATTTGTCAATTCATGCGTGTTCTAGATTTGTCTGATCCTGTTTGAGACATTGCTTTTCTGTGCGACACAGTGTGGGAACTTCAAAGGCAGGTTAATGACCTGCATAGGGAGTTGGTCTCCATGAGAGCGACGATGTTCAGAGAGATGCAGAGGCTAATGAGGGCCCTGTTGCTGCGAGTTGATTGGCTGGCTGTCATTAATGATGATGATGATAATAATAATAATTAGAATGTGTTTTTCTGTTAGCGTATGTATTTTAATTTTTTTATATCGGATATATACCTAATGTATTTTATTTTTCGTTTAATGAAAAATTTATTTTTAGTCGACTTTGGCTTTTTAATTTTTATTCACTTTTCATTCTATCTATTTCTTCTTCTAAATATTTTACATGTTAACATGTCGACGGTTGGAGGTAAGGAGCAATTTTGAATCCAGTAGCAATAGCAATTTTGCCTTTTGAGTTTCAACGGATGGACCATGTGTTGGAATAGATTGATCATCGGTTAGGTTTCTATCAATAGATTATCCATCTGTTGCGACAAATTTATCATCTTTTGGAGGAAAATATTCTAGTTTTATGGAATTGTGTTGTGTTCTTCCAGTTAATGTCCATCTATTGCCACAGATGGATAATCTGTTGAAAATACTTGTGGTCTACTGTATTGTTTAGTTCTTGTTTTACCTTTTTTTATTGATGCACAAATTATTAAAAAATATTTTATATATAATGAATGATAACGTTACATTCACAACAATGAGTTAAATATATAAAAGTCCACAACAAACAGCTATATAAGTTTCTGCAATTACAATGATCATGGTGGATAACGATCCAGGCATGCAATTCTTTTGTGGCCTGCACACTTACATACGGAGCACTTGTTTCTTCTTAATGAAAATGATTCTCTGACTTCACGCCTCCTCTTATATGGATTTCTTCCTTGTTTGATAGAGCTTGGGTCAATATATGAAGGAGGTATTAATCTCCCCATAAGCTCTACAGGAACAACCTAAGGTTCTTCCGGAGGCACCGGAGTAATATGCCCACTATATGCCATTTCATATTTTTCTACTGAATAATATTGAAAGGAGTTCTCATAAAATTTGGCTCCATATTTATGACCGTATTGAGCTCGAAGCACGGCCATAGCATATAGACAGGGTATTTTGTCCAAGTTAAAAACTCTATACGTACAATATCTTATTTGAAGATCGACCGTGGGAACATCACCATGAGTGGTGATACTGAATTTGTAATCTGCTATTTTATGAGGTAATAACCTATTCCCCAAACTGATGTTCATTGATATTATTTTTTCAATTTCGAGAACAAATCTGGTTCTTTTTTTTGGCACTTGAACTACACATGCCTTTCGTTAAAAAATTTGCCATACTTCTGGCTTATTTTTTCAAACATAGCCTTGATGGAAAATTCTCTTTCATCGCCAAACAATGAATTCATCAATTCAGCTATGTTTGATGTCTTAATATCGTACCTATACAAAAGAATCACTTAGTCTGACATCATACTAAACTTGTAACTCAAACAAGACATTAAAATCAATAAGAATGTACCTATCTGTCAGACAGAATGCCTGGGCCCATCTTTCAAAATTGGCACGTACGAGAAATTCTGCTAGCTTGGGATTCACATCCGTTATTTGATTGAAATGATCTAGAAAATCCTCTCTACTATATGCTTTAGCTGTCTATAAAATAGGGTCATGACCCTTTTATTGTGATAGTTGGTCTGAATGTTCTCTCCAAGATGCCTGATGCAACAATCTAAGTAAGCTGAAGTGAAAAAATGTGAACCTATCTTTGGAATACTTGGATGCCTATCCGATACAATATACAACTCTTCGGTATCTTCGACGTAGCTTCCCAGTTGTTAAAAAAAGCCATAAGAGAGATCACATTCCTTGTCCTCTACTCAAAAACTGACAGGAAAGATATGATTCTCCGCATCCTGCACCACCGCCGCTAGCAGAACTCTATTATACCTGCTCCTCAAGAAGGTACCATCGAAGGCTATGCCTTTTCTTAAATGTCAAAAACCTTGAATCCAAGCACCATAGGATACAATAAAGTACTTGAACCTTCCGTTTTCATCAAGATGCAATGCCGTCTTACTTCCAGGATTTTTGGACTCAATCATGTAATGGTAGGTATCTAGGACTGCATACCCATGCTCGAGTGTCCCCCTAACCAAGTCCTTGGAAATCCCTATGACCGTATATATATTCTAATAACTGACCAGGATGCCCAATTCCGTAAGGAGTTGATTGGCTATAACCCTTGTTGAAAGGACTTTGCCATCAGGAAAACTACTCCTGAAATATTCACCAGGACTTTTGCCGTGGCGTGAGGATTTTGGCCCAATATGTGCTCCAAAACACATGTGTGATGCTTTTCATGTTTATGAATGATGAATCTATCATAACTTGCATACTTCACCACTCTCAACCACCACTTGCAGTTTGAATTAGCACATTTGAAGCAAAACACACTGCTCGAATTAATCACCTTCTTTATTTTGAAACCTCTTTTCAGGTAAGAAATAAACAAAGTGATAGATAGTTCATTCTTGTCCTTGAATGACATTCCAATAAAAAAGCCGTTCCCGTTATCTTGAAGATTTCCAGACTGTGGCGATTGAGAAAAACTGCACATCGTATTGGTCGCATCAATGGGTCTAGGTGTTTGATCATCATCTAGACTATTCATGTCTAAATCATCCAACCTATCATCAAAGATATCTTGTTCTTCTTCTTCTTCTTCTTCTTCTTCTTCTTCTATGTTCTGGTTCTCATTCTCTCTTGTCTTTTCAACCACGTATAGCCTTAACAACGGCCTGGATGAATCACTAAGATAAGCATGCAACCGAATCTAATTGTTTATCTTGAAAGGCAGTACCCTCTAATTTTCAAAGGAGCTGTGCATGTAGATGATGATGAGTTCTTTCGATTGATAATTCATTCCACAATAACTGATGGTTAAGTTCACAATATCATCATATGAAACATCACTTTGGATTGTCATAGCTATCGTCTCTAGCATTTCACCCTCGTTCCAATTCCATACATATCGATTGCTCTTCTCGATCTATTGACCATGAAAATCCACCCTATTGTTATTGATCCCTCCATTAGTTTACCTAAATAAATTCATTTGTTAAAAAAAGTAAATAGTGATTTCATAGTTCCATAAATGAATCCCAAAAGATATGTAATCATTCGCAACAGTTTACTTACCTATTGGGATTCATGTTACGCTCCTAAAGCTGATTTCAATAGATGATTCATCTGTTGTAACAGGTGAAATATATGTTTCAAAAGATTATATATCTATTAGGATTGATGTTACAGTATTGACGCACCTTTGAAGCTAATTCCAATAAATGAGTGACATGTTCCAACATATAATTAACCTGTTACGATAGATGAATTACTAGTTATAATAGACTACGATCTGTTGGAATCAAGGTCAGGTTCTGCCATAATAGGTTACTAATATGTTGCAATAGATATTTATCATCTGTTGGATTCGAGTTTGGGTTCTGTCGCAACAGGTTAATAATCTTTTGCAATAGATATTTATCCTGTTACAACAGACAATACGTCTGTTGGAATTGAGTTCAGGTTTTATTGTAATAGGTTAATAATCTGTTGCAATATATATTTATCACATTGCACCAGATAACTAATAGGTTTAAACAGATAAATCATCTATTGCATCAGATAACCCATCTGTTTGATTCATGTTATGGCCTATAGAACCATAAATATGAATCCAATATATCAGTCTTTCATTGAAACAAATATCTCATCTGCCATAACAGATGATTTATCTGTTTAAACAGATGGATCTTATGTTGGATTCATGATTATGTTCTATCCATTGTTGAAAAAACATCACAATAGCAGTTACCCAGATGGAAAATTCAACTAAATATCATAATTTGACTTACCAAAGTCTCCTATGATGTAATGCCAAAGTGGAAAGTGATGTGCGAAATAAAATTTGACCTAATAAATTGGTCAAATAGCAATAGGAGCGGTAACAACAACAAAAACAATGACAATGGTCAACAAGAAGAAGATGAAGATAATAATGAAGTAGAAGATGATGATAATGAAGTAGAAGATGATAAATAAAGGAGCAACAACAATGAACAACAAAAATCACTAAGAGAGAGAAAACAACAACGGATAAGAAGAGAGAGAAGGATTCCTTTTTTCCCTCTGTTTCCCATTTTATTAGGTAAACATTTGAATCAAAGTGTAAATTTAAAACCTTCTGGGCTATTTTCAAACTTCCCCAACTTTCTTCATTCATTATAAAGTAATTGTCACCTCCATTCAATAATTAAGAATTGTGTCACCTACATCTCATTTTAAAACTCTTTTGTTACCTACAACCCAAAGCCCCATGTATCTACAAAAATGTATATTTGTTTTGTTTCATCTTCAGCAGATATATTAATTTGAAGGTTCTCCTTTAATTGATGATTCAGAATTTATTTTGCTTGATATTGACAACTTATGACAACCTAAATCTAACTTGACATTATTAGTTTTTTTCACATAGATGCACCTCCTAATGGGATGTATAAGCATTTTAGGATATGAGCAAATATAATTTTTTTAAATGTTTCTTGGTATCTTATATTTTGTACCTAATATTTTTGTGTATTCTTAATCAACAAATGACTATGCCAAATATCAAAATTAACTATATTGTGAAAATATATAATGTTGGGCCCGTGTTAACCACAAGCCATAGCTATCTAGTATTAAAAAAAAAAGATGGCAGAAATATGCGGTTCAACTGTTAACAAAAACCCGACCCACATCCTAACACATTTCCAGGCAGCAAGTGATACTCTTGGTGGGAATTAGTCGAGAGTTGAGTTATTTTAAAGACTCTTTTATCCATAAAAATTAAAAATATATTCACTTTATTTGATTTTAATAAAGTTGAAAATAGAGTTGAAGTTGTGTTTGACCCTAGTATTTTAGAAATGTGATATTTTTGAAGTTAAAAAATATAAAAATTGAAAACAAATTTTTAAAAAATTAGAGTTTTAGGAAAATTATTATTTTATGAAAATAAAAAATTAGATCTTTTTGACAAAAAAAATTAAAAAATTCAGAAGGTTAATCTAAAAATACTGAAAACACTACTTGAGTTGTTTCTATAAAAATTCAAATGTTATGAAAATATTATTCAAAAATTTTTATGATCAAATAAATATTCTGAAATAAAGTGAAAACATATTTCAAAATATTGTAAATAATATTCATGGTCAAATGCCTACTAAATACCAACCCACTAACCCAGGGCAATGAATTATAAGTGACAAAAAAGTTTTGAAATGAAGTGTAGGTGACTCAAGCTTTAAGAATTGAGTGTAGGTGATAATTTTATTAAGAAAGTTCAGAAAGTTTGAGAATAGCCTGCTAAGTTTTTTAATTTATACTTTGATCCAATGTAAACCCTAATATAACTAAAAATAGAGAAAAAAAATGTGTGTTTCTCATTTCTCTTTCTTCGCTTTTATTATTGTTTTCTCTCTCTTTGCTTTCATTGTTGTTCATTGTTGTTGCTGCTTTATTCATTATCTTTTTCTTCATTATCATATACTCTTATTCATTATCATCATCATCATGATCATCATCTTATTCTTCTTGTTGACCATTATTATTGTTGTTACCGCTACTGTTGCTACTTGACCAAGTTTTAAGGTCAAATTTTTTTCGTATATCATTTGGTTATTACTTTATAAGTGATTTTGGTAAGTAAGATTATGATTTTAATCAAATTTCTCATTTGGGTACAATGATAATGCTGATTTTAAAAAATGGGTAGAACCTGAAACATCAATCCAACAGATGACTCATCTGTTGCAACAGATGACTTATCTGTTACAATAAATGCTCACCCATTGAAATAGAAACTGAAGTTGATTCCAACAGATGACTCGTCTGTTGCAATAGATGAGTTATACATTGTAATAAAGGACTCACCTATTGTAACGGATGACTCACCTATTGCAACAGATGACTCACCTATTGCAACATAAGACTAACCTGTTAAGATTCATGTTACAGTACTATAGAACCTAAAATCAATGCCAACAGATGATTCATATATTACAACAGGTGAGTAATCTATTACAGTAGATTATCCATCTATTATAATAAATGACTTATCTATTGGTATTTAGGATATAGAACCTAAAACTGATCCCAATAAATGATTCATCTGTTGCAACAGATATATAATCTGTTGTAAAAAATTACTCACCTATTGTAATAGATGACTCATCTATTAGAATCAACTTCAGGTTGTATAGTACTTTAACATGAATCCCAACATGTGAGTCATCTATTGCAACATGTGAGTCATATATTGCAATAGATTACTCACCTGTTGCAACATATGAATCATCCATTAGGATTTATGTTACTATTCTACGAAAAACTGAAGTTTAATCCAGCAGATGTTTCATCTATTGCAACTTTGATAATGATAGTGTAATGTATCTAATTTTTTTGTTGTATATACTATAATATCATTATTAATTTTATTATAATATCATTATTAACTTTTTTAACAAATATATTTAGGTATCACTAATGGAGGGATCAATAACATAGGGGTGAATTGTCATGGTGAATAGATCGAGAAGAACAATCGATATATTTGGCGTTATAAAGAGGGTGAAATACTAGAGACGATACTGATGATAGTCCAAAATGATATTTTGTATGATGATTTTGTGAACTTAATCATCAGCTATTATGGACTAAATTGTCAATCGAAAGATCTTGTCATCAGCAATATGCACACTCCTTTGAAAATTAGAGGGTCCTACCTTTTAAGATATGCGATCAGGTTCCATTACGTGCTTATCTGAGTGATTCTGCTAGGAAGGTGTTAAGGGTGTATGTGGTTGAAAAATCGACAGAGAATGTAGAGCAAAAACAAGTATAAGAATATATGTGTGATGATAAATTGGATGATATGGACTTTAATATTCCATATGATGATGAGAGTAGTGGAGATCAAGTAAAGGTGAAGGAGGATAAAACACCTACGCCCGTTGTTGTAAGCAATATAGTGGGCAGTTTTTCTCAATCAATACAGTCAGGCAATCTTCAAGATGGCGAGACTGGTTCTTACAAGGGATTGACATTTAAGAATAAGGATGAACTAGTTTCTTCTTTGTATATTTCTTGCTTGAGAAAAGATTTCAGACTTAAAAAGGTGATTAGTTGTCACAACCCCAAATCCAAGGGTCATAATAGTATTCATTGCGACGAACCTTGATAAAAGGAAGTCTATCAGCCAAACAGATACACAAAGGGATAAAAAGACAGAAATAACCCCAGGGTAAGGCTTCTAGAATATAGCTGAACCCTACAACTATAATAAATGATGCAGAAAGAAACATATCCATCAACAATAATGCAACCATAACTCCCAATACTAGGTGTCAATAATGTAAGAACTACTAATACAATCCATGAGTCAAATACATTAGAAAAGCTAACAGAAATAATATTTTTCTCTAAATACTAGTAAACACATATAATAATATAGAAAGATAGAAGTGGACCCAGATGCAAACAAGTCCAACCGCTACCTTGAATACTCTGAAAGCGGCTAAAATTAAGCCACATGAGGTGCACCCGAAAATGAATCTGCACTAGAAGGGTATAGTAGGAATGAGTACGATCCACTTGTACTAAGTAGGTATCATAGGACAACTGAGAAAAGTAGAAAATAAAGCATGCAAAATACACATTAAGAGCACATAGCCTGCAATAAAAAATTATCCCATAACAGTGGACCACACCACTTGCATTAATAGTTCTAATGTATATATCATATATATTACAACAACACAACCAGGTAAAACACGAGTATACATTATATCACATACACTTAGAAACAAGGAATAACATGTACATATAAGATAGTCAAGTACAATTAATGAAAGATAGAACACATAAAGGTATGACAGGTCAATATGGCAATTCAATCACAACAAAAACTTAATAAAATAAGTGCAATGTATAAAAAGATGATGATGGTGATGATGATACACAAGGTTGTTGCACAACCACCGTATACACCCACGGAGGAAAGCCTCCCAATATGGGACCCATGAAGGGTTCGTTAACCCATATATAATCCATCTATCCATATCTCCCCCTGGAACATCCCTTGGAGAGGGTATTATAAGATGTCACAATATCTCATTCCCGACACAACTCTCAAAAAAAGTTTTAAAAAGATATTATCAGTGTTTCTCAGATGTTACCACAGTGGTACCAATGTTTTTATGAATGAGTATGGCATGGGGATGTAAATCTCACAAACAATCACAATGAGTATTTCCACAACTAACAACATGATGTATTTTTACAACCAACCAAATAATATATTTCATAATCACGTGAGCCAATATCTACTCATTATTTCCACTATCCATGTACATGATTCATATGCCAATAAAGTATGAATATAACACAATACACCAATGGTACCACAATAGGCATTACAACAACATAATATAATTATTGACATGTATTTCAATCTATCAATCGCATAGGACCCCACGTATTCACTCATATCATATAATATCTAAAACCCAATAATTATATCACATATATGCCCCACATGGGAACAACACAATAAGATAGTCAAATTCATGATTAGTTTCCATCACCTTAACATACATTTTGTACCAATATTTACTACCCAACCCAGTCTGAAAAAGTTAAATCATAACCTACCTTAATACTGAAACTGGTCTGCAACACTTTATATGTGACCTTAATTCTCATGAACGATACAAAAATCAATTAAAACCAAGAAATATAAAATTTATGAATCAAAACAAAGCAAATGATACCCTTATTGCCTACTTTTGGTTCGGGGACAAAATGGACCCCCAGAATATGTTTTCAAAAAAGAAAGAAAAAATCACAACTTTATGTCAGAATGTATTTTTCATATTTTTAGGAATCTACAGCTGAAATGCAAGTCAAGTCGATTTAAAAATGAGGTCCAAATCAAAGAAAAACCATTTTTTAACATTACTGAGTAAAACCTTTGAAATTCGTTTTAAAATCAAGAATCAAAGTTGTTTTTAAGGTTAAATTAAGGAAATACCAATAAATATAGAATTAAGAACATCATTCCAGTGAAAAGGAGTGAAATTAGGGTTTAAAATTAAGCTCTAAGGTTTTGAACAATTAATCAAGGAATTCAGCGAAGAAAAGGGTAGATTTTTACCTTAAATCCATAAGAGAATTGAGAGATGGATGTTAATCTAGATTCCCCAGAAACCACAAGCTTTACTTTTTAGTTCTCACACTATTTTGTGGTTTATATCTAAAGAGACAAGATGAATAATCCCTTGGAGAGGGTTTTATAAGATATAACAATATCTCCTTCTTGATACATCTCTCAAAAAAGTTTTTAAAAGATATTATCAGTGTTTCTCAGATCATGCCATGGTGGTACCAATGTTTTCATGAATAAGTATGGTATGGGGATGTAATGCTCACAAACAATCACAATGAGTATTTCCACAACCAACAACATGATGTATTTCCACAACCAACCAAATAATATATTTTACAATCACATGAGCCAATATCTACTCATTATTTCCACCATCCATATACATGATTCATATGTCAATAAAGTATGAATATAACACATTATACCAATGGTACCACAATAAGTATTACAACAACATAATACAATTATTCACATGTATTTCAGGCTATCAACATCACATAGGACCCCACATACTCACTCATATCACATAATATCTCAACCAATAATTATATCACATATATGCCCCCATACGGGCACAAGAAATTAAGATAGTCAAATTCATGATTAGTTCCCATCACCTTAACATATATTTTGTACCAACATTTACTACCCAGCCTAATCTGAAAAAGTTAACTCATAACCTACCTTAATGCTAAAACTGGTCTGCAACACTTTACATGTGACCTTAATTCTCATGAACGATCCAAAAATTAATTAAAATCAAGAAACATAAAATCTATGCATCAAAACAAAGCAAATGATACCCATATTGCACTTTTGGTTCGGGATCAAAATGGACCCCCAAAATAAGTTTTCAAAAAAGAAGAGAAAAATCACAACTTTATGTCAAAACGTGTTTTCATATTTTTAGGAATATACATCTAAAATGCAAGTCAAATCAAGTTAAGAATGAGGTCCAAATAAAAAAAACCATTTTTAACGTTACCGAGTAATACCTTTGAAATCTGTTTTAAAATCAAGAATCAAAGTTGTTTTGAAGGTTAAATTGAGGAAAAACTAATAAATATAGGATTAAGAACATCATTCCAGTGAAAAGGAGTGAAATTAAGCTTTAAAATTAAGCTCTAAGATTTTGGGGGTTTTGATCAATTAATCAAGGAATTCAGCAAAGAAAAGGGTAGATTTTTACCTTAAATCCATAAGAGAATCGAGAGATGGATATTAATCTAGATTTCGTAGAACCCACGAGCTTCACTTTTTAGCTCACACTATTTTGCGATTTATATCTAAAGAGACAAGATGAATAATGCCCAAAATTATGGAAAAGACTCAATTTATACCCAATCTAGGTGCTCGATTGTCGCTATCACAACTAGGGGTGTGTGATTGCACCATCCCCAACTTCCATAGGCCAGTCATGATCACACCAAGTCCACAATGATTGCACTAGTTGAGATCGCAGCCAGGATGGATATCGCCGACACCAGATATCAGCTAGAACTTGGAAACTTTCCAAGTTTTGGCTAATGCCTCAAGATTCATTCAAAATTAGATATACACAAACAAACTATGAAACCAAGCTAAATTCAATGCCCTAGACTCGATGGAGATATCAAATTTTTAGAAATACATCATTTTCACAAAGTTGACCCCCGAATCCAAAATCACAATTTTCCATATTGGGGGTCAAAATGAGTTTTAAAAGCTATAAAACCAGATCAAACATGTTACAGCCTTAAAATTGAGGTTCTAAATTAGCTAGCATAGTTCGTTTAGCCATCCTTTTCATAGATAAAAAGATAACCGCACAAGTCCAACATAAGACTCTCAAAGCCACCAAAAATTACAATATCACATAAAAGACACCAAAAATGCATCAGGAATCATGTCAATCAACCCAACACCCCAAAAATACAAAAATGCAACTATGAGAAGGGGTAAAATAGTCAATTCATGTAAAATCACATATTTCACATATTTCATCAAAATTTCAGATCGTTATATGATCCACCAGTAAAAATCTAGTTCATTCTCCAATTAAGACATAGAAATACCTGAATAAATGAAGAGCTAGGGATAAGAACTACGAATATCAGGCTTAAAATCTCAAGTAAGCCTCATCTATAGGTGGATGTTGCCACTGAACCTTAACCACATAGATAATTCTAGGATACAACAACCTAACATCCCTAGCCAAAATGGAGACTAGCTCCTCAATGAAAGATAATAGCTCATCTAACTAAACCAACTCCCAATGAATGGTATAATATTCAATAGGAATGTAATGATGAAGCATATAAATATGAAAAATTGGATTAACAACAAATAAATTTGGGGGTAGGGCCAACTCATAAGACACATCATGGACGATCAGAAAAATATTAAATGGAATAATGTACCTGGGGCCAAGCTTGCCCCTCATCCCAAAACTCATCACACCTTTCATGGGGGAAACTCAAAGGAAAATATGGTCACCAATGCCAAATCTCAAAGCACAAAGTCTACGGTCAGCATAATGCTTCTGCTTACTCTAAGTCGCTCGAAGTCCATCTTAAATAACCCAAACTCTATCCAAAGACTCACAAAGTAAGTTTGTACCTCGAGGTATAGCCTTAGAAACATCAAACCAACCATTAAAAATAATATAGCCATAACTCCCAAAATCAGGTGTCAATAGTGTAAGAACTACTAATACAATCCATGAGTCAAATACATAATAAAAGATAACATAAATAATATATGTCTCTAAATTCTAATAATGACAAACTAATATGGAAAGATAGAAGTGGACCAAAAATAATTTAATCTAGGATTAATCAAGGAATTCAGCCAAGAAAAAGGTGGTTGAAGGTTGTAAACTAGGGATGTTTTGCACTATCCCTATCCTAGATAGGCTAGTCACAATTGGACCAAGGAAATGATGATCACATTAGTTATGATCGCAGCTAGGTTTGGCGATTGTTGTCACAAGATATCAGTGAAAACTTGGAAACTTTCCAAGTTTCTGCCAAGGCTCGGGATTTATTTAGAATTCAATTTATGCAAATGAATTATCCAACCACACTAAATTTGTTGCTTCAAACTCAATGGAAAAATCAAATTTTTGAAAAGACATCATGTTTGCAAAGTTTACCGCTAAAATCCAAAATTTTAATTTTCTAAATCGAGAGTCAAAATAAATTTAAAAGCCATAATGTAACGACTTAAAAATTTAATAAAATATGTGAATTATATGTTTTTATGTTATTTGATTGTTTTACACCTCCCTATAGTTGCATTATGGTATTTCTTAGGTATGGGGGTGATTGGAATGGTTCCTGACACATTTTGATGTCTTTTATGCTATATTATGGCTTTTGGTGGCTTTGAGAGCCTTATTATGTATTTATGTGGTTATCTTGTGATCCGTGCAACGGGTGACTGAACGAATTATTCCATCAAATCCAGAATATCAATTTTAAAGTGGTAACATATTAGGCCTTGTTTTATGATTTTTAAATCTCATTTCGACCCTCGATTTGGAAAATTATGATTTCAGATTTTGGGGACCAACTTTGTGAAAACAACATTTTTTCAAAATCTAATATCTTTATTAATTTTAGGGAGTCGAATTTAATATGGTTACATAGTTCATTTTCATAAACCAGATTCTGAATCATTCCCAAGGCTTTGATGGAAACTAGAAAAGTTTTGAAAGTTGTAGCTAGTTTCTTGTGCCTGTGCGATCACACCTCCTTTGTTTCAATGACACCTTGTGCAGAGGAGGTAGTTCAATCTCACTAAGGGTGTTGCGATTGCAATACTCTCTCCTGCTGCCGGGGTATGCAATTGCACACCTGGATGTGCAATCGCAACACTCGATTGTGTGAAAGGGGTATAAATAAACCCTTTAGGTCATAATTTTGGGCATTTTAACCTTGCCACTTGAGAGATAAACCCTAAACTAGTATGAGATCTTGAAACTGGAGCTTTTGGGCGCTTGAGAATTCTAGATTAATATCTATTTCTTGATTCTCTTATGGATTTAAGGTAAGACTTTTCCTTTTGTTTATTTAATTTCTTGATTAATAATTCAAAACCCCAGAAAATATTAAGGCTTGATTTTGAACCCCAATTTAACTCCTTTTTACTTGAATAATGCACCTAATCTTATAGTTACTTGTTTTTCCTTGATTTTATTTTCAAAAGAACCCAAATTCTTGATTATAAATTGGATTTCAAAGGTTTTACTTGGTAGAGTCTAAAAATGATTTTTTCTTGAATTAAATCTCATTTTAACTCAATTTGACTTTTTTTTCAACTATAGACTCCTAAAAGCATAGGAAATACATTTGAAATTATTTTATGATTTTTCCTTTCTTTTTATGAAAACTCATTTTGGGGGTTCATTTTGACCCCAACCCAAAGTAGACAATATGGGTATCACTGGCTAAGTTTTGATTCTATATTTTTTAGCTTTAGTTGATTTCAAGATAGTTCATAAGGAGTAAGGTCATGGGATCAAAGTAAAGTGGATTGGTTTTGGAATTCGAGGTAGGTATGGCTTAACTTTTGAAATATCCTGGGTTTTGACCCTTAGAAATTTTTTTGGAATTCCATTCTTCGAACCTAATATGACTCTGGGGTATGAGCCAAATGTTGGGGTACGAATGGTATGGTCCTATTGTATGCTGACTAGTGTTAGTTGTTGGTATAGATTTGGTCACTAGAATGGGTACGACTTAGGGGTATAAGTGGTAGGGCTTTGTATGAGTCATATAAGGGACTCGTATGGTGGGCATTATTTAATCCTCCTAGTATTTTATTTTGCTAGTGATATGGATCATGGGTATGAATCTTATACTTTGGTTACGGCTTGGTTGGATGAGTCGTATACTAGACAGTGTCTGATCTAAGGTTGAGTCTTAGATATGAGTGGTGGGTACCAATTATATTGGGAGGGTATGACTCGTATGGGTCAGTCGTATCCTTGTTACAGGTTTTTAAGAGACTTAATTAGGGGTGGTCTGGACATTTTCCTACTTACAGTAATTAGGACCCACGACTTCTAATATAATTAGGAGGTTATTTACCCTACTATTCTATTTATAAACACTTATAAACTATAACAAAACATCTTAGAATTCTCTCAAGATCTTTTGGGGCAAGAAGGCTAGGGTTTTATCTTTAGGATTGCTCTGGGGGTTGCTTTGGTGATTTATTTTGATCGATTCTTTTGTATAAGGCAAGATTCTCTTTCCTCATTATAATTTCAACTAAAGGCATGGTTATATGATTGATTTCATGATTTTACTATTTAATGATTATGGTTTTCAACCATTATTTAGGGGTTTTGATATTAAATGCTTTGTTATGGTTTTCTATGGTTTTAATTATTCTTTTATATGCATTAATGGTGGTTTTGGACAATTGGATTGAATGGTAATGGTTTAATGATATTTGAAATTGGTTTTGGTTAAATTATGCCCCCAAGGTGTTTGATAAAATGCTTATAAAGATATGTTCATTGCATTGACATCTTTTAATGAAACACTGGCATGTTTTAAACTTGGTAAATAAACTATACATAGTTTAAATGGTTTAAAAAGGCTAAAGGCTAAATGATTATGCTTGTAGAGAACATGAAAGTCTTCTAAGTGGTTTAATATGGTATATGGAAGGGCACTTGATTGTCCCCTTAACCTAAATGGTTTGGCTATGGATATTACTTACAAGTAAGGGGTGGTAT
>JAPEIP010000003.1:64602306-64627365 GCA_026120095.1 Capsicum chinense
ATATTTTGAGACAAATTGTTGTAACTTCCAGATTTCTACATGAATTATGAATCTATATGCTATCTATTATGCATTATGATGAGTTTTAACTTGAGATTGAATTATGGGTCATTAAGCCCTACTTGAGACTTGTAATTTTATGAACTATTGTGCTATAAGCACGTATGATTTGAGTATATTGAGATTATTGAGAAATGTTTTGACCTAATTGTCATAGAGTTTTGAAATCCACTCTACCACATAAGATTACATATTTGATTGTTGGGTTCTTATGAACCATAAGATTATTTTGAAAGTGGATTTTCATGAGATGAGAGAGATAAACTAAAGGGAGTAGTATTTAGCACCGAGTTGGGTAAGTTACTATGGTTTCTTACCTTAGAACTATGTGCCACCATGGGTTTGAGATTTTAGGCCTGAGGCCAAGATGATTGGGCCCGATGTTGAGATAAGTGATAACCGAGTTGAGGTTATACCCTTGGAAAGAGTATGGCGCTTCTCCCCAATGTGAGGTTTCTTCCTTAGGAGGACAAGATGTTGGACTCCATGTAGCTCGCATGGTTTATGTCAGTTAGGAGAACCTTCCTAAACTAAAGTATTTTCCATTGAGATAGAATATTTTCCCTAAAGCTTTGGGATGAGATATTTTCTAAAATGAATGAACTACTTTGAGTATTTTCCAAAGAACGAAGTAGTTTTCTCTACTAATATGAGTTGATCAATGATTTTCAAACCAAAGTTATATGATTCTGAGTTCCAAGTGTCTGAGTTCAAAAGAGTTATAAGTTCTTGAGCATTAAAGAAGTTTTACTCCTCATGAGATATATGCATGAGTTGAAATTATTGTTTAAAGTTTCCTTTAACCTATGAGTAATGATTATAAGAGAAGAGTATAGATTTTAAAGCCAAAGTATAATGTCTCACGAGATTTGTGTTAGATTCTTTATTCTACATGATTTATGAGGTTTACATTTTAGACTTATTCAAGCCATGTGAGTCATTCCTATTTGTATGCATGATTTGATTAAAGAGTATTGACATTATTTTATGTAAATGCATACACCCTCATATACTCAGTACATTCCCAAATACTGATCCACATATACGTCTATGTGGTATATTGTCTTATAATATAGGTTCAGGTGCTCAGTCCCAGCCTCGTCAGTGATTCCTAAGTACCTTTTGTTTATATTTCTCCAGTGGTGATTCCTCATGGTTCGAGGGCCTTTCTTCAGATATTTCAATACTTAAGTGTTTATGTCATTACTTTCAATTTAGTTTGAGTCAGTTGGGGACCTGTCCCAACGGCTCTCTAGTTCATGGAGTAGTAGAGGCTTTGTTAGACTAGTTATCTGACTGTGGTTATGTTGAGATTTCAAGTATTGTGGTCATTTAGACTGAGTATTACCTTCGTATTTCATTTTATTTGATATGGCAGTGCCGGTGTTTTGTATATTTCTTCTTGAATGAGTTATTATGAGAAGTGATATGCTCAAAGGGTTAGCTTGGGGATACTTGTAGCCCTAAGCACCGTGGGACGTCCCGAGACCCATTTTCGGAGCGTTCCAAACTTGGTATTAGAGCCTAAGGTTTTAAAGGAATCTTAGGAAGTCTGACAATCTGCGTTGAGTAGAGTGTTAATCATCGGTGTGTAGCGTGCCACATCTATGAGCAAGAGGCTATATGAAGTTTTAGGAAAAAGTTGTTTCTTTCTTTCAGATTCTATAATGCCTATAGTTGTCCCTTTTATCTAATAATTCATGATCTCCTATTTTAGAAAATGCCTCTCCGAAGAGTGGATGCCCGCAGAAATAATAATGAGAAACCCTAGCCTTTTCATCCCTTGAACGAGACAGTGTCTCATGCTGAGTTTTAGGCGGCCTTTCAGGCGTTAGCCCAAGCAGTCACTGCTAATGTTCGGTCCAATAACTAGGCTGTAGATGCGAATCAATAGGGAGGTGATGTAGTTGATTCTAGGATCAGTGATTTCATGCGGATGAATCCATTAGAGTTTTATGGGTCCAAGGCAGGTGAGGACCCACAGTTGTACCTTGAGGAGGTGAGAAAGATCACACAGGTGATGCATATTTCTGAGGAAGAAAGTATTGAGTTAGCATCATACAGGTTGAAAGACATATATTATGACTGGGTTGTATCATGGAGGAAGGGTAGAGGTAAGGATGCTGCTCCTATGACTTGGTAGGTGTTCCAAGATACATTTTTTGAAAAATTCTTTCTGATTGAGATGAGGGAATGAACTTGATGCAGGGCTCCATGACTATTAAGGAGTACTGCTTGAAGTTCAACCAGTTGGCCAAGTATGCTCCTAACTTGATTTTTGACACCTGAGCTAGTATGAGCAAGTTTGTGATAGGTGCTTCTGGTTTGGTGTTGAAAGAGTGTAGGACTGCGATGCTACATAAGGATATTGATCTTTCTAGGTTGATGATGTATGCACAATATATAGAGGTGGATAAGTTAAGAGAGAGAGATAGAGTGAGGGGTAATAAGAGGGCTAGATCTGAGCAGCATGAGTATAGTCAACCTATATTCCATGGAGAGAACCGCCCTCAGTTTTAGAGATGTTCGTCTATTCCAGCGCCTTCATTAGCTAGTGCTCCCATGCCTAGAGGTAGGTAGGAGTAAGGGAGTAGGTATTTTATGTTTAGGTCACAGAACATTGTTGGTAACAGGCCCTATTATCCTTCTAGTGCTAAGTATGGTAGGGATCATCTCAATGAGTATTTTGTAGATTTGAGGGGTTGTTTTGGTTGTGGAAAGCAGGGCCACAGACTTAGAGATTGTTCACATGCTAGGTAGGGAACTAGAGATGCCCGACCTCAGGCACAAACTACTAGGACACCAGCTCCTGTTCCTTATCCCGCCCCTGTCCAGGGCACTTCATCTACCACTGCTGGCGGTCAGCGGTAGAACTGATCCTATGCCCTATCATTCTGTCAGGAGTAGAAGGACTCTTCCAATATTGTTACTGGTATGCTCTGCGTTTTTTGTTTTGATGTTTATGTGTTGTTGGACCCCGGGTCAAGTCTCTCCTATGTGACCCTACTTGTGGGTATGAATTTCAAAATGAGTCCCAAAAATATTCTTGACCCTTTCTTAGTCTCCACACTAGTAGGGGAGTCAATTATTACTAAATAAGTGTATAGAGATTGTCCTGTTACTGTTCTTCATAGAGTTATACTTGCTCATTTGATAGAGTTAGACATGGTTGATTTTGACCTTATTCTGGGTATAGATTGGCTTCATTCTTGTTATGCATCTATAGACTGTCGTACCCATGTGGTCAAGTTTCAGTTCCCTGATGAGCCAATTTTTGAGTAGTCCGGGAGTTCGGTATCTCCCAAGAGTCATTTTATCTCCTATCTCAAAGCCAAAAATCTAATATCCAAGGGTGACATGTATCACCTAGTTAGAGTTAAAGACCCTAAGTCTGAGGCTCCAACTATTTACTGAGTTGATATTGTTAATGAGTTTCCAGATATTTTTCTAGAAGATCTCCCAGGGGTACCTCCCGATAGAGAGATAGAGTTCGGGATTGACTTTCTTCCTGACACTCATCCTATTTCTATTTTGTCATACCATATGACACCTGCTGAGCTTAAGGATTTGAAAGAGAAACTCGAAGATCTCTTAGATAAAGGTTTCATAAGGCCCAATATTTCTCTTTAGGGCATACCTATTCTATTTGTGCAGAAGAAAGATGGTTCTTTGGGTATGTGCAAATCGTCAACTTAACAAGGTCACAGTAAAAAATAAGTATCCTCTTCCAAGAAATGATGACCTATTTGATCAGTTGCAAGGTGAAAGTTATTTCTCCAAGATAAACTTTAGATCCGACTATCATCAACTTAAAGTAAGGGAATGTGATATTCCGAAGATAGCCTTCCAAACCTGCTATGGTCACTTTGAGTTTCTAGTCATGTCTTTCGGTCTAACCAATGCCCCAAAAACTTTTATGGACCTCATGAATCTAGTGTACAAGCAATATCTTGATATGTTTGTCATAGTGTTCATAGATGACATCCTTCTCTACTTCCGTAGTGAGCATAATCATGTAGATCACTGTTGAATTATCTTGCAAACTCTTAGAGGTCACCAGTTGTTTGCCAAATTCATTAAGTGTGAATTTTGGCTAAGCTATGTAGCCTTTCTAGGTCATGTTATTTCAGCTGAAGGTATTAGAGTTGATCCCCAAAAGACAGAAGCTATAAGAAATTAGCCTATACCTTTCTCTCCGTCTGATATTAGAAGTTTCTTGGGTCTAGGGGGATACTACCACCATTTTATTGAAGGTTTCTCCTCTATTGCATCTCTTATGACCCAGTTGACCCAAAAGAAAGTTAAGTTCTAGTGGTTAGATTCATATGAGAAGAGTTTTTAGTAGTTGAAGACTCGACTTACTTCATCCCCTGTGTTGACTTTGCCTGATGGTACTAATGGTTAGCTGCTGTGGTCTTTGCTTTGATAATCTGGAGACACTATCTTTATGGTGTTTATATTGATGTGTTTACTGATCATAAGAGCCTGCAATATATGTTTACTTAGAGAGAGTTGAATATTAGGCAGAAGAGGTGGTTAGAGTTGTTAAAAAACTATGATATGAGTATATCGTATCACTCGGGCAAGGCCAATGTAGTGGCAGATGCCCTTAACAGATTGTCTATGGGTAGTGTTGCTCATGTAGAGGGAGGTAAGAAAGAGTTAGCTCATGATGTGTATTTTCTGGCTAGATTGGGTGTTAGGTTGCTTGATTCAGCTGAGGGAAGTGCTTTGGTGCAAAGCAGTTTTGAATCCTCTTTAGTTTCGAAAGTCAAGGAGAAGCAAGATAGAGATCCTAGTTTGATCAGACTGAAGGAGTCAGTTAAGGACACAAAGGTAGAGGTTTTCTCCCAAGGGGGAGATAGTGTGCTGAGATTTCAGGGTAGATAGTGTGTTCCTTGTATTGATGATCTAAGGTAGAGAATTATGGCTGAAGCGCATGGCACACAATATTCTATTCATCCTAGCGCTACCAAGATGTACCATGACTTGCGGGAAATCTATTGGTGAAGTGGCATGAAGAAGGATATAGCTGGGTTTGTTGCAAAGTTTCCAATATGCCAATAGGTTAAGATAGAGAACCAAAGACCTGGTGGTGTGATGCAAGAGTTTGGTATTCCCACTTAGAAGTGGGAAGGGATGAATATGGATTTTGTGACTGGTTTACCTCTTTTGTGACTTCATCATAATTCTATTTGGGTTGTTGTAGATAGATTGACTAAGTTCACGCATTTCCTATCTGTGCATACATTTTATACAACTGAGGATTATGCTAGATTGTATATTCAAGAGTTGGTCAGGTTGCATGGAGTCCCCTTGTCTATCATTTCAGATAGGGGTACTCAGTTCAATTCTTAGTTTTTCGGATAGGGGTACTCAGTTCACTTCTCAGTTTTGGAGAGCTTTCCAGAGGGGCCTTGGCACCCAAGTTTATTTGAGTTCTGTATTTCATCCGTAGACTGATGGTCAGGTTGAGAGGACCATCCAAACTTTGAAGGATATATTGAGGAAATGTACTTTACATTTCAAAGGTAGTTGGGATGAGCATTTGCCACTATTCGAGTTTGCATATAACAATATTTATCATACTAGCATCGAGATAGCGCCATTTAAGGCTTTGTATGATAGGTGATGTAGATCACCCATAGGTTGGTTTGAAGTGGGTAAAGCTGCTTTGGTTGGACTTGATGCAGTATTTGAGGCTATGGAGAAGGTGAAGTTGATTAGAGAAAGGTTGAAGACATCTCTGAGTCGTCAAAAGTCATATGCCGATGCGAGAAGAAAAGATCTTGAGTTTGAGGTGGGTGATTTGGTGTACTTAAAGATTTCACCCTTGAAAGGGGTGAAGAGGTTTGGTAGAAAGGGGAAGCTTAGCCCCCGTTATGTTGGCCCCTATAGAGTCTTGAGCCGTGTTGGTAAAGTAGCCTATGAAGTTGAGTTGCCTGCATATTTGTCAGCCGTTCATCCTATTTTTTATGTTTCCATGCTTAAAAAGCATATCAGTGATTCCGTTGTAGCAGATTCTTCAGAGAGTGATGATATTCAGAATAGTCTTTCATTTGATGAGATTCCTGTTGAGATTCTAGATTTTCAGATCCATGGACTAAGGAACAAAGAAGTTCCCTTGGTAAAGTTTTGGGGTGGAACCAGTTAGTTGAGGGCGCTACTTGGGAGGCAGACGCAGACATGTGAGCCAAGTACCCGTACCTCTTTTCCGTGAGTTCAGATCAACCCGAAGGTGATATTTTCCCTTAATTCTGTCCTTCTAATCTAAAGTTTCAGCTATTCATCTACCCTTATTAAGTTCATGCATTCTCTAAAGTATTCAAGAGTTTAGAAAGACATAGAGTCAGTTTAACAAGTTCTTCAAGATTTACATACTCAATTTCCTCAGTGCTCTTAGCTTAACTAGCGACATTCATGGATGAATGTTTCCAAGGGGGAGATATTGTACTACCCTAAATTTATCCTAAGCTTAATTTTTTCTAGAGAAGGGTAAGGAGTGACTTCCTAAGTGAGTATCATTTTAACCATATATAATTTACCTAATTTCGACTTTTTATCATATGGGAAATTTGATAAGCTTTCTGTCGAAATAAGATTTGTCCAAATCCGATGCCTGGGTAAGAAGTTATAGCTACTTTAAGTCCTAGTCATAAAACAATATCATTTTAGTGCTTGGCTTGTCGTGGAGAGAGTCTATTTGATAATTGTCAAATTCCAGTGGAACTCTGCGATAGTGGCGCATTACGGAAGACCCCAATTTCTCAATAGTCAATTTACAGTGGCCTAGTACAATTGTGATGCATCATGCTAAAGTTCCATGTCCCAACCAGTGAGACAACGCGATGGCTCTGCATCGCGGTGACTCCTAGATTCCCATTTGTCAATTTCTAGTGAGCCACCACGATAGTGGTGCATTGCGGTGGCCCACTGTAAAGGCACTTTGGACTTTTTTCAAGCCTCTTAAACCAAACAAACACCAAATTAAAGTCATTGACAAGCATTCGATGAAGTTTTTCTCACGTTTTCTCTCAACTAAACCCCTAAGTATCCAAAACCTCTTACAAGAATCTTAAGAATCCACCATAGATTTTTTAAATTGAGTCAAGATTCAAGGTTCCTAAGTCAAGGGCTTCAACAAGCCTCATTCAAGAGTATGAATAGAGTCCCAAAAGCGAGAGTTCATCGAAAACTTCTAATTCAAGGTATGCGGGGTTTTGAACAAGGGTAATCCTTTCACCCTTGTGGCCAAAGACTTATTTCAACTATAATTTTCTGCAATCTATGAGATTTTACTTGATATTGAATAAAGGATTTTCACCCATTGTTTTTTATTGCAATATCTTGATGTTTTCCATGAATTGAAGGTCAAATAGCATGATTTTTGAATGTTTTCTTAAGAAATTAAAGCTGGGTTTATACCCTATGTTGTTACTCCTTGAGAATTTAAGAGTTTCAATGTTCTAGAAATTCAAGTATATGAGTATGTTGATATTTTGAGACAAATTGCTGTAATTTCCAGTTTTCTACATGTATTATGAATCTATATGCTATCTATTATGCATTATGCTGAGTTTTAACTTGAGATTGAATTATGGGTCATTAAGCCCTACTTGAGACTTGTAATTTTATGAACTATTGTGCTATAAGCACGCATGATTTAAGTATTTTGAGATTATTGAGAAATGTTTTGACCTAATGGTCATGGAGTTTTGAAATCCACTCTACCATATAAGATTACAAATTTGATTGTTGGGTTCTTATGAACCATAATATTATTTTCGAAGTGGATTTTCATGAGATGAGCTAGATAAAATAAAGGGAGTAGTATTTAGCACCGACTTGGGTAAGTTACTATGGATTCTTACCCCAGAACTACGTGCCACCGTGGGTTTGAGATTGTGGGCTTGAGGCTGAGATGATTAGGCCCGAGGCTGAGATAAGTGATCACTGAGTGGAGGTTATACTCTTTGGCAAGAGTATGATTCCTCTTCCCAACGTGAGATTTTTCCTTAGGAGGATAAGACATTGGACTCCATGTAGCTCGCATGGTTTATGTCGGTTAAGAGAACCTCCCTAAACTAATGTATTTTCCATGGAGATAGAATATTTTCCCTAAAGCTTTGGGATGCGATATTTTCTAAAATGAATGAACTGGTTTGAGTATTTTCTAAAGAACGAAGTAGTTTTCTCTACTAATACGAGTTGATCACCGTTTTTCAAACAAAAGTTATATGATTCTGAGTTCCAAGTATTTAAGTTCAAAAGAGTTATAAGTTGTTGAGCATTAAAGAAGTTTTTCTCCCCATGAGATATATGCATGACTTGAAAGTATTGTTTAAAGTTTCCGTCAACCTATGAGTAATAAGAATAAGAGAAGAGTACAAATTTTAAAGCCAAAGTAGAATGACTGACAATTTGTGTTACATGCTTCATTCTACATGATTTATGAGGTTTACATTTTAGACTTATTCAAGCCATGTGAGTCATTCCTATTTGCATGAATGATTTGATTAAAGAGTATTAACATTGTTTTATGTAAATGCATACACCCCCATATACTCAGTACATTCCCAAGTGCTGATCCACATATATGTTTATGTGCTATATTATCTTATATTGTAGGTTTAGGTGCTCAGTCCCAGCTTCATCAGTGATTCTTAGGTACCTTTTGTCTACATTTATCTAGTGGTGAATCCTCATGGTTTGAGGTCCTATCTTCAGATGTTTTAATACTTGAGTATTTATCTCATTACTTTTAGTTTAGTTTGAGTCAGTTGAGGACCTGTCCCAACGGCTCTCTAGTTCATGGAGTAGTAGAGGCTTTGTTAGACTAGTTATCAGATTGTGATTGTGTTGAGATTTCTAGTATTGTGGTCGTTTGGATAGAGTATTACCTTTATATTTTCTTTTATTTGATATGACATGCCAGTGTTTTGTATATTTCTTCTTAAATGAGTTATTATGAGAAGTGATAGGCTCAAAGGGTTAGGTTGGGGCTATTTGTAGCCGGAAGCACCATATGACATCTCAGGACCCATTTTTGGGGCATTACAATTATCATAATATGTTTTGGTATTCTCTTTTATTATGGCCTGGTTTATGTTCTATGGTTTGGTTTGGTGTGGTTGGGTGGTTGGTTTGGTATGGTTGGACTCAGTTGGGTTGGTCACAATTGTGACCCTATCCTAGATTCTTGATGAGAACATTTATGCTATCTTGTTATCTTATTGAAATTTAGCCCATTAAAGGCTAAATATAGGTTGTTGGGTTGGGTAATAGGGGGCGGTCTTTGATCCTAGTTGGACTTGGTATGCCCATTATGATAAGGCTCAGGGTCGCGTCATATCAAGTAAAAACTTAAGGATCTCATGGATAAGGGTTTATTTACCCTAGTGTTTCTCCATGGGGTGCACCGGTATTGTTTGTGTGTAAGAGTGATGGTTTCCTTCGGATGTGCATTGACTATAGGAAGTTGAACAAAGTGAAGGTCAAGAATAAGTATCCTGTTCCTCGGATAGATGACTTGTTTGACCAGTTGCAAGGTGACAAGTTCTTCTATAAGATAGATCTTCGGTCTGGGTACCATCAACTTAAGATTAAGGAGGTGGATATCCCTAAGATGACTTTTCATACTTGGTATGTGTATTTTGAGTTCTTGGTGATATTTTTAGGTTGACTAATGCTCCAACAACATTTATGGAGTTGATGAACATAGTGTTCAGGTAGTATTTGGATCTCTTCATCATTGTGTTTATTGATAACATTTTGGTTTATTCGAAGAATGAGATGGATCATGCTAATTACTTTCATGTGGTGTTGCAGACCTTAAAAGAACAATGGTTGTATGCCAAGTTCTCTACGTATGAGTTGTTGTTGAACATTGTGACTTTTTTAGGTCATATAATTTCTAGTAAAGGGATCTTAATGGATCCAACAAAGGTTATTACGGTGAAGAGATGGCCTCGGCCCACAACATCATCTGTTATTCGTAGCTTCTTAGGTTTAGCTGGGTATTATAGGTAGTTTGTGGAAAAGTTTTCTTTAATAGATGCTTCTTTGACTAAGTTAACTTAGAAAAAGGCTAAGTTTTCTTGGTCGGATACTTGTAAAGGGAGTTTTAAGAAGTTAAAAGATAAGTTGACTTCGACTCCAATCTTGACATTTCCAGAAGGCAATGATAGGTTTGTGGTTTATTGTGATATATCTCAAGTAGGGCTTGGTTGTGTGTTGATGCAACATGGAAAGATGATTGCCTATGCTTCTAGGTAGTTGAAGTACATGAAAGGAATTATCCTACTCATGATTTGGAGTTATTGGCAATTGTGTTTACTTTGAAAATATGGCAGCATTATCTGTATGGTGTTCATGTGAATATTTTTTTTGACCACATGAGTCTTCAGTACGTATTCACTTAGAAAGATCTTAATCTCATGCAAAAAAGATGGCTTGAGCTTCTCAAAGATTATGATATGAGTCTTCACTACCACCCAGGTAAGTCTAATATGGTTGCTGATACTCTTAGTAGGTTATGTATAGGTAGTTTAGCTCATATGGAGGAAGGAAGGAAAAAATTGGTTAGGGATATTCACCACTTGGCTAATCTTAGGGTTCAACTCTTAGACTCTAAGGATGGTAAGGTAATGATGTAAGAAGTGGTTCGGTTATGTCTTGGTGTAGTGATTAAGGAGAAATATATGTTGGATCTTGTCTTGATAAAAATCAAGAATGATGTTTGTGGGAAAAAGTTGGCGGTGTTTGAGATCAGTAGTGATGGTACTTTACTATACCAAGGGAGGTTATGTGTTTTTGATGACAATGGTTTATGACAAAGGGTTTTGGATGAGGTGCATGGGTTATGCTATGTTGTTCATCTCGGCTCTACAAAGATGTATCATGATCTCAAGGAGATCTATTTGTGGAATGGTATAAATAGGGATATGGTTAATTTTATGGCCAAGTGCATGATGTATCAACAGGTTAAGGTTGAACACATGAGGCTTGGTGGGTTGTATCAATAAATAGAGTTGCCCAAATGGAAGTGGTATATGATCAATATGGATTTCACTATCGGTCTTCCTAGGTATCGAAACCAATTTTATACAATTTAGGTCATCATGGATAGGATGAATAAGTCAGTAACTTCTTGCTAGTGCGGACTATCTTTTCGATGAAGGATTATGCGAAGCTGTATCTTTAGGAGATTGTGAAACTGCATGGGTTACCTATCTCGATTATTTCTGATTGTGGTACACATTTTATGTCTTATTTATGACAGTTTTTCTATAAAAGGTTAGGGACTAAGGTTAGTCTGAGTACTGCTTTTCATGCGTAGCCAAATAGGCAAGGAGGAAGAGTTATTTAGACATTAGAGGATATGATTCAGACATGTATGATTGATTATGGTGGAAATTGGATTGAGTATATCCTTTAGTGGAGTTTGCTTACAATAATACCTATCATTAAAGTAATGGTATGACTCATTTTGAGGTATTATATGGTAGGAGGTGTAGATCTCATATTGGTTGGTTTGAGCTTGAGGAGGCAGACATATTTGGCCTGGATTTGGTTTATCAAGTGACGGAGAAGGTGAAGGTGACTCAGTATAGGCTTAAAGCTGCCCAAAGTCACCAAAAGTCCTATGCAGATGTCAGGCGTAGAAACTTAGAGTTTTAGATTGGGGATAGTGTGTTCCTTAAGGTTTGTCCCATAAAGGGAGTGGTGCGGTTTAGAAAAAAAGGAGAAACTCAGTCCTCAATTTGTTGGTCCTTATGAGATTTTGTGAAGAGTTGGCAATGTTGCTTATGAGTTTGAGTTTCCATCTAACTCTTGTTTGGTTCATCTAGTCTTTCATGTTTCCCTGTTGAGAAAGTATATTAGTGATCCCTCTTCGGTTGTTCCTTTGAAAGGATTGGGTATTTTGGATTCTCTATCTTATGAAGAGGTCCTGGTTGAGATATTAGATAAGCAAGTTCATCAGTTGCAGACCAAGAATGTGGCTTTGATTAAGGTTCTATGGCAGAACCGTAAGTTGGAGGAAGCTACTTGGGAAGCGGAAGAGGACATAAAGTCCAAGTATCCGTATTGGTTTTCTACTCCTGGGATTCATGCAGAACGTATGTGTCTTCAACATATCTTTATTTTCTGAATTTGTTAAAGAAAAGATTAACATTTTTGCCTCTTTGTTTACAAACTTTGTGGAAAGAATGTTTGATAGTGCAATCTCTGTGTGTTGTTCTCGCTACCTTGTCTTTCATTTAGGGACGAATGTTCCTTGTGGGGAGATTGAAACATCCTAGGTTTTGACCCTTAAAAATTTCCTGGAATTCCATTCTCCAGAGCCAATATGACTCATGGTAACGAGCCCTATGGTTCTATCGTATGCTGACCAGTGTTAGTTAGTGGGATGGTTTTAGTTACTGGAATGGGTACAACTTAGGAAGTACAAGTCATAGGGCTTGGTACGAGTCATATCAGGGACTCGTATGGTGGGTAGTGTTTGATCCTTCTGGTATTTCATTCTACTTAGGATATGGGTCATAGGTACAAATCTTATGCTGTAGTTACGGCTTGGTTGGATGAGTCGTATATTGGATAGTTTTTGATCTAAGGTTGTGACTTGGATACCAGTGGTAGGTACCAATCATATTGGGAGGGTACGACTCATATGGGTCAATCGTATCCTTATGACAAGTTTTTAACAAACTTAAGTAAGTGTATTCTGGACATTTCCCTACTTATCTTAATTAGGACCCGGGACGTCTAATACACTTAGGAGGTTATTTACCTATTATTCTATGCATAAATACTTAGAAACTTTTCCAAAATATCTCATAATTCTCTCAAGAGCTTTTGGGGCAAGAAGGATAGGGTTTCATCTTGAGGATTACTTTAGGGCTTTCTTTGATGATTTCTTTCTGTTAGTTCTTTGGTATAAGGCATAATTATTTTCCCTTATTGTAATTCAACTGAATGCATGGTTTATATGATTGATTTCATGGTTTTACTATTAAATGATTATGGTTTTCAACTATTATTTGGGGGTTTTGATATTAAATGCTTTGTTATGGTTTTCTATGGTTTTAATTATGCTTTTATGTGCATTAATGGTGGTTTTGGACAATTGGATTGCATGGTAATGGTTTAATGATCTTTGAAATTAGTTTTGGTAAAATTATACCCCCAAGGTGTTTCATAAAATGCTTATAAAGATATGTTTATTGCATTAACTTATTTTAATGAAACTCTTGCATGTTTTAAGGTTTGTAAAAGAACTATACATGATTTAAGTAGTTTGAAAAGGCTAAAGGCTAAATGGTTATGCTTGTGGATAATATGGAAGTCTCCCAAGTGGTTTAATGTGGTATATGGAAGGGCACTTGAAAGTCCCCTTAACCTAAATGGTTTGGCTATGGATATTACTTGTAAGTAAGGGGCGGTATGAAAAAACCTTTAATGGTGGCCTTGGTTAGTAAAATGGTTAATGGATTTTGTTTGTTATTTGGAAATTTTTTTAATTAGGCATTAATGGTGGGGTGTGTAGCAAAGTCGTGGAAAGTGGCAGTCCCGGGGGGGACCAAAATTTGAAACTCATATTTGCCGATATGAGGATTAGTCTTAGTGGACTGTGTGCATGATGTAACACTATTGGGGATATATTATTTATCCTATGAGATAATTCCTTGGTCATGTGGCTACACATACTAGGGCTCTTTCAGTAGGAGGAGCTGAACTCATATTGCCCGTGAATGGTTTAGGACGACCAAGCTACACAACCCAGGTAAAGGTTTTTCAAGGCATGCTAAACCCGGTTCCCTTTATCGAAACTTATATATGTATGGTTGTATGCATTATGGATGGTTTAGCTTGATTTTGTAATTAGAATTATTTTATCCTTTTCCTAATATTAATACTAGCGGTTATTCGTTAACTCGTCTACTGGAGGCTGTATACCCATGCTATACAGGAATCGACTGTTCAACTTCTCTATAATGATTTATTCGGGGACAACATTTGGACTGAAGTGGTGAGCTTCTGTCCTTTCAAAAGTCATTATTTCATGTTATGGATTTCTTTGGACACTTTTCTTTTATTTTGGATACTGGTTTTGGCCATGGTTGGGGGCATGTCCCAACCCGATTTGTTTGATCTTTTGGATAGAGGCTTTGTTGTACTTCTAGGGGTTGGTATGGGCAGGATTGGTAAAGGTGTCAGCCTTAGCATTGGAATAGGTTGGGAGGCTATCATCATCGGACATAATTTCTTATTGTTCTATCCTATTACATTTTAGGATTGATTATCATATTATGATTTAGTATTCTTTTTTGTTATGGCCTGGTTTATGGCATATGGTATGGTTTGGTGTGGTACGGTTAGACTCAGTTGGGTCAGTCACGATTGTGATCGTATCCCAGAGTCGTGATAAGAACATTTACACTATCTTGTTATATGTTTGAATTCATCCCATCAAAGGCTGGATATAGGTGGTTGGGTTGGGTAACAGGGGGCGGTCCCCATTCCTGGTTAGACTTGGAATGCCCATTACGACAAGGCTCGGGGTCGTATTATTTCAACTTTTAAGACTACGATGGGTAGTTAATTTGTATACCAAAATGCATATTAATTATGGGAACTAATGATGAATAATATCTATCTATGTGTTGTGCTCGTGTTGTTACCTATATGTTATGTAATTATTGGATTTGGGATAATATGTTCTGGCTGTGTGGGGTCTTATGTGATATTGATAGCCTTGAATATATATGGATAATTGTTATTTGTTACTAGAAAAACCAATTGTGGTACCTTTGATGTTTCGTGATGTATTTATACTTATTGGAATATGAAACATTTGAAGATTCATGAAAGGTTGGAAATAATTAGTTGATATTGGCTCACGTGGTTGTAGAAATTTATTATGTGGTTGGTTGTGGTAATACATCATGCAATTGTTTGTAGAAATACTCATTGTGATTGGTTGTGAGCATTATATCCTCATATCATAATTATTCATGATATATTGATACCACCTGTTAATATTTGAGAAATAATGGCAACACCTTTTATAAAACACTTCCTGAGGAATATGTTGAGAAAAAGATATTGTGACACATTATAAAACCCTCTCCGAGGGATATGCCAGGGAGTTGATATAGTTATATGGATTGTATATAGGTTGATGAACCCCTCATGGGTCCCACATCAAGAGGCTTGCCTCTGTGGGTATATACAGGGGTTGTGTGAAGTCCTCGTGCATCATCATCATCATCACCATTTTCTTTAAATTGTACTTGACTATCTTATATATACATGCTCTTCCTTGTTTCTAAGTGTATGTGATATAATGCTTACTTGTGCTCTATCTGGTTGTATTGTTGCAATGTATGTTATGTATATAAGTTATAACTATTAATGCAAGTGGTGGGCTATCTTCGTGGGATATTTTTCGATTGCAGGTGACATGCCCTTAGTGTATATTTTGTATGTTTATTTTCTACTTTGTTCGATCGGCCTATGATACCTACCGAGTACAAATGGACCATACTAACTCTTACTATACCCTTTTAGTGCAGATTTAGGTTTTGGTGTACCCCACAGTGCTTGACCCAAACAACTATTAGAGGTTTCAAAGTAGTTGATGATTTTTAGACGTTAGAATTTCTTCTGTTATATTTCTTTATAGACTATGTTTTTACTTACATTTCAGAGACAGAGTTTCTCTTGTATTTGGATATCTTATGTACTTTCTTGGATTCGAGTTGTACTAAATACGTCCTTATACTGTTGACACTTGGTTCTGGGAGTTATGGTTGCATTATTTTATTTTTTTCCATATTTTTTATACTTGTATGGTTTGGATTTGTTCAAGAAGCCTTACCTTGGGGTGATTATTATCTTTTTCTCTTTGTGTATTAGTTTGGGTGATAGACTTACTTATCAATGTTCACCGCGATTAATGCCATCATGACCTATATGTGTTGGGTCGTGAAAAATTGGTATCAGGCTAGCCAGGTTTCATTGGTCTTAATGGTATTAGAATGGTATGTCTAATAGAGTCTCATGGATCGGTACATAGATGTCCATGCATATCTTCGAAAGGCTAGAGGATTTTTAGGAAAATTCTCTCATTTTATTCCTTATCATATAAATTTCTTATATACCTCGTGTTCTTAGTTGTGTTTCACTCTCTCTGCGTAGATGGTGTTGATTAGGTCCCATAAGAGAAGAGATACAGAGCCTTTCTCTAGATGGAAAACATCGAGTCATGGATGGACTTGAGGGAGTGGATGAGTCCGTCGATCAACTCCATCTAGGAGGGGTACTAGGGGACTCTCCCCTTACCCTTATACTGAGTACGTTGGGGTATAGGTTCAATTCTAGTTCCTTAGAGTTCATCTGCCTAGTTTTGGAGGGGTTGTTAGTTTGGTTGTTGACCCTCTTGGATGGGTCTTCTTTGGTCATGTCGGGTGTTCCTCTAGTTCTTAGTATGGATATTTATGTGGCTCCTGCTTTAATTTTGAGTACTTCTTAGACCCTGAGTACTATTCCTCTATTATCACTGATATTTGAGTATGTTGCACCAGGATTAAGAGTTCAACCTTCATCTATGTTACCACCCCAGACAGGATTTTAGCCCATTAGATTTAGTATGCTTCTTTTTGTTGCTAGTATAGTAATGTCTTCTGAGGGTCAGAAGAGGTTTTGAAAGATTTACTCATTTGGGTCCTCCCATATTTAGTGGTGATGTGGGCGAGGATGCCTATAAGTTCTTGATTGATAATTGTGAGAAGTTGCATAAATTGCATTCTCTTAAGCCAAATGGAGTGGATTATCCTATATATAATATGAGAGATACTGTGAGAGATTGGTAGAGAATAATTGTTGGTAGTAGGCCTCTTGATGCTCATGAGTTGACATGTGATTAGTTTTCCTATTCCCTTTTGGAAAGATTTGTGCCTTATAGTTTAAGGGGTCATATGCATGATGAGTCTGATCATTTAGAGAAGGTCTGCATGACCATTGTATAGTATGAGGCACTCTTTCAAGCCTTGTCCAGATATTCTTATGCCAGTGTTTCTATTGAGTCTGAAAAGATTAAGAAGTTTGTGAAGGGTTTAGATGTTTCCCTTCAGTTAGCTACTTCTTAGATAGTTACATTATGAGTGTCTTTTCAGAGTATCTTGGATTATTCTAAGATTACAAGGGTTATTCTTAGAGTATCTCAGGTAGTAGCCAATAAGATGAGTTATTTTAGTGAGTTGACAGGTCAGACTCCTTATGGTAGAGATTTTAGAGGTTCACAGTGCAAGTGGTCTTACAGAGTTTGGGTAGTGTCTTCTGATTTAGAAGTGCAGGGTGGCCTATTGAGATGGTACATAGATATTGTTTTGTGTGTCATGAGGTTAGCCATTTGGCCAAGGACTGTCCCCTCTGCATAATTAGAGCTACTCCTTTTTCAGTTGTGCGAGGTAGGGGTACTACCAGAGGTATAAAAGGCATAGGTAGAGGAGCCTATGGTAGTGTTCATAGGGATACTCAGCTAGTTTTTGGCCGTGGTTAGTGTTATATAATACCCGCTAGGCTAGAGGCAGAGGCTTCTAATATTGTGATCACAGGTATCATCCCCATTTGTTTCAGATCTACATCTGTATTATTTGACCCTAGATCAATTTTCTCTTATGTGTCTGCATAGTTTGCTTTGTGTTTTGATTCTGTTAGTGAACCTCTTGCCATGCCTATTTGTGTATCTACCCCTATAGGAGATTCTTCAGTGGTGGTTTGGGTGTACTGATCCTATTGCGACTTTTTCTATCCGTGAGACTTGGGTAGATTTGCTTGTGTTAGATATGGTTGATTTCAATGTTATTTTAGATATGAATTGGTTTGATTCTTATCATGCTTTCTTAGATTGTTTTGCTATGACCTTGAATTTAGCTTCACCGGGTGTGCCATGGATAACTTGGAAGGGTGTTCTTCATTCGGTTCTTAAGAGGATTATATCTTATGTTTTGGCCTGTAGATTGGTTGAGAGGGGATGTTTATCTTATTTGGCTTATATTCGTGATAGTAGTGTTGTTTCAGTTCCTTTAATGGTTTCTGTTTGTGTTACTTGTAAATTTATGGATTGCTCCTTTTGGATTTGCTTGGTATGCCTCTGGTTCATTATATTGATTTTTCTATTGATGTTGAGCTGGGATAAAACACCCCAGGTGTTGGTCCCTGGAAAATTTTGAGTTTTGAGCTTACTACCTTGACTACGACTCTCCTTGCGAGTGTAGGGAGTCATTACTGGTCATAGGACCCAGTCGTAACGTACCCAGTAAGATTTGTCTAAGTCACTATTTTGACTAGGATTGCTACAATATGAGTTTTAAGGACTCAAAATGACTCATATAGTCTTTTACATAAGGGAACCACTATTATGCCCAAAGTATTATGTCCTGAGTCTGACGAGGATGTAACTAGTCGTATGGACTCATTATGAGTTGTAAGGTCCTTTCCATGTTTGGACCAGTGTTTGTGGTCCGGGATACTATCCAGACTATGATTGAGGGGAAACGAGTCTTAGGGTGATCTACGAGTCAAAAGGTCACTCGTAATGACTGGCGGCTTATTTTCTAGACTTTTAATGAGGGTATTTTAGACATTTCCCATTTATTCTAATAATAACCCATGAACTAAAAACAAACTTGGGACCCAATTATCATCCATTATACATAATAGATACACCCACTTCTCTCTTAAATCCTCTTAAGCTTCAATACTTAGGGTTTTCCAGAAATGGGTCTAGTAGAGCTTTAAGGGTTGAATTTTCTACATAATCTTGGGTATGTAGGCTTGTGACTCTACCCTTAAACTTGTTTTATCTAATGCATGAATTTACATGGTTAATTATGTGGATCTAAAATAAGGGTTATGATATGGTTGCAGTCTTTAACGTGAATGGTTCTTAAACTGATTTCCCTTGGTTTATTATGCATTATTCATGCTTTATTAACAATTTTGAACTTGTGAGGTGCATGATATTGATGAATAATCAAAGGGGTTATGTTTTCCACAATTGTGATAAATTTTTCTTTGACATATGGTTTTGGAAATTGAGTTCCCTATACCTAAATGTGAAATTGATAATGATACATGGTTTTGTCACATGTTTTGACTTGTTCATTTGAACAAATGCATTGTCATAAAAGTTTAATGAACTGTTGTATGATTTTATTTAACTTTAGGTATGTGAATTCCCCATGGTATGATTGTATTTAACTTTGGGTATGTGAATTCGCCGTGTGAATGTTAATTGAACCTAAGGGGTCATGAATTCCCCCGTGTGATGGTTAATGGTTTGTTAGATGATAATGATCTTGCAAGTGGGGTTGGTATGACAATACGAATAGGAAGCCTAAATGAATAATCGGTTCAATAAATTGGTAATGTTTGTTAAATATTTAATTGGTCTTAAAAGTTGATTATATATGCAGTTTATGAAAGTAGAGGTCCCAAGGGACCAATATTGGAAATCACTCTAGTCGGTGTGGGGGTCTAACTGACTAAGCGGTTTGAGTCCCCCTTATTGTTATTATATGATTGGGAGGTTTGAGTCTTTCATATTATATAAATTGGTGCTGAAGTCACCTTTGGTTTATGTTGAGAGGTTTGAGTCCCCCGTCAAGCATATGACATATGATTATCTTCTGGTTCATGTGGCTGCATGCACTAAGGGCCTTATAGATGGGGGTAGAGTTGGGCCCATATAGACCGTGAGTGCCTTGATTATGATGATTATATTACACAATCTAGGTTAAGATTTTAGGAGTTCATACTAAGCCTTGTTCGCTACCCCGGCATATAACATATATATATGTGTGTATGTATTTGCATTTGGTGATATGCATGGGATTTGACTAGTTTTGAATTATTACTTATGGTAATATTTTATCCCTTATCCCTGATTATAAGTGTGTGTGTGTGTGTGTATCTATTTACATTTGGTAATATGCATTGGATTTGACTGGTTTTGAGTGATTACTCATGGTATTATTTTATCCCTTATGCCTGAGTTACATGCTAGCGCTCCAATAGCTAACTGTTTTTGGATGTTGTATCCCCACGTGATGGAGGCACCAAATTTTTTTCTACCTTTCCTACGCGGTGATCAGGTGTTAGTGGATAGTTCATGAGTTTACTTGAAGTGGTGAGCTTCCATCTTTCGAAAGACTTCATTTTATGTTTTGGTTTCTTATAACTTAGACTTTATTACAAAACTTTTTTGGCTATGGTCAGGGGCATGTCCTGATACTTTATTGGTAGTTGGTTTTATTAGAGACTTTGTGGGTACTGTGGACTTGAGTATTGTGTTGGTAGTAGGTATTGGTTATCCGTTTTAGTTGGTAGTTCTTGATATAACTTAGAATCCTCGAACTTATATTTTTCTATTATTTTATATGTTCGGACTTTAGTCCATGTTAGTGTGTGTTATGTTTTATTAACTAGGTAATGGGGGTGGTCTTTGATCCTTGACAGACTTGAGGTGCCCTTCACGGCCATACCCTGGTTTGGATCGTGACAAAGTTGGTATCAGAGCCTAGGTTTATGGTCAATTAGGTGGCCATAAAGCCGCATCAAGTAGAGTCTATTTTATAGGTGTGTAGCGTACCACACTTATAATGGAAAGGCTACGAGGCATTTAGGAATATTTTCCTTTCTTGTTGCTTATCTTTGGGCTATAAAGTATAAGGTATTGAATTTCCCTAATTCTCATTTGCTCGCCTTTTAGATTATGTCTCCAAGATCATCTGATACTCATGGAAACTCTTCTACTCCATCTGAGGACAATATGGGCGGAACTCATCGTACTTCTAGGGTACAGATCTGATCTAGGGTCGTTAATTCTGATTTTCCCCTTGGAGTCCCACTAGTCTCCACTAATTCTACTCCTGAGAGTGACACTCATTCTCAATCATCTCAGGGAGATATTACCAATGTTGACTTTCATTACTCCATTCAATTTGTTGACCTAATTAGTGACATGTATTACAACAGTTAGGTCTTTCTGGTATTATTGTGAGTTCTTCTAAGCCCACTAGAGTTGGTGAGTTTTTGAGGTTGCACCCTCTGAATTTTACTGGTACTAAATTTGAGAAGATCCTAAAGGGTTTATAGATGAAATGGAAAAGATCTTTTGAGTGATGCATACTACTGATGTTGAAGGTGTGGAGTTCGCTTCTTATCAGTTGAAGGATATGACATATCAGTGGTATGATGAGTGGGATCAATCTAGGGGTGATGATGCTGAGTCAGGTTTGTAGGATTATTTTTTGGGTGCCTTTCTTGATCATTTCTTTCCTATGGAGATGATGAAGTTAAAAGCTGAGGAGTTAGTAAATCTAAAGCAAGGCAGGATGATGGTAAATGAGTATGCCTTTAAATTCCATCAGTTCTCACGATATGCTCCTGACTTAGTATCTAGCATGAGGGCTTAGATGATGAGATTTGCTTTTAGGTTATCCCATGATTTGATTCTGGAGAACAAGGTTGCCTTGTTGAATAAGGATATGGACTTCTCTAAACTTGTGGTGTATATGTAATAAGTCGAAGAGGAAAAGAAAAAGCAAGTTAAGATAGGAGGAGATAGAGTAAGAGATTAAGACATTCAAAGCAGGGTATAGAGTAAGAGATTAAGACATTCAAAGCAGGGTGGAGTCCAGCAACAGAGTGGTAGAAATGGTGAAAAATAGTCTCAAAAGAAGAATTGGGGGAGTTCTTACTCCTTATCGACGACTAGTGGTCCTTACCTAAAGCCATACGGTGATCAACATTTTCAAAGTGGTGATGGTTCTAGGGAACTTGGTGCCCAATATCTAGATAGTGGGGCCCAGTCAGCAGCATCATATCCTCAGATTTTATGGTCAGTGGCACCATCGTCAGTGTGAGAATTGGAGGAACCCATTCTTTAGTTATGGTCAAATTGGTCATATATAATGGGATTGTCCTTTAAAGGTTACTTCCAGGGCCAATAAGGTTCCGGTTGCTACTTAATGAGCTCTTATACTAAAGGGTGCCATTTCTGGCTCTGACACTGGTCAAAACAGTCTCTATGCTCTTACCACCCTTCAAGAGTTCAAGGCATCTCCTAATGTTGTCACTGGTATGTTGAAACTCTTTTCTCCTAATGTATATTACTTGCACAATTTCGGGTCTACTCTTTATTTTGTGACCCTATCTGTGGTTGTCATTTGGTTTTTGTCCCAAGTGTATTTCATTTTTTTTTTCTGTATTTTTCTTGGTGGGTAACTCTGTGGTTGCTATAAGAGTATATAGGGGTTGTGTGGTATCTGTTTGTGGTAGGGAAACTTTAGTGGATTTGATTGAATTAGACATGGTTGATTTTGATGTCATCTTGAGAATGGACTGGTTGCACTCATTCTATACCTCTATAGATTGTCGGACCCGTAAGGTCATTTTTAATTTTTTAAATAAGCTAGTTATTAAGTGGGAAGGGAGTTCCCTAGTTACTAAGGGGAGGTTCATATCATATCTAAGAACCTAAAAATTGATTTCCAAGGGGTGTCTTTATCATTATGTCCATTTTAAAGATTCCAACTCAGAGGGTCCTTTCTTACAGTCTGTACCCATGGATAGTAAATTTCCTAAGGTATTCCCTGATGATCCTCCCGATATTTCTCCCGATAGAGAAATTGATTTGGTATCGATCTTCTTTTGGACACTCACCCCATCTCTATCCCTCCCTATAGGATGACTCCGACTGAGTTGAAGGAGCTTAAGGAGCAGTTGACAGATATCCTTAATAAGGGTTTCATTTGCCCTAGTGTGTCTCTATGGAGTGATCCTGTTATTTTTATACATAAGAAGGATGGTTCCCTTCGAATGTGCATTAATTACCGCTAGTTGAATAAGGTGATGGTAAAGAATAAGTACCCACTTTCTAGGATGAATGACTTGTTTGACCAATTTCAAGGTGATAAGTATTTCACCAAGATTGATTTCCGTTTGGGCTATCATCAGATAAAGATTAGGGGAAGGATATCCCTAAGGATTCCTTTTGTACCCATTATTGTTATTTTGAGTTCTTAGTCATGTTTTTTGGGTTGACCAATGCCCTAAAGGCATTTATGGATCTCTTAAATCAGGTATTCCCTCAGTTTTTAGACTTGTACATCATTGTGTTTATAGATGATATTCTGGTTTATTCAAAGAGTGAGATGGATCATGTTGATCACCTCCGTATTATTTTACAGACCCTAAAGGATCAATGTTTGTATGCTAAGTTTCTAAAGTATGAATTTTGGTTGTACGTTGTTACTTTTTTGGATCATGTCATTTCTAGTGAAGGGATCGTGGTGGATCCACAGAAGGTGGCAGTGGTTAAAAAGACCTAGGATTCTAACTGATATTCGTAGCTTCTTGGGTTTAGATGGTTATTATAGAAGGTTTTTGGAGTACTTCTTGTCTATTGCGGATCTATTGACTAAGTTGACCCAAAAGAAGTTGAAATTTTTGTGGTCGGATGCTTATGAGGGGAGTTTTGAGAAGCTGAAAGACAGGTTGACTTCTGCTCCTATTTTTACTCTTCTCGAGGATATTGATGGCTTCATTGTCTATTGTGATGCATCTAGGTGGGACTTGGTTGTGTCTTGATGTAGCGTGGTAGAGTTGTGGAATATTCTTCTAGACAGTTAAAGGTTCATAAGAAGAATTATTCGACTCATGATCTGGAATTATTCATTGTGGTGTTCGCATTGAAAATATGGCGACATTATTTGTATTTGATCCATGTTGATATTTATTCTGTTCATAAGAGCCAGTAATACATGTTCACTCAGAAAGAGCTAAATCTCAGGCAAAGGATGTGGCTTGAGTTGCTAAAGGACTATGACATGAGTCTCTACTATCACCCAAGTAAAGCTAACGTGGTTTTTAATGCTCTTAGAAGGTTGTCCATGGGGAGCTTATCTCATCTGGATGATGAGAAGTGGGATTTGAAGAAGGATATTCATTATTTTCCTAATCATGGAGTTCGTCTCTAGATTCTAAGGATGGTGATGTGTTGGTTCAAGAGGTGGAGAAATCATCTCTTGGTGCTGAGGTAAAGGAAAAACGGATGTTGGACCCTAATACAAATCAAGGATGATGTAGGTAGGAAAAAAGTGATGGATTTTGAGATTGGTGGTGATGGTATCTTTAGGTACTAAGGAAGGTTGTATGTTCCTGACGTTGATAGGTTGCGAGGAAGAATTTTGGCTGAAGCTCATGAGTTGCGTTTACTGTTCATCCTGGTTCAACAAAGATGTATCATAAAATTATGGAGATCTAATATTCAAATAACATGAAGAGGGATGTGGCCAATTTTGTGGCTAGGTTTATGGTATGTCAGCAAGGGAAGGTGGAGCACTTAAGGCCTAGTGGACCGTTTCAAGAAATTGAGCTGCTTGTGTGGAAATGGGAAATAATTAATATGGATTTTTTTATCAATATTTCGCTATCTCAAAATCAGTTTGATTTTATTTGGGTCATTATGGATAGGATGACTAAGTCTGCTCACTTCATGCCAGTGGGAACTAATTACTTTGTTGAGGACTATGCAAAGTTGCTTATTCAAGAAATGGTGAAGTTCCATGGAGTACTTGTTTCTATTATCTCTACTCAAGGTACTCAGTTCTCATCGCCTTTTTGGCACTCTTTTCAGAGATGTTTGGGGACTAAGGTGAGCCTTAGTACCACTTTTCACCCGCAAGAAGATGGGCAAGAAGAGAGAACCAGTCAGACCTTAGAGGATATGCTTAGATCTTATGTGATTTACTTTGGTGGTAGATAGTTTGACCACTTGTATCTCGTAGAATTTGCCTACAACAACAACTAAAGCTCTAGCATTTGTATCGCTCAGTTTAAGGCTTTGTATAGTAGGAGCTGCCGTTCTCCAATTGGGTGGTTTGAAGTTAGTGAGGCTGAGTTATTTGGTCCTGATTTGGTTCACCAAGC